>JBBBDQ010002773.1:315000-410382 GCA_037127315.1 Ascarosepion bandense | reverse complement strand
GTTTTATAAAGTTCAACGGAAAGTAGTACTAACTGATCCTAGTCCAAGGCTGCTGGTTCCAGTAATGACACCAGCATTACGACCGATACACAACTCTTTTTAGAACATTGAGGGAACTACTGCGTATTCTACTCAATAATACTGTCATTTGCACTCTGTCCAAAGGCAGAGTAATTATTGAGAGATAAAACACAGTTCATTCTACGGAGATCAGATCCTACACTTGGATCCCAGCCGATACAAAGGAAACTCTACCAATGTTTTCCGAATATTTTCTTCTATGGAAAGTGCAAATATTTTCATCGTTACCATTTTGTGAGTGAATATTTCTGACGGTAAACGAATAAAAAAACTTATCTAAATGTAAATAACGTCTTCTGCTTCTTAAGATAAAAATCCCAGTATAAATAAATATTCCAATGATTAAATATCTCGTCACGATAACAGGATTCCCCCAGTCGGAATTTATTCAAATTTTCCGTGGAAATTTCAGCTTTTCTCTTTTTTTATCCTGTTCAAAAAGAAAACGAAGATGCTGTTCAGACATTTTGTTTTTCTCATGCAGGTCAAATCTCATCTCACACATTACATTTGTTTTTACCGTGATAAAAGAAAACCTTAATATCCAAATATGTTTCGAACCATACATTACGAAAGGGCAAAGTTATGTAATTTTACTTGAATAAATTCTACTATTTCATCACTAAGATTATAGGCAAACTCAGGTCATTTTTCTCCTCAGTCTATGTAAAACCCGGAATCTAATCTAAAATTGCCAACTACTGATAAAAACAAATTTTAACACCATTTATTCAACGAATCCACAGAATCATAAACGGACGAAGAAATTGTCTGTGGAAGGTCTCACTTTCGATTAATGTTAACTTATGAGGCAGATGTTTCGTTAATAGTTTTCAAAGTTTAAAAAACTTGTTCGAAAATGAAGTCGGCAATTAATTACGAAACAGACGATAATAGAAAGAATGTGTTAAAGTGTGAAAGTCGTCTGCCGGAAGACAGATGTTTCTGAATCAAGAATTCGAATCCCAGTTAAGCTTCGAAAATAACTAAAATTCTTTTGATATTTTAAAACCAACCAAGCTAGTGGTAAGGCATCAAAGAACAGCCATACTAACACGAAGTCTTGCAAAATGGAAAAGAACTTGAAAAGGCAGCAATAAGAAAAAAAAAAAAGAAAGACCAAAAAGAAATTAGGAAAAAGACACACACACACACACACACACACACATACACACACATACACACACATATATATATATATATATATATATATATATATATATACTGTTAAATATAAGAGAAGGTTGGGAAGGTACTGGGCAACTTTGGCTTATCAGAGACTCACTCCATGATTTAAACAGTCGAAAGTTTTTCGGGTCTAATGAGAGTTTCTCCTTCCAACGGGTGTGCAGGTTCGTATCCTGTCGCAAGGTACATATTTTTCTTTAACAATATTTCCCGAATATTCAAATCATTGGAAAAAAATACATATAATGTTTAATAAACAATATATATATATATATATATATATATATATATTTTTTTTTTCTAAACATATACTGTTAAATATAAGAGACAATGGATGTCTATTATGTTTAATCATGAGCCGTTCTAAACATCGTATTTTAGCTTTAATTTCAGGTGAAAATAAAGACAAAACTTCTCCAACATTTGGATATATTTTTATTATTTTGGTTCTAAGCTTTCGGCCCGCATGAGCCATCTTCAGAGTGGTTACAAGGACGTTAGCATAAAAACATCCACCATCAGCGACGATTTTATCTTGTGTTGACATAAAACATTGTTAAGCAACAATAGCTGTTACCAAATAGCAGACACAGTTCGTAAATTTGTAATGCGCTTCTATGACGTCACACCGTGTGAGAGCTCGAAATGTTAACAGAGCCATATATTTAAATGCAATGTAACGTCTTATGTTCCCTGTTGATTAATAACTGTTTCAGTCTTTAGCTCATGCCCATTATCTTATCGTTGGTTTACAGTCGTCATCGAATAAAGAAACAATGTCGGTAAAGAAGTTTAATGCCATTCTTGCTAATTTAATTGTTTTCTTCTATGTGCCATGTCCATTCAGGACGCAGGCGATTATGGCCTTCCACGTCTCCCTGTTCCTAGTGGCTGTTAGCACGTTTCCTCCTGTTACCCCACACAAACCCCACTCTGCCATCCACTTGCTCAGGCCCATCAAGTTTGTTACACGCTGCCTTCCCTTGTCTCTCTTTCCCTCTATTTGACCTGTGAGTATCATATTCTCCAAGTCCTCCTTTCTCATTACATACCCCAGGAGCTTTGGTTGTCTTTTCCTGATGCTCATTAATAATTTCCTTTTAGTTTCCATCCTTTCCAAAACCTCATCATTGCTCACATTCTGGGTCCATGATATCTGCAGCATCCTTCTGTAAAACCACATTTCAGCTGCTTCAAGTTTTTCCTTCATCTTTGATGATATTGTCCAACATTCACTGCCATATTGAAGAACTGACATCATATAGCAGTCCGGTACTGTCTTCTTTGTTTCTAGCGAAATTGTCCCGTTTCTTAATACCTTACTCAACTTCTGGAATTCTTCCTTGTGCTTTTGGATCTCAGGAATATAACTGTATAGAAACTGCTGTTACCACAAAATGAGGGGTCAGTTTATATATTGATTGTAATATGGAATTGATCCCCCACTTTATATCCAGTATGCTTCTATAGAACCACATTTCAGTTGCTTCAAGTGTTTTCCTTCATCTTTGATGATATTGTCCAACATTCACTGCCATATTGAAAAACTGACATCATATCGCAGTCCGGTATTCTTTTGTACTTCATCTGAATATTTTCAGGGGTGACAGTTGTTGGAGTTTTTGTGTCGCCCTGTATACTAGTGAGCCAGCCATGAGCTGACTCATTTTATAGTTCACCAATAGAAGGGTTAACCAATCAGAAGGCTCAAAATATTCAATACGACGTGTATAAAGGCGACTATATTTTCCCGAGTATGGGCGATATAGTCCGATTCAGTAGAGTGTCTGACTCTTGAGTGTTAATCTTTGACGTTGTTTCGTTGAACAGATTACCTACTGCGCTGTATTCTATATTCATAAACTATGGTGGACATGGCTAACTGTTAGGGCGCCGCTCCTATTTGACTACAAATGGACTGTTCACATTGCTATATATAGCAATGGTGGATTCTCTACAAGGGAGGGTAGAGAGTCACTTGAGAGTCTCTCATGAGTTACTGAAGAGTCAGTGCGAGTCAGTGAAGAGTCAGTCACACTTCCGGTGGCGTACCGGAAGTAATCACGTATACACACGTCTTACGACGGATTGGACTCTTGTATCTTTTCTATTGTAAATATTACTAATCACTTCTGTACATACTAACCGTCTTTCCGCGGAATACAACTTAGATTCTGATTCTGTTGTTGAGTTATTCATTTATACTTGGCGACATAACACTAACATTTTTAACTATCTTATTGGATATGCTAAGAGCACTGGCTAGTTTATTTATAGATAATCGCTTTTCATTCATCACCATGTGGTGAACATGATTAATTTTATTCCTCTATAGTTTCATTTGCAGGATGTCATGAATTATCGTTTTCTTTTTCTAAATTCTACTTTTGTACTGTTGACAATGCTGTGGAGTGATACCATAAACTATGGTGGACATGGTAAACAGCAGTCCCAGGCCAACATTGTCGTGCACTTGTGATCTTCATTCAAGCTTGAATATTAGCCACGATTTTGATATAACTTAACTTGGCAGTTCTTCTATATTCCGCGTCCCTACAGGAAATAATCGAACAGTTCTTACCATTCATTCGCAAGTGTCTCGATATCTCTCCTGCCTTCAATATGCACCTTGAGGGTCAGGTTTCTAAGCCCTTGTTCCACATTATGTATCTTATCCTAATTTTCATTATAAGTGTTCTGTTTGCTCCCATTTTCTTTAAGAGTTGCTTGTTGTTTACTCATTCGATCCATAGAAATTATCCTCAGGTTCGACTGTCGTATCGATTTTGTATTATTCTGATTGAGTCTTTGTTAAAACCATTGGAAAAGGCATGAGTCCATCTTTTCCCACTCATGGGTTAAATAGCAGCGTAGCCTGGTATTTTTTGCTTTGGCTGGCAACTAGTCTAGAAGCTAAATTCAAAACACTGTAAATGTCGGAATTACTTGGTTATTTAATCTGAGGACAATACAATTAAGATCGAGGAGGTCAATTCTTGTCCGTTCGTGCCAGGGGACAAACTGCCTTTTGCGTAGTTCCGATGCCGCCTGTTCGTGTTGCTAACCAGTTTCTAATTTCTCAATGTGGCGTTAGTTTTCACCATTCGTTAACTTCTGAACGTGCAGCGAACCTTTCCCAGTTTTTGAATAGACACGCAACACGCAGTAGTCATTAGTCGGTGAAGGTTCCGCTGTATGTTTACATATCAGCATCTCACAAAGTTAGTTCACTTCATCGTGCTACACAATTTAACTTACTCTTATTCATCTTCTTCTTCTATGTGCCTTGCCCTTTCAGAACGTAGGCGATTATAACGCTGGTGACTCTTAGCACGCCTTCTGCTGTAACGTCTCACAGTCCCCGTTCTGTCATTCACCTGATCAGGCCCTTCAAATATGTTATCCGCTGCTTTCCTCTGTCTTTTCCCCCCTTCTATCTGGCCTGTTAATATCAGGTTCTCCAAGCCCTCTTTCCTCAAAGCATGTCCCATGAACTTAAGTTGCTCTTTCTGATGCTCAGTATTAATTTCCTTTTCGTTTCTATTCTTTCCAAAACCTCATCATTGCTCACATGCTCGGTCCATGATATCCGCAAAATGCTTCAGTAGAACCACATTTCAGCTGCTTAAAGTTTTTTTTCTTCATCTTTGTTGATATTGTCCAACATTCACTGCCATATTGAAGAACTGACATCACATAGCAATCAAGTACTCTCTTTGTTTCTAGCAAAATTATCCTGTTTCTTAATACTCTTCTTAGCTTCTGGAATGCATCCTTGTGCTTTTGGATCTCAGGAATATAAATGTATAGAAGCTGCTGTGACCACAAAGTGAGGGTTCAGTTTATATATTGACTGTAATATGGAACTTATCCCCCACTTTATATCCAGTATGCTTCTGTAGAACCACATTTCAGTTGCTTCAAGTTGTTCCTTCTTCTTCAATGACATTGTCCAACATTCACTGCCATATTAAAGAACTGACATCACATAGCAATCTAGCACTCTCTTCTTTATTTCTAGTGAAAGTTTTCTGTGTCTTAATAATTTACTCAGCTTCTGGAACGCGTCCTTCGCCATGCCAATTCGCCTTCGGATCTCTATGTCGCCTTTTCCGTCTCCTGTTAGATCACTTCCCAGTTTTATCTAAACATCTAAGTCCCATCCTTTTAGCTTCGAATTAGTTGAATGTAGCCGCCTCTACCTGACCTGTTCCAAGCCCTCGATCCTCATCGCATGTCGTAAGAACTTCATTTGTCTCTTCCTGATGCTAAATGTTAATTTCCTTTTCGTTTCCATCGTTTCCAAGTCTGCCATTCATCCATGCGTTGAATATTGTTGCCACATTTGGTCTAGTACTTCTACTATGTATCTAGATATTATAAATAAAATTCAAAGAAGAATCCGTTATGTTATCCGTCCTGTCCTGGCATTTTGTTTCAATCAGTTTCCTAGTGCCATACCGTAGCTTCTATGAGTCTTTTCATGTCATTTTTTCTCATGAAATTTCATTTTTGGTGCCTTGACTTTTTTTGTTTTTAATCATCTCACCCCAAGGAAGGCATTCCACTGCCACTATTGCGCATGGGGCTACATAAGGGAAGGTAAAGAGAAGGAGTGGTTAGACATAGGGAATGTCAGGAGGAAGGTGACAGATGAGTAAGGATACCGAGGATGAGGGTTGGGCAGATGGGAAGAGTGTTTGACAGAATGGGAGCAGGTTAGTGTGTTAGGAGGTGTCTATTGACCTTACATTTAAACTCCTGGAGATTGTAGCCGTCGGGGAAGCAATCGTGTGGAAGGGAATTCCACAGTCGGGAAGTGCGAGGAAAGAAACTGTTGGAGTAGAAGTTGCGGTTGCATTTTATCGGTTTCATTGTAAAAGGGTGGGATCTAGTTGCTAATCTAGTATCTCGTGCAAATTCGTATTTAGGGGGCACCAGTGATCTAAGTTCATCGGAGCAGAAGCCGTGAAAATATTTATAGAAGAGACACAGGGAAGCCACGTCGCGCCGGTGGGAGAGAGACTGCAGGCGGTCTGCCAAGTCGGTATCTATCACATTACAGATCCTCCTCTGAACCTTATCGAGAAGCCCGAGGAGAACAGCAGGGGCACCCAACCAGATATGGCAGCAGTATTCAATGCACGGGCGGATGGTAGATTTGTAAATGTGCAGGATAGATTTAGACGGAAAAAACTTTCGGGCCCTACACAGAGAACCGACTTTCATAGCAGCGGATTTAGCAATGGATTCGATATAGTCATTCCATTTGAGGTCCGCTGAAAGTGTGAGACCAAGGAGGCGTAGTGTTTTACTCTCTGGGAAGCAAGCCTGGTCCATGCTAATGGGAGGTAGGTGAGATTGTCGATGATGGTTAATTGAGAGTAGCTTCGTTTTAGAAGCATTAAAATTTACTAGCCATTTCTTACCCCAGTCCAATATGGATTGGAGGTCTTTTTCAATCTCGGCTGCGAGGTTAGCTTTGACGCCTACACCAGATTTTTGTTGGAGGCGAGAGTAAACTGTGGTGTCATCGGCGTACAAACCTATTTGGGCTTTTATGGAATCAGGGAGATCATTAATATATATCAGGAAGAGTGTAGGACCTAAGATGGAGCCTTGGGGGACACCTGCGTTTGTATGGTAGTTCTGAGAGGCATGTCCGTTTAATACCACCTTCATTGTGCGGTTAGAGAGGAATGACTGGATTAGTTCAAACAAATGTCCAGTTATACCATAGCTCCGCAGTTTACATAGAAGGCCAGCATGCCAAACTCTGTCGAACGCCTTAGATATATCCAATGCAACGGTTCGGGCTTCGCCATTCCTGTCGAGTGCCTGGTATATGTACTCGGTGCTGGTCGTTAGCATATCAGCAGTAGACCTGGTGAAGCGGAAACCATATTGCTTGTCCGAGAGGAGCCTGTTTGCTGTGAGATGCCGAACCACCTCGGCGTTGATAATGGCTTCGAACACTTTGCCAAAGATCGGAAGAAGGCTGATAGGGCGGTAATTTGCAGGGTCAGAGGGTTCTCCAGTGTTTTTAAATATAGGAACTACAGAGGAAAATTTCCAACAGGCAGGAAAGCAGAAAGCAGATAGGCAGAGGTTGTAGAGCTTAGAAAGGACTTTATGAATTTAAGCGTAGCACCAGGTTGACAGACACGGAAAGGACACTACAAAATTTCACACATAAGGTAGCGAAAAAAAGTGAGAAAAAATGACTAAATAAAACTATGAGAAGGATTTCTACGAGGGTCATTCGTTAACTAAGGTGAATTTTTCGGTATAAGGACTTCTACGAGGGTCTTTTAATAAATAAGGTGAATTTTTCGGAGTAAGGATTTCTACGAGGTTCATATCATTAAATAAGGTGAATTTTTCGGGATAAGAATTTCTACGAGTGTCATTCGTTAAATAAGGTGAATTTTTCGGTATAAGAATTTCTACGAGTGTCATTCGTTAAATAAGGTGAATTTTTCGGGATAAGAATTTCTACTACGAGTGCCATTCGTTAAATAAGGTGAATTTTTCGGTATGAAGATTTCTACGAGTGTCATTCAATAAATAAGTTGAATTTTTCGGTATAAGGACTTCTACGAGGGTCATTCAATAAATAAGGTAAATTTTTCGGTATAAGGACTTCTACGAGGGTCATTCAATAAATAAGGTAAATTTTTCGGTATAAGGTCTTCTACGAGGGTCATTCAATAAATAAGGTGAATGTTTCGGCATAAGGACATCTACGAGGGTCATTCAATAAATAACGTGATAAGTGTTCAAACAGAGGACGAAATGTGCAATACTGAGATCCGATGACGTATTGCCATTGCCAAAGATGCATTCTAAATGCCAAGCAGTGTATTAAGAGACAGAAAACTTTTGTTAGAAAGAAAAGCTACTGAAATGTTGCGTGATGACTGTTCTCTTGTATGGTAGCGAATGCTGGACGCTTTCCTCAAAGATGAAGTGACACACAGCAGCAGAAATGTAGTTCTATAGATAAGTGATGACAATGGACCAAACATATGAGCAAGGACTAATTATTGGAAAAAATGGAAACAAAAAGAAAACTTGTACTTATATCAGTAAGGGGCAGTTTAAATATCTGTGCACGTAATAACGAAAGACGGTTTGGAAAATCTTGTACGCTTCGGCCTACTTAAGGTGATAGGAATTTCGAACCGAACCTCTTATTACAACCACTAGAGTATATACTCCTCATTCTTTGAGTAAAGCCTCGATTAGAAATCAAAAGTTATCTCCATTAACATAAAAAATTTGCAATATGAACTCTGGTAAAAAAAAGGTTACTGAACTTTAAGTTTATAAGTCCCCCCAAAATTCAGTTGTTCTTAGGGACACATGGCCCAGTGGATATAGGCGTTGGTTAGTTCCTGTGACTTGACCCAAAGAGTTGTGAGTTCAATACCAGGCTACAGCAGCGGCGAACAAGTAACTTGCAGGATTAAAGGGAGATAACTCATGACCTTCGATCGAGGCTTTACGCAAGGAATGAGGATGATATACCCCAGTGATTGCAATGAAGGGCCCGGTTCGAAGTTTCTATCACCTAAAGAAGGCCGGAGCGTACAACGACCGAAACGTCGTACAAATGGCAACAAAGATGAGGATAATAGAGCGGGTAATGTAAATACTGTACATACTACCTCATCTCAGAAATATAGACAAATAGAATGATCTATTAAACGTCTTACAAATGGCAACAAAGATGAGAACAATAGTCCGAATAATGTAAATACTGTACATACTACCGCATCTCAGAAATATAGACAAATAGAATGATCTATTATTAAACGTTGTACAAATGTCAACAAAGATGAGGACAATAGTCCGAATAATGTAAATACAGTAAATACTACCTCATCTCAGAAATATAGACAAATAGAATGATCTATTATTAAACGTCGTACAAATGGCAATAAAGATGAAGACAATAGTCCGAATAATGTAAATACTGCAAATACTACCTCATCTCAGAAATATAGACAAATAGAATGATCTATTATTAAACGTCTTACAAATGGCAACAAAGATGAGAACAATAGTCCGAATAATGTAAATACTGTACATACTACCTCATCTCAGAAATATAGACAAATAGAATGATCTATTATTAAACGTCTTACAAATGGCAACAAAGATGAGGACAATAGTCTGAATAATGTAAATACTGTAAATACTACCTCATCTCAGAAATATAGACAAATAGAATGATCTATTATTAAACGTTGTACAAATGTCAACAAAGATGAGAACAATAGTCCGAATAATGTAAATACTGTACATTCTACCTCATCTCAGAAATATAGACAAATAGAATGATCTATTATTAAACGTCGTTCAAATGGCAACAAAGATGAGGACAATAGTCCGAATAATGTAAATACTGTACATACTACCTCATCTCAGAAATATAGACAAATAGAATGATCTATTATTAAACGTCGTACAAATGGCAACAAAGATGGGGACAATAGTCCGAATAATGTAAATACTGTAAAGACTACCTCATCTCAGAAATATAGACAAATAGAATGATCTATTATTAAACGTCGTACAAATGGCAACAAAGATGGGGACAATAGTCCGAATAATGTAAATACTGTAAAGACTACCTCATCTCAGAAATATAGACAAATAGAATGATCTATTATTAAACGTCGTACAAATGGCAACAAAGATGAGGACAATAGTCCGAATAATGTAAATACTACCTCATCTCAGAAATATAGACAAATAGAATGTTCTATTATTAAACGCCGTACAAATGGCAACAAAGATGAGGACAATAGACCGAATAATGTAAATACTGTAAATACTACCTCATCTCAGAAATATAGACAAATAGAATGATCTATTATTAAACGTTGTACAAATGTCAACAAAGATGAGAACAATAGTCCGAATAATGTAAATACTGTAAATACTACCTCATCTCAGAAATATCGACAAATAGAATGATCTATTATTAAACGTCTTACAAATGGCAACAAAGATGAGAACAATAGTCCGAATAATGTAAATACTGTAAATACTACCTCATCTCAGAAATATAGACAAATAGAATGATCTATTATTAAACGTCGTACAAATGGCAACAAAGATGAGAACAATAGTCCGAATAATGTAAATACTGTAAATACCATCTCATCACAGAAATATAGATAAATTCTTGGCTTCTATCAACTTCAAGTAACCTTTTGTGCTTTAATGACTTGATCGCCTTGCTTGTGGTAAAAAAAGATAAAAAAGTGCTTTTGTGGCAGATTAAACTCAGCTTTTAGTGGTAAATTCGTCGAAAGGATAATAAATTTCATCACTTTAGAATCAAAGATGATTAACGTATTGACACCTTATGAAAGATACTTGCAAGTATTAAAGAAATCGTACAAGTGGTCGTGAAATTTATTCAGCTTTTTATCTTTACCTTTAAAACTTTTGTATGGATTTGAAAAGAAAGTCATAAAAACTGTTGTTGTATTTGCGAGTTGAATACATTATATTATTGTTATTTTTCTTTGGTTCACTGAACAGGAAAAATGAAAGGATATAGAGTAGCACACACACACACACACACACACACACACACACACACACACACACACACACACACACACACACACACACACACACACACACACACACACACACACACACACACACACACACACACACACACACACACACACACACACACACACACACACACACACACACACACACACACACACAACACACACACACACACACACACACACACACACACACACACACACACACACACACACACACACACACACACACACACACACACACACACACACACACACACATATGTACGTAAACTTTGAAAAAACAGTAGCTACTTTAGCTTCTACGCATCGCTCATTCAGTAATGAATTAGAGCACTCTGGCTATTGGCGTACGAAACATGAAAAAAGTCTTCCTTCTACCGAGCGCCCATAGCTCAGACGTAGAATCGCCGACTGACACCAATTCGGTCGGGTTTTAATCCTGGGTTAAAAGCAATCGGCTGTCTAACCGTACTGATGAGCTGTGATACAGCGAAACAGATCTGTCTGCGGATGACTACATATATTTATATATATACGCTCACACAAATAGCCATAATTATTAGGCCACCCCAGTTTTTTTTAAAGAAATGATGTATTTCATACTATTTTTACAATTTATTGCCAAATGAAACTAAAATGATTCTTTTGTTAATATTACTTTGCAAAATTTTACAAAGCAATGATGGACTCGTCCGAATCATCCGAATTTTCTTCATTTTTTCATTGATGAAACTGCAATATAGGTAATTATTAAATATTTATAAATTCATTAGATGCACATGTCATTGTGCAATATTAACAAAAGAACCAGTCTATTTTTCATTTACAATTATTTAGTTGGCAATAAATACTATGAAAAAGTATGAAATACATCATTTATTGAAAGCATTGGGGTGGCCTAATAATTATGGTCGGTGGTATATATAAATATATATATATATATATATATATATATATATATATATATATATATATATACACTACCGACCATAATTATTAGGCCACCACAGTGCTTTAAATAAATGATGTATTTGAGTGTGTGTCTGTCCGAGTGAGTCCGTGCCTTTCAAGGAATGGTCTTTCCTGGCTGCTGTTGCTGTCATTAATTGAAGCGAGTGCTTTTGTGTGTGTGTGTGTGTGTGTGTGTATAAGTGTGTTAGATTATGTATGTGTGTGTGTGTGTGTGTGTGTGTATGTTAGAGCATGTATGTGTGTGTGTTTATGGTATATATACGTGTGATTTACGTGTGATATATATATATATATATATATATATATATATATATATATATTAATATTACCCTTCAGAAATGAATTGAGTTCTTTCAGTGACTGGCGTGTGTATGCACTGCTTATATACAACGCGTTAAAATTTTCCTTCTCTGATTCTATGCGCCAGTGGGGTAGCGACTCCGACTGACACCAAATCGGTCGAGTTTCAATCCCGGCCAGAAGCAGGTGGATGTGTCTAGCCACGCTGATGAGCTGTGATACAGAGAAACAGGTTTGTATATGGATAACTAATATATTACGCTCTCGTTACGATTGATCTCTCTAGAAAAGAAAATGTTAAAAGCAGTTTCTCTTTCTACTTCTGCGATATATGCATTGCTCTACAAAAATGAATTGAGTTCTTTTGGTGACTAGCGTGTGTATACACTGCTTATATACAACACGTTAAATTTTTTTTCACTGATTCCATGCGCCGATGGCTTCGGGAGTAGCGACTCCGACTGACACCATATCGGTCGAGTTTCGATCCCGGCCAGAAGCAAGTGGATGTGTCTAGCCACACTGATGAGCTGTGATACAACGAAAGATAAATTTTATTACGAAAAGGTGCGTCATTCGGCAGGATTCGAACCTGCGACCCCTATCTACATAGGTGAAGCTACCATTTGATCTGGCAACGTCTTAGACCGCTCGACCACATTTTCGTAAAAAAAAAAAAAAACTATCGTAAATAATCAGGCTAGTAGATATAAATATATAATACTGTTTAATCAAAAAACAAAATATCTACTTAAATACGAGTATCGATAAAAAAAATAATGTTCAAACAATTCATTTCATATATATATATATATATATATATATATATATATATACAATCTTCTCAAATGATTTGCTGTCATTTTTTACAGCAGGTTTTCATTTCAAATTGTGGGTTGTTTATGCCCCGACAACTCAAAGTTCGGAGGACGAAATAGAAACATTCTATTCAATACTGGACAGTGCTAAGGCTCAGTGCAAAAGCCAAGAAATTAGGATAATAATGGGGGACTTAAATGCCAAGGTAGGTAAAGATAGAGAAGGAGACACAAACGGCAACTTCGGACTAGGAGAGCGCAACGAAAGAGGAGAAAAATGGATCCAATGGTGCTCAGCCAATGACCAGGTTATTACTAACACCTGGTTCCAAGAACACCCACGACGTTTATGGACATGGAGAAGCCCAGGAGGCGACACGAAGAACCAAATAGATTATATAACTATAAACAAGAGATTCAGGAACGCAGTGATCCAATGCAAAACATACCCAGGTGCCGACTGCGGAAGTGACCACGTCTCAGTCATCTGCAATCTAAAAGTGAAACTCCGAAGACTGAAGAAGCCTAGCACATCACCAAGGCTGCAATACGACACGCTAGAGGACGATCTCACCCTGCAGAAAGAATTCAATAATAGCGTGAGAAAGAAATATGAAGAACAAATTGGAAAAGGATACTCAAAATAGGATTCACTAAAAGAAGCGATGGTGACCTCAGCGAACAATATAGCTCCAAAGGAAATCAGACGCAGAAGAAAAAAGGAGTGGATGACCGAAGAGATCCTCCACATGATGCAAAGGAGACAAAAAATAACGCCAAGACACGGAGCAGAGTACAAGAAACTTCACAGGGCGATAAGGAACAAATGCAGACAAGCCAAAGAGGAATGGCACAACAACAAATGCGCAGAAATAGAGAGACTGAGAAGGAACAACAAAGCAGAGATGCATAAAGAGATAAGAGAACTGACAGGACAAAAAACCTGCTCCTCAACAGGATGCATAAAATCCAAGGAAGGAACAATCATATTAGAGAAAGAGGAAATACTCCAGCGATGGGAAGAATATATAAAGGATCTCTTTTGCGACAAAAGAGAACACCCGAGAATACACAAGGAGATGGATGGACCGGAAATACTAAAATCCGAAGTGGAAGCTGCAATGGCCAAAATGAACAGAAGATAGGCCAGAGATAGAGCAGGAACAGTGCGGGTTCGTCAAAGACACTGGAACAAGGAACGCCATATTCATGATTAGGATGCTCTCTGAAAGGGCATTACAAATGAAGAAAGACTTGTACCTATGCTTCATTGACTACGCGAAAGCATTCGACAAAATACGACACAAAGAATTAATGGAGATGCTAGGCAGCCTCGATATTTTCGGGAAAGACATAAAAATATTCAAGAATTTCTACTGGCAGCAAACGGCCTGCATACGGACAGGTAACGATCTCAGTAGATAAACAAAGATAGAAAAAGGTGTAAGACAAGGATGTGTCTTTTCACCGGATTTGTTCAACCTATACAGCGAGAATATTTTGAGGACCCTAGATGACACGCCAGTATTTGTTATTGGAGGCCACAACCTGAACAACATAAGGTATGCGGACGATACAGTGCTGATTGCGGACACGGAAAGGAAACTACAAGACCTCATAGAGAAAGTAGCAGTGGAGAGTGACAAGAAGGGACTACAAATAAACTTTAAGAAAACTGAGTGCATGGTCATCAGCAAAAGATACAACCCAAAATGCCAAATACAGGTGGGGGATAACAGAATCAAACAAGTCCAAGAATTTAAGTACCTAGGAAGTGTTCTAACAGGAGATGGAAAGTGCGACACGGAGATCCGAAGGCGAATTGGCATGGCAAAGGATGCGTTCCAGAAGATGAGCAAAATACTAACACACAGGAAAATCTCAATAGAAACGAAGATAAGAGTGCTAGACTGCTACGTGATGTCAGTTCTTCAATACGGCAGTGAATGCTGGACAATATCATCGAAAATGAGGACAAAACTGGAAGTAGCGGAAATGTGGTTCTACAGAAGGATGCTGCGGATATCGTGGACTGAGTATGCAAGCAACAGTGAGGTGTTGGAAAGAATGGCAACCAAAAGGAAATTAATACAGAGCATGAGAAAGAGACAACCGAAGTTCCTGGGACATGCAATGAGGAAGGAGAGCCTGGAGAACCTGATACTGACTGGTCAGCTAGAAGGAGAGACAGAGGAAGGCAGCGGATAACATATTTGCAGGGTCTGATCAGGTGGATGACGGAACGGGGGTTGCCAGGATCAACAGGCTCAAACATACTAAGAGCCACAAGGAATAGGGAGACGTGGAGAACCATGATCGCCTACGTCCTGAAGGGACAGGGCACATGGAAGAAGAAGAAGACACTCGTATATGAATAAAGACAAAAGGATAATTTATCTTTACAAATGTAAAGTTAGAGGACGAAGTTTTCCTTTTGTCTTTATTGACACTGGATTTTTATAGGTCCATTTTTCCATTTATCTGAATTTTTGTATCGGAATGATAGGCTTTATAAAAACAGTCGCTACTCATGCATTTACGCATCATTTATTCACTAATGAATTTGAACACTCTAGGCTACTGGCATGTGTTTACATTTGCATATAACACGCTAAAATCCACCTTCCACTACCGAGCGCCCATAGTTCAGAGGTAAAATAGCCGACTGATGTCAATTCGGTCGGGTTGCAATCCTAGCGAGAAACAATCTGATGTCTATCGTACTGATGAGCAGTGCTACAGCGAAACAGCTGTCTATGGATGGCTATATATATATATATATAGACATCCATATATATATATATATATATATATATATATATATATATATATATATATAATGAATTTGTATGATCAGTAAATGAACATTCTCACCAGCCGATATTTGAAATTTATGTTTGAATTATGAGCGTGTGTGTTAGCTTTAGAAAGGAATATTTATTTAACTGGACAAAATATGTTGATAAAAAACGCACCCCATATATATATATATATATATATATATATATATATATATATATATATATATATATATTAAAAGAGAGATAATCTTCTGACTGGGCAGAGGTTTATCCCGCAGTAGGTTGCCATTGCTTTCTGTAGTAGACTGGTTGCCAGCCAAAGCTATACAACCCAATCTGTCCTATTATTTAACCCATAACCAGAAGGAAAAGATGGATTAATACATTTGCCAAGGGTATATGTGCGTAAATGAATGCAAGGAATTCAACTAGAACTCGAACTCGGCACCCCGATTTGTCGTTTCCACTGCACCACATAGCACATTGACTTAAAAGATCATATGCCATAACTATTTTTTTAATCATTTTACCCCAAGCAAGGCATTTCACTGCCACTGGGGTTACATAGGGGACTGTAATGAGAAAGAGTGGTTGGGGTTTACATAGGGGAAAGTGATAGAAAATGTCAAAAGGAGGGTGATATACGGGCAAGGATACCGAGGATGAGAGAATGGGTGCGGGTTAGTGTGTTAGGAGGTGTCTATTGACCTTACATTTAAACTCCTGGAGATTGTAGCTGTCGGGAAAGTAAGTAAACGGAAGGGAATTCCACAGGCGGGAAGTGCGAGAAAAGAAGTTGTTGGAGTAGAATTAAAAATTTTAAATATTATTATAAAGTATTTGTAATTGCTGCTCGAGTTTCTGTATGAATATTATAAATAAATATTAACTGATTTTATCATTGTTATATTTTTGCATTATATCAAGTATTAAAAATATGTTAATTAGGGTCAAGAAATGGAGGAGAGAGTTAACAATGATAATTTTCTGACTGCGAACCCGAAGTTATCTCCCTTTACTCTCTCTCTGTTATTTAAAATTTTTAAATCTAATATTTGTCAGATAAAATTTGGTAAGGTGAAAGCAAATAGTTAAGAACTAGCATCATAACCCGGCGTTGCCCGTGCAACTCAGAACATTTTTTAATTAGATGATTAATGCAGCGTGTTGCGATTTCCGAGCTCTTGTAGTCGCCGCTTCACTTTAAAACTCAACTATATAAAAAAAAATAATTATATAAAAAATTGTTCAAAAATTCCATTAAAAAAATCTATTTTCTTTTGTTTTGCGTAAACGTGAGTTGATGTTTTAATTTCCTTTATTAATTTCCTTTTTTGTTTCCATCCTTTCCAACACACCATCATTGTTCACATGTTCGGTCCATGATATCCGCAGCATCCTTCTGTAGAACCACATTTCCACTTCTTCAATTTTTTTCCTTATCTTCGATGATATTGTCCAACATTCACTGCCGTAGTGAAGAACTGACATCACATAGCAATCTAGCACTCTCGTCTTTGATTTTAGGGAAAATTTCCTGTGTCTTAATACTTTACTCAGCTTAAGTCTTAAAACATATAACTAAATAACACAGAAAGCGGTACCCAAAAATAAATAAACTTATATAATTTTAATTTACAATTTAGAATTATTTTAGTATTATTTCTGTGTATGTTTTTTTTATCCCTGTGGACACGACGCTATCATTGCTGTTATGATATGAGTGACAGCTAAATGATTTTTTGACCAATGTCATGTATAAAAAATAACCGAGTCACTAAACTATTTGGAAACACGGACGTGCAAATCAAACCAACGACTCATTTGGTAATTCTTCTTCTTCTATGTACCCTGTCCCTTCAGGACGTAGGCGATCATGGCTCTCCACGTCTCCCTATCCCTTGTGGCTTTTAGTATGTTTGCTCCTGTTGCTCCTGGCAACCCCCGTTCCGTCAACCACCTGATCATACCCTGCAAATATGTCATCCGCTGCCTTCCTCTGTCTCTCCTTCCTTCTATCTGACCAGTCAGTATCAGGTTCTCCAGGCTCTCCTTCCTCATTGCATGTCCCAGGAACTTCAGTTGTCTCTTCCTGATGCTCAGCATCAATTTCCTTCTTGTTGCCATTCTTTCTAACACCTCGTCGTTGCTCGTATGCTCAGTCCACGATATCCGCAGCATCCTTCTGTAGAACCACATTTCGGCCGCTTCCAGTTTTGTCCTCATTTTCGATGATATTGTCCAGAATTACAACAAAGTAAACACAAAAAAAACAGCAAATCGGCATTCCGGGCGAACAAAAGAAACATTTCCAAACCATTCCACATGTTAACCACAAAATTACAACTACAATACGCACAATTCAATGCCCCAAGATAAACAACATTTACCGGAGTTTGGTTGATATTTTATTTTAGTAGATCAGACGATTGCATTTGTAATTAGATTACAGAATCAATAATGTAATTATGTAAATAATATTTATCAACTTAGCAAACCAGTTAAATTCATACATGTACAGCAGTCAGCATTACCAGAAATTATTCGCAATTTAAAAATGAGAGAAGTTTAAACTTTTAATAAACGTCAATCGTCTAGACTCTAGACCTTTAATAAAACGAGTTTTTATAATACTAGCATCATAACCCGGCGTTGCCCGTGCAACTCAGAACATTTTTTAATTAGATGATTAATGAGCGTGTTGAGATTTCCGAGCGCTTGTAGTCGCTGCTTCACTTTAAAACTCAGTTATATAAAAAATAATTATATAAAAAATTGTTCAAAAATTCCATTAAAAAAATCTATTTTCTTTTGTTTTGCGTAAACGTGAGTTGATGTTTTGTGCGACATTGTAAACAACACTGCGTTTGTTTTTGTTTTAAAAAACAAATATGTACGGGGGAAAATATGTACATTTTTGTTGACGAAATGAATTTCAGAAATTTTCGAAGAATATTTAAAAATATAGACATTTAATTTTAGACGAAAGAGTTACATTAATGTCACACGAATTACAGACTGTTGTTTTCCTACATGAAACATTTTCCGAAAAAAAAAGATTTATTGTTTTAATTTTTTTTTCTGAAATTTGAAATATTAAACCTAAAAATAAAAAGACTTAAATAATTAAATTAACCATTGGCACATCTTTTTACATATTTTGTTTTTGTTTGAAAAAACGCTATTTAAAAAAAAATATTTCTTTTATTTCAAAATTACGGGGAAAATATTCACATTGTTTTGTTGACCAAATTAATTTTTAAAATGTCGGAATAAAAATTAAATATAAAGGCTCATTTTTTTTAGCCACGTTTGACACGTGTGATTTGATTACTGTGACCTAATTTAGCAACCATCTTAAATCTTAGATGTTTTATGGAGCAAATGTAAACAATCGGCTCCATTGGTTAAAAAGTGCGAAAGGGAAAATTTGTTAAACTTAAACTCAAAAGTATGTATCGACCTGGCTTCCCTGTAGATATGTGTCCCTAGAAAGTTTGAATGGCGTAGCTTTAAAAATGTAGGCGTGAATAGGGAACAGTCACACATAGACTCACAGATTGCCTTTTATATAAATAGGTTAAAGTTTAGTAGAAATTAGTACATGTATACGAAAAGACAGATTCAGTAGTAGCAATTAAAAGGAGGGCGATGATACAACTTACTCCGACGAAGCCAGCAACAGGCTGAGTCAAATGAAATTGAGAATAAACCATTTTATTTATTTATTTTTTTATTTATTTATTACCCGGACAGTTAATTTCACTTTTTTCTTCTTCAGGTTCTTTGGCGGTCAAAAGCTAGCTAAATGATTGTCTTTTCACCTATATTTAGGGACAAGGGGATGTTGGATGGGGGTGTCAGCTAACCAAAAGCAGTAAGTACTGTGACTACTAGAATTAACTTAGAATTTTAGATATTTGTAAAAATTTCCGCCATTGTTATTAGAACAATCAATTATTACTGTTCCAAAATGCGAAATTACATTGAAGAAGAATTAAAGTTCAGTAGAAATTAAGACATGTATGAAAAATGACAGATTCAGTAGTATTAATTATAAGGAGGGCGATAATACAACTTGCTCCGACGAAGCCAACTACAAAGAGAGTGCTAGATTACGATGTGATGTCAATTCTACAATATGGCAGTGAATGTTGGACAATATCATCAAAGATGAAGAAAAAATCTTGAAACAACTAAAATATGGTTCTACAGAAGCATACTGGATATAAAGTGGGGGATCAATTTCATATTACAATCAATATATAATCTGACCCCTCACTTTGTGGTCACTGTAGTTTCTATACATTTATATTCCTAAGATCCAAAAACACAAGGGTGCATTCCAGGAGCTGAGAAGAGTATTAAGAAACAGGAGAATTTCGCTAGAAATAAAGAAGAGAGTACTGGATTGCTATGTGATGTCAGTTCTTCAATATGGCAGTGAATGTTGGACAATGCCATCAAAGATGAAGGAAAAACTTGAAGCAGCTGAAATGTTGTTCTACAGAAGGATGCTGCAAATATCATGGATCAAGCATGTGAGCAATGATGAGATTTTTGAAATGATGGAAACGAAAAGGAAATTAATACTGAGCATCAAGAAGAGACAACTGAAGTTCCTAGGCCATGCAATGAGGAAAGAGGGCTTGGAGAAGCTGATACTAACAGGGAACCGGATAGAGGGAAAAGCAGCGGATAATATATTTAAGGGGTCTGATCAGGTGGATGACAGAACGGGAGTTGCGCAGTAGAAACTGTGCCCAGAGCCACCAGGGATAGGGAGACGTGGAAGGCCATGATCGCCTACGTCCTGAAAGGACAGGGCACATAGAATAATAATATATATGTCAACTGTTTATAAGAAATTTTAATGTGGATATAAAATGGGGGATCAATTTTATATTATAATCAATCCCTCATTTTGTGGCCATGCTAGTTTCTATACATTTATATGCTAGATTTATGGGATTGAGCGAGTGGATGGCAGAACGGAGGTTGCGTGGTGTAACAGTAGAAAATATATTAAGAGCCACCAGGGATAGGGAGACGTGGAAGGCCATGATCGCCTACGTCATGAAAGAACAAGGCACATAGAAGAAGACAAGCAAATTATTTATGTGTTGGGTAAATATTAATACAAGAAAACTATTTCTACTTCGAGTCTCTTGCAAATAGGACGTCTGTCTTCTTCTTCTTCTATGTGCCCTGTCCCTTCAGGACGTAGGCGATCATGGCCCTCCACGTTTCCCTATCCCTTGTGGCCCTTATGTTTGTTCCTGTTACTCCTGGCAACACCGGTTCCGGCATCCACCTGACCAGGCCCTGCAAATATGTTATCCGCTGCCTTCCTCTGTCTCTCTTCCCCTCTACCTGGCCAGTCAGTATCAGGTTTTCCAAACTCTCCTTCCTCATTGCGTGTCCCAGGAACTTCAGTTGTCTCTTCCTGATGCTCGGTATTAATTTCCTTTTGGTTGCCATTCTTTCCAACACCTCATCGGTGCTTGCGTGTTCAGTCCACGATATCCGCAGCATCCTTCTGTAGAACCACATTTCCGCTGCTTCCAGTTTTGTCCTCATTTTCGATGATATTGTCCAGCACTCACTACCGTATTGGAGAACTGACATCACATAGCAATCCAGCACTCTTTTCTTTGTTTCTAGTGAAATTTTCCTGTGTGTTAGTACTTTGCTCAGCTTCTAGAACACGCCCTTTGCCATGCCAATTCACCTTCTGATCTCTGTGTCGCTGTCTATTGTCTATTAAAATGTCATCATTCAGCAAAAAATAAACTGGAAAAATTTGGTATGAGATATGACGAAATAGAATCTTATTTATCATTGGAATTTTGATTGTACTCTTCTACATTAAGTGGATCTCAAGCTTCGTATTGGGTTGGAATTTACTGTAGAAAACTGTTAAGATATAGAAAGACGCCATCAGGGATATGAAAGACAAACACCACGATATCATTAATGGGATGAAATGACAAAAATAGAGGTGGACAGGACAAGGTTAAAAGAAAAGACGACAGATGGAAGGAAAATTTGATTTTTATCTAAAAGCAGAAAAAAGACGAAGTGGTGATGCCCGCTGAGAATATGTATTAGATATTAATATAGAAAAGCCTATTAGGGAGTTAGCTTTGAAAAACTCCTTTGTCAACAGCAGACTCTCAATGGATACTGACTATATATCTAAATTTATTTATAAATGGAACTTTGTGTGTGTGTATCTGTGTGTGTGTGTATCTGTGTGTGTGTCTCTGTGTGTGTGTGTCCGTTACCTATAGACTCCGAAATGGCTGAAGCGATTTTCTTGAAAATTTACCCAGTTGTACTATAAGCGTCTGCGAGTGTTCTTAGCTAGGTTTTGTGTCGAGGTACCCCCGATTAATATCGGAAATGGATAATCGAAAAAATCGGGTTATAGAAGGAATGGTCCGATTTTAATTAAATTTGATACACTCATAGACAAAGACATAAGAAACGATATTCAGAAGTTTCAAGGTTGCAGTTATTACAATAGTGCAGAAAATTGATAATATATATATATATATATATATATATAAAAGCTTTCATTACACCCGAGCAACGCCGGGCTACACTGCTAATATATATATATATATATTCATCTGCAGACAGATCTGTTTCGCAGCTCACCAGTACGGTTAGAAATCGGATTGCTTTTAGCCAGGATTGAAACTCAACCTAATTGACATCAGTCGGCGAATTCTACCTCTGGGCTATGGGCGCTCGGTAGAAGAAGGGAGACTTTTAGCGTGTGATATACCATGTAAATATACGCCAGTAACTAAGAGTGTTCTAATTCATTACTGAATGAACGATGTGTAGATGCTAGAGTAGTTACTGTTTTTTCAAAGTCTACCATTCTTTCAATCAGGGTGTGAGAGCGTAAATAATTATCCACAGACAGATCTGTTTCGCTGTTCACAGATATGTATGTATGTATGTATGTATGTATGTATGTATTTGGGCTCCAATAACTCATGTTTCGTTGAAAATGACTGACAGCGTAATTTGGTTAAGTTTTTCATTGTATTTTTGTATTTCAACGAGAATTTTCCTTTCGACGAAAAACGGAAGTTCTTGTTCGTACCCAAGAAAAATATAATAAAACATAAATTAAAAAAAAAACATTGTCTGTCCTTTTAAGAAAACACACAGACGTACGTATACATGCACTCATGTCTACATCAACATGCTATTTTTCTTTTGCAGATGCAGTCGCATGAAATTTCGCAAACATAGTCGTGTTTTATTTCTCTATACGAACAAATTTCCACCTCTAAAGACACATGAAAATTCGAACAAGCCATATTTGAAGCATCTCTTAGTATCTTTTTCCCTCTCTTCTGAGCACGTACTTTGAGCTAAAATATACCTGGCAGGCACTTGATACGCGGAGTAGAAATAAAAGCAGGCTAAAAGGTAAAAACCTTAGCCATTCTGAATCGACAACGGCGTCCGGCTGACCGGTCGTTTTGCCTGAAGCATCAACACTACGACGAACTCAGACTGTTGCGTAGAAAAGTGTAGATGAAAATGATGCCACGTTCAAACAAATGGATGTTTAGGATTTTTTATTGAAACAAAAATACAGCTACGCAATCAAACACAGAAAAGTTGGAATTTCAAAAGAAGGGAAAACTCTATTAATTAAACAAATAGAAGAAAAAGAAAAAAACAGTTCATGACGAATAAGCAAAATGGCTGCGGGGAGATAATTTTACGCGCATGCGTATTCAGAAGAATGTTAAGAGAATGACATGAACCAAGTCTTAGTAGTACATATGCTTAAAGAAAGACATTCGTGTTTTCGTATGGAAACGCAATCGTTCTTGGATGCCTACAATAGAGCTTGCTTGCTTTATCTATCGATCAAGTCAGTGAGATCGAGCTTCATCGGCTCATCGACCGTTGTGATCCTTATATAGAAAAAGTTGTGCTCAAACGAAGTCAAGCATAGTTTGCGGAGTTAGCTCAGTTATCGCCGAAATTCTCTTTTTAATTTTGACTGGTCGTCCCATCTTTTTTTAAAAAATGGTTTTGATTGAAGCATTTCCGGCTGATTTAAAAATTTTGGAATTATCAAAAACTAAGCACTTGAATTACATCAATGCAGTTATAACAAATGTTTTATATTAAAATTGAAATGGCAAAAGGAGCATAAAACAGTCATCTATCTATCTATCTATCTATCTTAGTCTGTTCATTATCTATCTATCTATCTATCTATCTATCTATCTATCTATCTATCTATCTAGCCTTGTTCTATTCTATCTATCTATCTATCTATCTATCTATCTATCTATCTATCTATCTATCTATCCTATCTATTCTATCTATCTATCTATCTATCTATCTATCTATCTATCTATCTATCTATCTATCTATCTATCCAGTCTGTTCATATCTATCTATCTATCTATCTATCTATCTATCTATCTATCTATCTATCTATCTTAGCCTGTTCATTATCTATCTATCTATCTATCTATCTATCTATCTATCTATCTATCATATCTTAGCCTGTTCTATTATCTATCTATCTATCTATCTATCTATCTATCTATCTATCTATCTATCTATCTATCCGAATCTGATCATATCTATCTATCTATCTATCTATCTATCTATCTATCTATCTATCTATCTATCTATCTATCTATCTATATAGTATATCTATATCTATCTATCTATCTATCTATCTATCTATCTATCCTATCTATCTATCTATCTATCTATCTATCGAGTCTGTTCTATCTATCTATCTATCTATCTATCTATCTATCTATCTATCTATCTATCTATCTATCTATCTAATGGATTCTCCCGTCTGTTTCGACGTACGAGAATCTGACAGTTTAATTGTTTTTTTCTCATGGAACTTAGGTAAATCACCAGAAGACGCACACAAGTCATTTGATTAGTGGTGAAGGTTTGTGTAGAACCATCCACATTTTTCGGAACTATCCATGCACTCAGGCGGTAAATATATATGCCACATATGAAGCAGACAATAGACCTCAGACTAATAATTATCCCGCAACAGGTTGCCACTACCAGATGGCTAAAGAACTCAATCTGTCCTGTTATTTAACCCATAACTGGAGGGAACGGAGGGATAAATACCTTTCCCAACGTTATTAGCGTGTAAGTGACTGCCGGGCATTCAAATGGAATTCGAATTCGGCTCCCCGATTTCTTGTTCCGAGCCGATATCCACTGGACCACAGCGCGCATCCATCAAGAACGCTTACAGCACCTGATATACTCAAGCGGTCACCCATCTAAGTATTGAGCAGGCTCAACTTCGGTGATAGGACGAGAACCGGTGTATTCAACGTGATATGACCGAAAACTATATATATATATATATATATATATATATATATATATATAATGAATTATTTTGAATATTATTTTTTACTGATACTCGTATTTAAGTAGATATTCTGTTTTTAATTAAACAGCATTTTTATATTTATATCTACCGGCCTGATTATTTACGATAAATTTTTATTACGAAAATGTGTGCTATCCAGCAGGATTCGAACCTGCGACCCCTATTACATAGGGGAACCATACCATTTGATCTGGTACCGTCTTAACCACTCGACCATGAGAGCAGATATGTTTGTTTACGGTGAAATCGAAAATTGCTTATATAAGCATGATAAAACCTCGTCTGATCAAGAGGCTATTCATGGTCGAGTGGTCTGACTAGGCAGAAGATTATCCCGCAGTAGGTTACCATTGCTTTCTGCAGTAGACTGGTTGCCGACCAAGGCTATAGAACCCAATCTGTCCTGTTATTTAACCCATAACTGGAAGGAATAGACGGATTAATACCTTTCCCAAGGGTATTTGCGCCTAAGTGAATGCAATGAATTCAGCTGGAATTCGAACTCGGCTCCCTGATTTCTCGTTCCGAGCCGATATCCAATGCACCACAACGCACATCTAAGTGTATATTACTGTACGCTAATGGTTTCCAAATTCCTTTTACTTATCTATCAATGTTGATGATAAATGGTGTTGCAAATTTGGCGTCCATTTTGATTGAAAAAGTCATCATTGTCCGAATGCAGGCTTTGCTGACATACACTTACTGTGACCAAGAGGATGTGTGAAATGGCGTCAACAGTTGAGTGTCATCACGAGAAAGGACTGCCAGACATTCAAATAATGTTTCTTAATGTCATGTTTGTTTTTATTAGAAATCTTTCTACATTGCTTTTCATTAACTTCTTGTGTTCTTCGTTGTCCCATTGTTTTCGTTGATTCGATTTTTTTAGCTTTTTTTTTCATTCTTTCTTTTTTCTTTCTTTTTTCTTTCTTTCTTTTTTTCTTTCTTTTTTTCTTTTTTCTTTCTTTCTTTTTTTCTTTCTTTCTTTTTTCTTTCTTTTTCTTTCTTTCTTTTTTTCTTTCTTTTTTTCATTCTTTCTTTCTTTCTTTCTTTTTTTCTTTCTTTCTTTTTTCTTTCTTTTTTCTTTCTTTTTTCTTTCTTTCTTTCTTTCTTTTTTTCTTTCTTTCTTTTTTTCTTTCTTTTTTCTTTCTTTTTTCTTTCTTTCTTTCTTTCTTTTTTTCTTTCTTTCTTTTTCTTTCTTTCTTTCTTTTTTTCTTTCTTTTTTTCACTCTTTCTTTCTTTCTTTCTTTCTTTCTTTTTTTCTTTCTTTCTTTTTTCTTTCTTTTTTCTTTCTTTCTTTTTTCTTTCTTTTTTCTTTCTTTTTCTTTCTTTTTTTCTTTCTTTCTTTTTTCTTTCTTTTTTTCTTTCTTTCTTTCTTTGCGATTCACTCTTTCTTGATTGCCACTCAGTTTTACAGGATTGTCCATTCCATCTTGTTACTTTCATTCCTTTTTGGATTTTTGCATACGTTTTTCCCATTTTCTTTCGCCCACATTGTATTATTTACTAACTTTTTGGATTTATTGACTTTCTTTTTTGGTTTATTTGTTTGTTTCTTTGTTTGTTTCTTTCTTTTACGCTGTCTTTTTTACTGTGACATTTCTGTGCTTCTCCCCGTTCCCTCTTTCTTTCTTTGATAATGATCCTATTTTTCTTTCCTTCTTTCTTTCTTTCTTTCTTTTTTCGCATGTTGTTCTTTTTACTACTTTTTCTGTAGTTACTAATTTTTCCTCTTTCTTTCTTTCTTTCTTTCTTTTCAAAATAACGATCCTATTTTCCCTTCTTTCTTTTTTCGCATGTTGTCCTATTTACTATCTTTTTCTTCTTTCTTTCTTTCTTTCTTTCTTTCTTTCTTTATTTTTGCGCATGTTGTCCCATTTGCTACCTCTTCTGTAGTTACTGATTTTCCTCTTTCTTTCTTTCTTTCTTTCTTTCTTTCTTTCTTTCTTTATAAAATAACGATCCTATTTTCCCTTCTTTCTTTTTTCGCATGTTGTCCTATTTACTATCTTTTTCTTCTTTCTTTCTTTCTTTCTTTCTTTCTTTCTTTTTGCGCATGTTGTCCCATTTGCTACCTCTTCTGTAGTTACTGATTTTTCCTCTTTCTTTCTTTCTTTCTTTCTTTCTTTCTTTCTTTCTTTCTTTATAAAATAACGATCCTATTTTCCCTTCTTTCTTTTTTCGCATGTTGTCCTATTTACTATCTTTTTCTTCTTTCTTTCTTTCTTTCTTTCTTTCTTTCTTTCTTTTTGTGCATGTTGTCCTATTTGCTACCTCTTCTGTAGTTACTGATTTTTCCTCTTTCTTTCTTTCTTTCTTTCTTTCTTTCTTTCTTTCTTTCTTTCTAGTTACTTATTCAGTCTATTTTATTAGTTTCTCTATTCGTTCTCTTTGCTGATCTGTTTTCTTATATTTTAGACGAAACTTTTAATGTTTCTCGAAAAACCGTTTTCCCCATTGTCATTTCAGATTCTATTATCAAAAAACATTCATTCGTATGGTTTAGTAATTTGTCGCATTTCTTTTTGCTTTCAATATGATTTTCTTTCGAAATTATCTCCCTTGTTCATTTACATCTCGACTAACCAACGGCCGTTTATGCCAATTTATTATGCCTTGCATGGATTTGGCACAAGACCAAAAGCAAAGTCTTTAAAAGTGCGGCTTAGAAAAGGTACAACGCCGAAAGTGTGGAGCACCCAGTGAGAATCAAACTGACGATTCAACTGAAATTGATCTCGCAAGACAAATCTTGCTAACTATTGTACCACTTCAAATCACCGCTATTCAACTGTTTATGATCACATAACATGTTTAGTTTTTCTATTTACTTTATGCTAATTTCAATATGGTTTTTCATATTGTTTTATTTAATTTCCACGTTTTTTCTTTCTTTTCATTGTTTTTTTATCATTTTCCATCGTCTTTCATTCTTTCTTTCTTTTTTCTTTTTTCATTGGCTTTTTCATTTCTCTTCTATTTTTCTTTCTTTCTTTCTTTCTTTTTTCTTTCTTTCTTTCGTTCTTTCTTTCTTTCTATTGCTTTTTCATTTCCCATTCACTTTTTCTATTTCTTTCTTTCTTTCTTTTTTCTTTTTCTTTCTTTCTTTCTTTCTTTCTTTCTTTCTTTCTTTCTTTCTATTGCTTTTTCATTTCCCATTCACTTTTTCTATTTCTTTCTTTCTTTCTTTTTTCTTTTTCTTTCTTTCTTTCTTTCTTTCTTTCTTTTTCGATATCCTTTATCTCTCTCTTTCTTCACATTACCCTATTTTCTTTTTACTATTCTTTCTTTCTTTCTTTCTTTCTTTCTTTCTATTGCTTTTTCATTTCCCATTCGCCATTTCTATTTCTTTCTTTCTTTCTTTCTTTCTTTCTTTCTTTCTTTCTTTCTACTGCTTCTTCGCATATTCTATCTTCTTTTAAGCAATTGCAGTAAACATATCTCTTTCTATATCATTCCTTTTTTCTCATTCATTTTTTGATCGTTCTCTTTTCTCTTTACAGATTAACATTACGCATTTTTCCTGGTCTGCGTACGCTTTGTTTTTAACCCTTTCTTCTTTACTTTCCCCTTCACGACAATCATTTGTACCCGACAATCATCCACATCATCATCCCTCACAAAGAAAAAGAAAATAACAACAAATAAAGTCAACCATTGCACAAATTTATTTAACTGTGAACCGATGTATTTCATTTTTCCAATTTCTCCATGCTTCAGTAGGCAAATAAGCCGCACGAACGAATTTAATAGATTTTCTGAAGGCGACCGCTCCGAGGAAAAAACAACAAGAAGCAGACGATAAATAACAGGCAACAAAAAGAAGACAAATTCTAACATATTTGACCTTTTTTTTATTTATTCGCTTGTTTCAATTTTGAATAAATTTTTCTTGTTCTTTTCTGGCAGTCCACAACGCGGAAATGAATTGAAGTCTGGAAGTAAAGAAAAAAAAAAAAAAGAAGAAATCGAACTGAAATGACTTCCAAGACGAACCAGTGTTGATTTCATGCTTGACCTCTTACGATTAATACGACTACACATATTCATAGCAAGAGCAACTCTAACTGCCAGCAAAAAAAAAAAAAAAAAAAAATGATTCTAGTAAAAGAATAATGGTAAAATAAAAAAGGAACCTGGTCGAAATTGTTACAATATTAACGATAATCCTTGCAATAAAATGAATGGCAATTAATAATAATAATTATAATAAATGGTTACGGCGTCATTATAGCCAGGGAGATCATAAAAGTATCTTCCCTTAAATAATAGCCATATTACAATTCTATTTGTTCCTTCCGTAGTTCCTTTGCTAGAATGTACGTTACGCCCTGCCAATAACTTAATAAAAAATGGACTATTCCGTTTTGATCGCGTGTAACGACGGAAAAGACATATCAGATATGATGTCTAATTTCAGTAAAAAAAAAAAAAAAGAAAGAATAAAAGTTTATTTATTACGGGTATCATATAATAATTTTGCTTGTTCCTTTGTTAATTAGTTACTTAGTTACTTAGTTCGTCCGTCCGTTACGCTACTGAAGAAAGATAGCACACTTACTCTCTACATGAGCTTTCTTTCTTTTAAGGTGAATTTTTCGGTATAAGGACATCTACGAGTGTCATTCAATAAATAAGATTAATGTTTCGGTATAGGAACATCTACGAGTATTATTCAATAAATAAGTTGAATTTTTCGGTATAAGGACTTCTACGAGGGTCATTCAATAAATAAGGTGAATTTTTCGGTATAAGGACTTCTACGAGGGTCATTCAATAAATAAGATGACTATTTCGGTTTAAGGACTTCTACGATGATTATTCAATAGTAAGGTGAATTTTTCGGTATAAGGACATCTACGAGGGTCATTCAATAAATAAGGTGAATTTTTCGGTATAAGCACATCTACGAGGGTCATTCAATAAATAAGGTGAATTTTTCGGTATAAGGACATCTACGAGTATTATTCAATAAATAAGTTGAATTTTTCGGTATAAGGACATCTACGAGGGTCATTCAATAAATAAGGTGAATTTTTCGGTATAAGGACTTCTACGAGGGTCATTCAATAAATAAGGTGAATTTTTCGGTATAAGGACATCTACGAGGGTCATTCAATAAATAAGGTGAATTTTTCGGTATAAGGACTTCTACGAGGGTCATTCAATAAATAAGGTGAATCTTTCGGTATAAGGACTTCTACGAGGATCATTCAATAAATAAGGTGAATCTTTCGGTATAAGGACATCTACGAGGGTCATTCAATAAATAAGGTGAATCTTTCGGTATAAGGACTTCTACGAGGGTCATTCAACAAATAAGGTGAATTTTTTGTTATAAGTACTAGTAGTATATGTAGTCTCCCAGCAGTGTCACACACATTTCCCATCTGTGCACAAGCTTCCGTATTCCCTCAGCGTAAAAAACTTTGAACTGATGTCTCAGCCAATCGCTCACTGCACTTTAGACTTCATTCTCATTTTCAAACTTCATGCCTTTCGTGAACGCTTTCAAAGGACCAATAAAAGTGAAAGTCTGAAGGGGCGAGGTTTGGGCTGTAAGCGAGAGAGACGCTGCTGAGACACCTAGATCCTCTTTTGTTTGTGCTATGCAGTAAGCGTCTTTGGCACCCACTTGCAGCTGACCTTCGAGTAGGCAAGGTCATCATGGACAATTCTGTGTGCTGTCCCAACACACAGGCTCAAAGTCCTTGCAATGTCATCCCCTGGCACCCTTCTGTTAGACTGAATGAGGTCATTGACTGATTCGATCACCTCAGGTGACCTCACTTCTGTAGGCCTCCCAGGTTTGTGTTCATCTTCATCACTGCTCCGTGCTTCTTCAAACAATTTCGCCCAATTGCTGAAACATGTGGCACTATACACAGTTGACATTCTCCTATGAATTTCAACTGGTTTGCAACCTTCAGCAACCAAAAACCTGATAACTGACCTCAGTTCAATCCTGGAGCATGCTTCTTGGTCGGCCATCTATTTTTCAATCTGCAAAAAAAAAGTTAAATCCCCTTGAAAAAGAAGTAAAGGAAGAAAAAGTAAGCTTCTATCTGTATTAGAAGTCCTTATCCCGAAAAATTCACCTTATCTATTGAATGAACCGCGCAACAAAAGAATCATTCTATTTTCATTTAGAATTATCCACTTGGCTATAAATACTAAAAATAGTATGAAATACATCATTTCTTTAAAAAAAATTGGGGTGGCCTAATAATTATGGCCGGTAGTGTATATATATATATATATATATAGCAAATCTACAGGGTGCGATGGCTAAATTGTCGTTATATGCCTTGTAAAATTTTGCAAAGTAATAATAACAAAAGAACCATTCTATTTTCATTTAGAATTATCCACTTGGCTATAAATACTAAAAATAGTATGAAATACATCATTTCTTTTAAAAAATTGGGGTGGCCTAATAATTATGGCCGGTAGTGTACATGTTCCTCGTTGTTTGACCCAGCATAATATGCTACACAAGGTTGAACTGGTAAAAAGCATTTGGCAAAAAATGAAAAGTCAGGAGTTGGACAGAAGAAGAAGACCAATGTACGTATTGAATCGGATTTTGAGGATAACAGTTTTAACTTGATAATTTCGTCATTATCAACTGAAAGAAAGAAAATAGAATCCATATTAAGAAAATAACGGACTTGCCATAATGTGCACCGTCCGTAGGCGGATGTGGACCGTTTTTATCCTGCATGAAATGAGAGTAGTAAAAGTTTAATTCAATTAGAGTAAAAAAAAGTATAAAAGGAACACGACTGGCGAAGGAAAGAAATTCTATTTAGACGCAACATCTGTATGGATTTTAAAAAGAAATAAACTATCATGAAAGACATATTAATAAAGACATATTAAACTACTCCATTTATAAAGAGAACAATAAATTTCTAGAGGAATTCAACATTACTGCATTGGAAATGAAATAGACAAAAATACACTATCATCAAAAATGTGGCTAAACTTTATTAAAAACGGATTAAACAATTCTAAAACACTTTTTTATACGATTTCACCTCGCACAAGGAAATAAAGATATAGTGGGTTGCTTATCTATTCTTTTTCTGGTTGTAATGTGAGTCCATTCTAGAGAAGGGTACTTGTATACTGTTGCAGGTTAACGGAATTTGGCCTTGTGGTAGATAGCCCACTATAAGTCATAAAATGATTATAAAATCAAGAAAAACAAATTGAGTTGAAAATAACATTTATATATACACATATCAAGTAATGTTTTGACAATCAAAGCAATACTTGAATATAGGTCCAACGGAGGTTAAAACGTTCATGGCAAATAAAATGCTGAAAGAGATTCAAAGCTTAGGAATGTAGGGAGCGTGTAAGTGAGGAATGTCTTTGATGTAGTCGCTCCTTAGCACATAACTATTATATTCAGTCAGTCAGTTAAGTGCCATACGTGATACACGCTTTGGGCGATCATGTCTCGAAAGACACATGACTGACTAGGCAGAATATTATCCCGCAGTAGGTTGCCATTACTTTCTGCGGTAGCCTGGTTGCCAGTCAAGGCTATAGAACCCAATCTGGTCTATTATTTACCCAATAACTGGAGGAAAGTGACGGATTAATACATTTTCCAGGGGTATTTGTGCGTAAGTGAAATGCAAGAAATTCAACTAGAGTTCGAACTCGGCTCCCTGATTTGTCGTTGCCCCACAACGCACATGCAAGGAATTACTAGTTATAAAAAATTATAAGAAGACGGAATTATTAAGAAGCGAATAAAAGAATGAATAAAGAACATAAAAGAACAAGACTTAAGAAAACAGAAGATAGCGATTCACATTGCATTACAATTTTGGAAGATCAAACTTGACTCGATAGCAAGGAACCAGAAGAGAGTTCCATAAGTGGGAAAGGCGAGAAAAGAAACTATTACCGCAAACTGGTATTACCGTGTTTTTTATAGCCGTCTCACCCCAAGCGAGGCGGTACTGACATATTTTACGGGACTTTATTTTGGGCACAGATCGAACAATGAAAGCAAACGGATTAGATATAATTGTTTAAAATCAACAAAATAGAGTTTGTTGCTAATCGACAGTAGCGCGGACCATGCGATCGCAAATATATCTTTGGAAGAAATCAGAAAGTTGAGTAAATGAAAAGAAAGCAAACAAAGTTTGAAAAACTGTGGCATTCTATAGCAATTTCTCTTCCGTATATATACCTTGTCGTTTCATGAGGTTGCTGATGACGGCTCTCCACAACTACTTGTCTTTTGTAGCCCTTCCTAAAGTTTATCTTTTTACCATATGTATTTGTCTTTTTGCTATATAACCATTTGCATGAGTGTTGTGGCCCCTGAATAGGTCCGGAAGAAAAACACGAACTCGGGTATTAGTGAAACGTATATATTTAACGAAAGAACAAATACAAAGAGTGTTACACGTCAGTCGAACTGCCAAGTATTAGACTGGGGTGACTCAACTCAACTCAACTGCCAGTGTTGTGGACTCAGGATAGGTCCGGAAGAAAAACACGAACTCGGGTATTAGTGAAACGTATATATTTAACGAAAGAACAAATACAAAGAGTGTTACACGTCAGTCGAACTGCCAAGTATTAGACTGGGGTGACTCAACTCAACTCAACTGCCAGTGTTGTGGACTCAGGATAGGTCCGGAAGAAAAACACGAACTCGGGTATTAGTGAAACGTATATATTTAACGAAAGAACAAATACAAAGAGTGTTACACGTCAGGCGAACTGCCAAGTATTAGACTGGGGTGACTCAACACCGAGCGGCATATTCTCCCGGTATTCATAATAATAATAAGAATTCATTATAGTCTAAAACGGGTAGGTCTCATAAAACGGGTAGGTTCCATAACAATGAGCTCGTGAGGTTTTGTGATATTTTTAAGAAAGTGGAAAGAAAGGACTAAGAAAACTGAATGTCTTGACATTAGCAAAATAAAGCGACCACTATGCCAACTGCCAGTTGGAGAATCTGAAATAAAACAAGTAAAAAAATTCAAATACCTGGGAACTCTTTTGAAAGATAATGGAAAAAGACGCATTCCAGAGTACTGAAAGAGAGGAAGAATCTCATTAGATAACATAAGAGAGAAGAGAGTGAAGAGAAAGTGGAGGAAATTACAGTTGGTGTCGGAAAATGGAATAGCGGTGACATTGATGTGCAGAGAGCTGCGTGAGAGAAAATCGTAGAGGGAGAACAACAAGGGTGTCGTGTAACGAATGGGAGTCAAGAAGATAAGCGTTGCATTTAAACTTTTGCAGACGGTAAGAAACAGGACAATCTCGCTAGAAACAAGGAAGAGAGTACTGGATTGCTACGTGCTGTCAGTCCTTCAATATGTCAGTGAATGCTGGACAATACCATCAAAGATGAAGGAAAAACTTGAAGCAACTGAAATGTGGTTCTACAGAAGGATGCTGCGAATATCATGGATCGAGCAATGATGAGGTCTTGAAAATGATGGAAACAAAAGGAAAATTAATACTGAGCATCAGGAAGAGACAACTGAAGTTCCTAGGACACGCAATGAGGAAGGAGGGCTTGGATAATCTGATACTAACAGGCTAGATAGAGGGAAAAAGAGACAGGGGAAAGCAACGGATAACATATTTGAAGGACCTAATCAGGTGGATGATGGAACGAAAATTGCATGGTGTAACAGGAGAAGGCGTGCTCAGAGCCACCAGGGATAGGGAAACGTGGAAAGCCATGATCGCCTACGTCCTGAAGGGACAGGGCACATAGAAGAAGAAGCTATCAGGGAAGCAAGCAAAAGGAAGGTAGTTCTACAAGTCGGAAGTGCGAGAAAAGAAGCTGATAGAGTAAAAGTTACATTTGATTGTTCTCAGTGTGAAAAGTGGGACCTAGTTGCTAGTCTAGTAGAATGCACTGAATACAAAACGCAGCATGACAGGGTGGGTCAATACTTGCACTGGAAAATCTGAAGATAAAAAATAGAGCATAGACTAAAAATCAACCGGAACTGGTTTCCGTGCATAAAATAAGGAAGAGTAGAAATGTTTAACGTCTGTTTTAATCAAATAGAAAATGTTGTTACTGTTAAATATTTTCATTTGTACTTAAAATAACGACCAGCATTCATATTTCTGCTTGGTATGGCTTTATTTTGTTAAAGTTGTTAAGCTCAAATATTTAACGGATAAAAGTCAATACTTGAATCTAGTGGGAATATAAAAGAAAGAAATAATGAATAAAATGAAACTATTTGAAATAAAAATCTAATTACAAAAAAAAAATAAAATGAAATAAAAAAAATTCATCTGTTGAATTATTTTTAAAATTATTATTTAGAGAAATGTTGATAAGACAGGAATTTGGTTAGAAAGAAAGAAATAAGGGAATATTAAGACACTTAACATCTCCTGCCAGTACCTCATAAATAATGGGTTATTTTGTTTTAATCGTGGTGTTGGGAAATTACTTGATTTCAGTGAGAAAATGAATTAAAGAAACAAACAAAAAAATAAGAGAGAACTTTTTTTTTTTTTTAATCATATCACCCTGAGCAAGGCAGCAACGCTACTGATGTGCAGGGGGCTACGCAAGAGTGAAAAGATTTGGAAAAGAGAAAGCCGGAAACCACATCCTAAACAGGGAACAAGGGATGAGCCTATACACCTGTACAATAGACGTGGGTGGAGTGTGAACTGGGCAATAGTTTAGTCTATCTACTCCAAAGAAAGAAAGAATGAATGAATGAATGAATGGAAGATAAAAATGGTTAACGGCTGTTTCAGTGAAATGAAAGTTGTCGATTGCAAATATTTTCATTTCTACCCAATTTTTAAAAAATAACGACCAACATTCATATTAATCATTGGTATTGCAATATTTTGTTAAAGATGTTAAGCTTAAATATTTAACCGAGCGATAGGGAAAATTCTAGGGAAGTTTTATTGTCGTAGAACTCTCTATAAATTTATTTAATCATTAAATTAAGTATTGAGATTCCGTGGAAATTCAAAATCGGAAAACAGTAAAATTTTCACGGGTTTAAACTAATAATAATAAAAAATAAACATTAGAAAAAATGTGTTGACCGCAAAAATAGATTATGTTATGAAGAATCAGAAACAATTGACCATCTTGCCTCAGATTGTACGGAATTAGCAGCCTTCGAAATTTATTATCACTATGACAGGGTCGGCTAATATCCGCATTGGAAAATCTGTAACATTTATGTAAGAGACTCTAAGAAATTGGTACGAACATTACCCAAACTCAGTTAGAGAAAAGGATCTGTAATAATCTTATAGGATTTTACAATACACACAGACAAAACAATCAAAGCTAATCGCCCATATATCGTGATTAAAAATCGTAAAAGAACAATGTCTTTTCTTCTTAACATGGCAATTCCTGTAGACTGTAAAGTATCTTTGAAGATCTTCTAAAACCGTGGAAATCTAAAAAAAAAGAAAAAAAAAAAAGAAAAAGTGTTACATGAAGACACCATAAATTACGGTTGTGGCAAGAGCCTCGAATTTGACTGGAAAACGTTTCTGACAAACATATTCAATGGGTCTCTGTTATGTCATACCTTGAAAAGATGCAAAAACCTGTATTCACAAGTACAACTCACACCTTACGGATTTTTATCTATGAAAATGTGTGTGATTTTAGGTGGTTTTATTTCTATAAAAATATTCAATGAAAATATCATAGTTCCATTTCTGGCCTTAGGTCTCTGGTTGGGACCCGGAAAGAAATGAGTGAAGCAGACAAATAGAAAGAAATAATATTAATAATAATGTACGAAGTGACAGAACACGTAGATTTTAAACCCATTGTTCAAGCATTTATCTTTTATAAAGAGTGCTCGATACAAAGTAGAGCTTTATATTGTAATAGTTGTTACAATGTTTTATAAAAGCATACACTAACTACGCTAACCCAAATGTGTCTCTCTATGGTTACAAACTGCTGATGGGCTAGTTTAGACACATCAAATTCCAATCCCCTACAACCACCGCTTACACCTCACATTCTCGAAAATAAATCGTTTCCACCATTTATTTTCAGTTCCACAAATCAGCCGAAGAGGAGCAGTTCAGCTCCGAAACATGAACATTTTTTTGTAGTGATATTATGCTTTTATAAACCATTGTAACAACTTTTACAACAACAACAACAACAACAACAACAACAACAACAACAATAATAATAATAATAATAATTATAATAATAATAATAATGACTCGTCGAAAAACAGTTTTGCAATCATTTTTATCAATAAATTGTACAAAAAAAAAGAAGAGTTGAATTGATAACTTTTCCATTTCACTGAACCAGGCGTTAAACACTTCTTTCTTTCTTTCTTTCTTTCTTTCTTTCTTTCTTTCTTTTTTGTATACTTTTCTTCATTTTTTCTTTTTCTCACGTTGTCATATTTATTACCTTTTCTGTACTCATTCTCTTTTCCTCTTTCTTTTCTTTCTTTTTTTCTTTCTTTCTTTCTTTCTTTCTTTTTTGTATACTTTTCTTCATTTTTCTTTTTCTCACGTTGTCATATTTATTACCTTTTCTGTACTCATTCTCTTTTCCTCTTTCTTTTCTTTCTTTTTTCTTTCTTTCTTTCTTTCTTTTTTGTATACTTTTCTTCATTTTTCTTTTTCTCACGTTGTCATATTTATTACCTTTTCTGTACTCATTCTCTTTTCCTCTTTCTTTTCTTTCTTTTTTTCTTTCTTTCTTTCTTTCTTTCTTTCTTTTTTGTATACTTTTCTTCATTTTTCTTTTTCTCACGTTGCCATATTTATTACCTTTTCTGTACTCATTCTCTTTTCCTCTTTCTTTTCTTTCTTTTTTTCTTTTTTCTTTTTTTCTTTCTTTCTTTCTTTCTTTCTTTCTTTTTTGTATACTTTTCTTCATTTTTCTTTTTCTCACGTTGTCATATTTATTACCTTTTCTGTACTCATTCTCTTTTCCTCTTTCTTTTCCTTCTTTTTTTCTTTCTTTCTTTCTTTCTTTTTTGTATACTTTTCTTCATTTTTCTTTTTCTCACGTTGTCATATTTATTACCTTTTCTGTACTCATTCTCTTTTCCTCTTTCTTTTCTTTCTTTTTTTCTTTCTTTCTTTCTTTCTTTCTTTCTTTTTTCTTTTTTGTATACTTTTCTTCATTTTTCTTTTTCTCACGTTGCCATATTTATTACCTTTTCTGTACTCATTCTCTTTTCCTCTTTCTTTTCTTTCTTTTTTCTTTCTTTCTTTCTTTCTTTTTTTGTATACTTTTCTTCATTTTTCTTTTTTAATGTCATTTTTATTACCTTTTCTGTACTCATTCCCTTTTCCTCTTTCTTTCTTTCTTTTTTAAGCCAACTAGTGTCACTGATATATCAGTCTCGCATATTCACGTGATAAAATCTCAATTGTTTATTATTCATAGACTACTGACAGGGTGTAAAAGTCATGTAAGGGAATAACTAACGAAGGAAGAGACAAACAAAATTATGATAGAGATTATAAAAACCCAAACTGAAACACGAATAATTTGTTGTTTTTTTTATAATCATTTCACTCCAAGCAAGGCAGGACTACCACTGGTGCGCAAGGTCTTACAGTGATAGATAAAAACAATGTAAATAAGTGTCGAAGAAAGATAGATGGATGGTTGGTTGGTTGTTTTGTTTTCATGGCATATCAACCTCGGCGAATAATTTATTGCCAACTAAATTTTTATTTATTTGTTGCTGGTAATAGATTTTTCGTTCAACAATTTATTGTTGTTTTTATATAAGATTTGTGTCTAGTAATACTTTTTTTTTCTTTTCGAGTATCAAGATTCATTGGGAATTTGTTTTTAAGGGCAGGGTCCCCAAGTTCTACCCTTGTTATTTAACCCATAACTGGAGGCAATGGACGGATTAATACCTTTCCCAAGGGTACCAGTGCTTAAGTGAATGCAGGGAATTCAACTGGAATTCAAACTAGGCTCACCGATTTCCACTGCACCACAACGCACATCTGTCACTAAACGCTTACAGCACCTGGTATTCCCAAGCGGTCACCCATCTAAGTACTGACCAGGTAGATGGATGGAATTCAAGTAGATAGAAGACAGAAGTTGACAATTGACGTAGCACATCCGTCACTAAACGCTTACAGCACCTGGTATTCCCAAGCGGTCACCCATCTAAGTACTGACCAGGTAGATGGATGGAATTCAAGTAGATAGAAGACAGAAGTTGACAATTGACGTAGAATTTAATCTTTTGGAGTTTGTAGCTATTAGAGAAGCAAAGAAGTAGAAGGGAATTCTACAAATTCCACAAGAAACTATTAGAGTAAAAGAGGAGTTACATTTAACCATTTTAACGGGAACTTTTCGACCAAATTCTATGTACATATTGTTGAATATATAAATGTGTATTTACTGCTTAATTGTGCTTTAAGAACACTAACTGAATAATGTGCGACGCACAACATTATCATGATCTTGAGGTGGGTTGTGGATGTTTAACCTCCTCAGTTCACAGCATTTTGTGCTGAACAAATAAGTTATATTGTAAGACCTTACGATAATTCATTGCCTCATATTTGAAAGGTCGTACAATTCCACTATTTAAATATTAACTGAAAAGATTATTTCATTACACAACTGTTTTTTTTTAATCGTATGACCCCGAGCAAGGCGGTAATGCCACTGATGTGCAGGGGGCTACATAAGAGTAAAAAGATTAAGTAGAAGAGAGTGAAGAGGAAGACGAACCAGTTGGAAAGGAGCAAGAGAAGGATGGGAATACATGTGTGATGACAGTTGTAAAGGTGGAGAGAAAGGAAAGGATATACAGGGTGATGTAGAAAGAACTGGAGTCAAGTGGTTAAGAGATGGGTAATGACATTGCATTTATATACCTGGAGGTTGTAGCCGTCAGGAAAGAGAGAAAGGAAAGGATATACGGGGTGGTGAAAGAACTAGAGTCAAGTGGTTAATAGATGAGTACTGAGTACTGACATTGCATTTAAACTGTTATCTTATAATTAGTATTAGCTCTACATTCAACGCCAAATTATGTTGAGAGATTGTTATTCTTTGCCCAATTTACACGTTTCCATTTATGATGGTGCTTTCATGTTTTTAGCCAATGGTATCTAATCCTAATTCTTTTAGTATACACAGAAGAAGCTAGCACCAAGTATGTCGTCGATTTATTGAAATCTTTACAGTTTGGTGACCAGGGCATCAGAATGAATTATTCTTTATATTACAGATATAATTTTCTTACAGGTCGTGCAGTTTGGCAAGGCACATTGTCTTGGTGAAAGATGGCACAGCTATTGGCAAGAAGTGGCACTTTCATGGATATTATTCTGCAATAAGAATGCCTTTTATACTCGAACTCTCATAATACAAGAATCGAGAGCCACAGAAGACTAGAGAGCAACAATTGGGTTACTGTTAAAATGACTTTTATGAATTAGGTATGATAGAAATGAAAGAGGATATCTATATATATATATATATATATATATATATATATATATATATATATATATATATATATATTTTAATTCAGATACTTTAATCCAAGCGGAAAAAGCAGGAAGGTAAATTCCAAAAACCCGATCCTAATTAATATTAAAAAATATTTTATTACATGGAGCTCTCTTCCTGTATCATTTTTTAATATTAATATTAAAAAATTTATTTTAATATTAAAAAATGATACAGGAAGAGAGCTCCATGTAATAAAATATTACAAGGGCAGATATAAACGATTTTTTCTTTTCTTGTTTATTAGATTTTATTTTGTTTTATCTTTTTTTCTTTTTCTTTTTCTTTTTTAATTTCTTTGCAAATCTATTTAAAAAGGAAAATTAGACTGATTTTTCTCCAGTTTCTGAAAGAATTTTTCTGTTGCTGAGGAGATGTGTTATCCCCCATGGGATTTTCATATCGAAATGATCATCCAACATCATTGAATTAATCCTTTTTTAATATATATATATATATATATATATATATATATATATATATATATATATATATATATATCCTTAAATTTAAGTCTTCTTGAAAGCACCAACGTGGAAGTCAGTTTAACAAAGTGGTAGTGGTTAGAGTTGTTAGAACCATGAGACCAGGGTTCGAATCTCACCATAATCAGTCTGCCGGGAAGGTGACTTCATGATGTTATCACTGTTGAGAAGATTGTCATATTTGCGAAGTTTCGGCTGTTGTACACTCCGAACTTCTTCAAGTGATTAGAATTCTGAACCAAATATTGAACCGCTTCCCACCCTCAAAAATTCAGTAAAATGACCAACAATGCAACACTAGTCTAAATATACAAGCAATATATTTTTAATAAAAACATTACCAACGATAGATTCTTTTAGTTAAATTACCAGACAAATTTTATCATCTACAAACTATATACCTACTTTTTACACTGGTAGTGTAACCGTAGGGAGATGGTTAATGTTTCTTTGATTCGGCCTTGTGTCATACTTAACCGAACTTCATACAACTTACAAATTTTATGCAGAATTATCCTCAGAAGGTTTTCATCATTATCAGAAGGTGGGTTGTCGACAGATTGTAATGTGTGGAATTGTGTGGAATAAATAAAAATAGAGTATACATTTTTCATTTTAAAAATAGAAATTTATTAAAAGGAAAGAATAACACAAGTTGTAGAAATTAATGCGCAATTAGAAACATTTTTCAGAAGTTAAGGGTAGAATTCGGGTTCAATGATAGTTATGGGTATCAAGATTTGTAGAAAATGTTCATAGTAGTAATTGTTGAAAGGGTATATGTATACGTACGTATGTATGTATTTGCTTGGTAGGCATGTTTTTGGATGGAGAAGAAGAAGTAAAATAAATCAGCACACAAGAAGGAAAGAGAAAGAGAACAAGGTGCGACCTGACCTTCTCTCCTGGTCGATTTCAAGTTGAAGTTACATTTTAGTGTTGGCTTTCTTGCTGCTTCCATCTGAGTGACTGATTGACGCTGATGGAGGCCATTTATATAATCCTTTTGAATTTCACACTGACTCGAGAAATTTTCAGATCTTGCAAGTCGCCCCTATTGGTCAAAAATCAATGTAACACCTACTTGCGAAATCCGGTTTCGACTTTTTCTTTAAGCACATGGTCAATCCTTTTTCTATTTTGGAAAAACCAGGATTTCACAAGTCGTTGTGAGTTTTTGTAAAAGTTAAGCAGAAGGTTGATTTTAATTCTTAATTTCTTATCCACATCCTGAAGTCAATCCTTTTTCTATTCGGCAAAAGCAGGATTTCACATGTCATTGTGAATTTTTGTAAAAGTGAAGAAGAAGGTTGATTTTAATTCTTAATTTCCTATCCACTACAAGCGACAATTGGGTTACCGCTAAAACGGCCTTTATGAATTAGGTATGATATGAATGGAAGAGAAGATAAAATATATATTTTTTTTATATCCTTAAATTTAAGTCCTCTTGGAAGAACCAACGTGGAAGTCAGTTTCACAAAGCGGTAGGGGTTTGAGTTGTTAGAACGTTCTCTATCTGACCATGAGACGAGGGTTCGAATCCCACCATAATCAGTCTGCTAGGAAGGTGACCCCTTGATGCTATTGCTGTTGACAAGAGAAGGCGAATTTTCAGAAAGTGCCTGAAAAACTATAGCAAGAGTTAACCCAAGCCTTGTGAGTAAAATTGGGTAGACGAGACTATTTGGGAGTCGTCGATGTTTGTGCTAGCAAGTCATCGTGGCCGAGGGCTTGAGCGACCTGGCCTTTTTCAAACTATTGTTCCTGCTAGATAACCGGCTCTCTCCCTCTAAGTAAGGTACGCTCAGTATAGCTAGAGTATAAACACAGGTTGGCTCAAAAGGGTTGGGTGCGGAACAAGCACAAAGATACCCGAACAGGTGTACGCAACGCGGATTAGTTAACCAATGTAGTAAACAGGAATCCTTGGATACGAATGGCCAGTATTACAAGTTTTTGGGAAGAAAAACTGAATTGAATTACATTTGGAATACGGGCTACATTGATGTAGCACCTGTAAAAATCAATAATGGTGGATCTGAGGTGTCGCTCATCTGTATCGACACCTGAAATAGTAGTATTGATTGGCTAGCGATGTTGCATCAGAGGGAAGATTTGAGACAGTAACCCCACTCTGCAAAGATCCCGGAAACGATTTTGAACTCTAAGTTGGAAAGTGAGGATCATGCAGTTGTTAACTACAATCTGCTTTCGGTCTAATCTGAATTTTGTATATATAAATGATGGCATAAAGTGTCTGGCAATTCCTATAGTTGTAGAATGAGTGGACGTTTATTGGAGCACATTTAGCAAGATTCAAAGACTAGACAAGACTAAAGAGCAACAATTAGACATAATATATAAGGTAGTTAGAACATTTATTTATATGTTATTAAATTTAAGTTTATTTGGAAGCACGTGGAAGTCAGTTTCACAAAGAGGTAGTGGTTAGAACTGTTAGAACGTTCGCTATCTGACCATGTGATAAGGGTTCGAATCTCGCCATGGTCATTCTGCCTTGATGTTATCGGGTTTGAGAAGAACGTGAAAAACCATACCAGGAGTTGGCCTAAGATTCGTGAGTGAAATTGGGTAGACGAGGCACTTTGGGAACCGACAAGGGTTGTGCTCACCTGTATCTACAGTAATATTGATTGGCTCGGGATGTTGCATCTGTGGGAAGATTTGAGACAGTACCCCTCACCGCAAAGACCCCGGAAACGATTTCGAACTCTTTCTAAGTTGGAAACTGAGGATCATGCAGTTGTTAACTACATTCTGTTTTCGGTCTAATCTGAATTTTGTAGATATAAATTATGGCATAAAGTGTCTGGTAATTCCTACAGTTGTAGAATTAGTGGGCGTTTATTGCAGCATATTTAGCAAGACTAAAAAGCTAGACAAGACTCGAGAGCAACAATTGGACATAATATATTTATTTGGTAAGAAAACAGGTAATTTCCATGAAGAGACGAGGAAATAAACTGGTTATCGTTGGCCAAAAGAAGATATCAAGCAATTGAATGATCTTAATTTAATTCTGCTTGAAGTTCTAAGATAATGCCATATATTTCCTGAGCTATACGAACTAGTATCCTCGTCATTGTTGTATTGATCGTAGTTTTTTTTTTCGGTTGTTGTCTTTCATAGTTTTCCGATATCTGATGAGGTCTGAGAAGAAAAAATGTCAGTAATCCGTTGATTAAATTTTGTTAAATGAATGCGTCAGAGTCTTTGGGATCGCTTCTTTTATTTCCATAAATGATATACTCCACCCCCCCCCCCGCTTCTGAGATGTGATGCTGATTTCAGCTTTCCTTCATGAAAGGGAGGAATTTGTTTTTTTAAATTCAGGCGGAAGGTATGATTTTTTTTATCATTTCACCCCAAGCAAGGCGGTACCGCCACTGATGTGCAGGGGGCTACATAAAAGAGTTAAAGTTTTAGGCAGGAGGAAAGTGAAGACAAAGACTAACCAGCTACAGGGGGTGAAAGAGAAAGGGTAATAGAAGGATGTGAACACAGGTGTGAAGAAAGGTAGAGAGAAAGGAAAAGAACAAGAAACACGGGGGTGATGTAAAAGTAAATAGGGTTGGAGTTAAGTAGATAAGAGATGGGAATTGACATTGCATTTAAATTCCTGGAGGTTATAGACAAATTGATAGATAGATTTGTTTTTTATGGCTTAACAGTTTGCATGATATTTAAAGCCAGAAAAAAAATTGAATCATTTCACCCCAAGAAAGGTGGTACCGCCACTGATGCGCAGGGGGCTACATAAGAATAAAAGTTTAGACAGGAGGAGAGTGTAGAGAAAGACGAACCAGTTATAGGGGGTGTCTGAGAAAGGGCAAGAGAAGGATGAGAACACTGGAGTGAAGAGAGTTGCGAAGGTAGAGAGAGAGAGAGAGAGAGAGAGAGAGGAGGAAAAGAACAAGATACACGGGGTAATGTAACTCGCTTCCATTCTTTCAAACACTCTTCCCACCCACCCAACTATCTATCACCCCCTTCTGACATTTCCTATATCTAATCACTCTTTCTACTTACCTTCCCCCATGTAGCCCCAAGCGCAATAGTGGCAGTGGAATGCCTTGCTTCGGGTGAAATGATTAAAAAAAATGTAGAAATGGCTGGAGTTAAGTGGATAAGCGATGGGAATTGACATTGCATTTTAATTCCTAGAGGTTGTAGGAAAGCAAGATGATTCAACCTTGTTTAAGTGATGCTTTAGTTATTCTTGGGTTATTTTCTTTTATCTCTTCATAAGTTCTTCATCGCAAGCTTCGTTGCTGTTTAAGTTTAAAATCAGTAAGTCAGTTATTTGCCATACGTGATTACACGCTTTGGGCGATCATGTCTTGAAAGAAACATGACTGACTGGGCAGAAGATTATCCCGCTGTAGGTTGCTATTGCTTTCTGCGGTAGACTCATTGCTAGCAAAGGCTATAGAATCCAATCTGTCCTGTTATTTGACTCATAGCTAGAGGGGAAAGAGATGTATTATATGATTAAGTAGTAATTAGTGTGGGATCAGTTTATTACCCCCACTTTATGCTAAGTAGAAGCCTTAATCATGTTTCCAACTATTGTATTCAGTCAGTCAGTTAAGTGCCATACGTGATACACGCTTTGGTCTCGAAAGAGACATGGCTGACTGGGCAGAAGATTATCTCGCAGTAGGTTGCCATTGCTTTCTGCGGTAGACTGGTTGCCAGCCAAGGCTATAGAACCCAATCTGTCCTGTTATTTGACTCATAGGTAAAGAGAAAAGAAATATATTATATTATTATGTAGTAATTAGTGGGGGATCGGTTTCCTATTGTTATGAAGTAATAAACTGATCCCCCACTTTATGACAAATATAAGCCTTAATCATTATTCCAACTATTATATTCAGTCAGTCAGTTAAGTGCCATACGTGATACACGCTTAGGCGATCATGTCTTGAAAGAGACATGGCTGACTGGGCAGAAGATTATCTCGCAGTACGTTGCCATTGCTTTCAGGCTCAGTCTGACTTACGGCCAGTTAACGCACGCAACAATTCTGAGACAAGAAGGGGATTGGTGTCATATAAGTTTAAAAACATATTTTGTAATGTTTGGATATATACTGGTGTATATTCTATTCTCTGCTTTTTTTAGAATATACACCAGTATATACCCAAACATAACAAACAAGGAGCATGAGAGAGAATGCAAGTTAGTTATAAATTGTACTTTGTTTTCGGTCGGTGTGCTCTATAACTTTTCCTATATTTTCTGAGCTTTGAGATGGACTGTCACAAATCCATTGATTACGGAAATTAATAACTTATCAATGCACTGATCAAATTATTGCAGCTAGAAGACTGTGTAACAATCAAAATAACTGCAGCTAGAAGACTGTGTAACAATCAAAATAACTGCAGCTAGAAGACTGTGTAACAATCAAAATAACTGCAGCTAGAAGACTGTGTAACAATCAAAATAACTGCAGCTAGAAGACTGTGTAACAATCAAAATAACTGCAGCTAGAAGACTATGCACCAATCAAAATAACTGCAGCTAGAAGACTGTGCACCAATAAATATAGTAGCCGCGAATAATTTGTGTACTCTGAAAAAAGTTGAATTGTATTTTAGATTTTACAAATATAATCATTAATAGTCATAGACTGGCTGTCGCTACTGCTTTTTTTTAATTTTTTTGTTCTTGCCTATTTCCCCTTATTTTTGCATGTGCCCCCGCCCGCCTCTTGTTTTCAATGGTCAAGTCATGCAGTACGAAGACAACCTTCCTTTTTTCTCAGATCCGTAGCTTTCTCTGAGATCGGAAGTCACAACGTCGCAGAGGAGAAAAAAGATTTTCGATTGATCATTTGACATCTTCGATCATCTGGGGGCCGAACGGAAGCAAACAGCTGCAGACTCAGGTACGACTAACTTACGGCCAGTTAACGCATGCAACAATTCTGAGACAAGAAGGGGATTGGTGTCATATAAGTTTAAAGACATATTTTGTAATGTTTGGATATATACTGGTGTATATTCTATTTTCTCTGCTTTTTCAGATTTGTGTGGTTTGGGTTGAAATGTGACTAGAAATGATCCTTGAGACCGGTACATTTCTTCTGTTTTAAATGGAGTAATAAAACTCAGCCCTGCCCATTTATATATATATTTCGGTCGGGTTTCAATCTTGGGTAAAAAGGAATCAGATGTCTAACCGTACTGATGAGCTGTGATACAGCGAAACAGATCTGTCTGCAGATTACTATTTACGGTCTCACACCCTGATTGAGCACTCTGGAAGAATGGTAGGCTTTGAAAGACAGTAGCTACTCTAGCATCTACGCATCGCTCATTCACTAATGAATTAGAGCACTCTGGCTATTAGGCGTGTATAGTGATAATATACACGCTAAAAAGTTTGCCTCCTTCTACCAAGCGCCCATAGCTCAGAGGTAGAATCGCCGACTGACGCCAATTCGGTCGGGTTTCAATCCTGGGTAAAAAGCAATCGGATGTCTAACCGTACTGATGAGCTGTGATACAGCGAAACAGATCTGTCTGCGGATATATATTTCTTCTGTTTTGCAGTAATAAAACGCAGTCCTGCTCATTTCTATCTTTTTTTTTTGTTTAACTGCTCAATTCTTTTTCTATTTGTGTTTAAGAACATGAAAAAAAATTGCATTTCACAAACTGGGTACATTAATATCTGGACTGACGATAACTGCGGATGCCAATCTTTTTAAAATAAATAAAATCCAACAAGGGGAAGGCCGAGGAACAAATCGATATTACGATCGGGGAATTTAAACAGCAAATGTTCCTCGCTGCACCTTTCGCACATCCCTGAAAATCATTCCACTATAGAAAAACATTTTTTCTTTATTTGAGAAAACTATTTCGCCTCTCGAATTCCTCGAACTTTTGGACATCATGTATTTTGGCGCAATGATTAGACGCGCATAAAGAACGCCATTCTTTATAGAATGGAAATTCCTCATCCCTTATGGCCAGAGGTGGACAACAGCGAAAGGCCGGAGTTCGCATATTGGATTATATAACTACTTTATGAAGTATTCTTGTCGTCCCTCTCGGCTACGTTCACCACTATTTCCAAGGTAGCGTTTCAAATAATCTCATAAGATGTATTCAGAAAACTTTCTTCTTCGTGAAGCATCATCAGTCTCTGCCAATTAAGACAGGCATACAGTATTAAAAACCTTGTCAATATTCCAGACATTTGCTTAGGTTCCGTTACAAAGACCGAACCGATTGACGTTTATCTGGTAAGATACCAGGTATTTTCCCTGGAGAGACGTGGAAATACATGAACTCTCGTCGATCGAAAGAAGATAACATGGAATCAAATGATTTAAATTGAATCCTGCTTGAATTTCTAAGAGATTACCCTGTATTTCGGGAGCTATACGAACTAGCATCCTCATCATTTTTGTATTGTTTTAAATCATATCACCCCAAGCAAGGCAGTTTACTGCCACTGATGTACACAGGAGGAAAGTTATGGGAAAAAGTGACAGGTTATAGGGGGTTTCAGGAAGTGGGTAAGAGAAGGATAAGAATACTGATGAGAGTGGAGTGGACAGAGAAAGGAGCATGAGAGAGAAGATAAAGAAGATAAAGAAATAAGTAAAAAGAAAGAAAGAAAGAGAGAAAAAGAGGAAAAGAAAGAAAAAAGAAGAAAGAGAGAAAAAGAAAGAAAGAAAGAATCGTAGGATTTTTTTAATAATCATATCGCCCCAAGCAAGGCATTTTACTGCCACTGTTTTGCAGATGGTTACATAAGAGGAAAGTTATGAGAAAGAGTGACATGTTATAGGGGGTGTCAGGAAGTGGTTAAAAGAAGGATGATTGTGGCCATAAAGTGAGGGATCAGTTTATATATTAATTCTACTGTAGAATTGATCCCCCATTTTATATCCATATTATAGAATTTTTTTTTTTAATAATCATATCGCCCCAAGCAAGGTAGTTTACTGCTACTGATGTGCAAGGGATTACATAGGAGGAAAGTTATGGGGAAAAAGTGACAGGTTATAGGGGGTGTCAGGATATGGGCAAGTGAAGGATGCGAATACAGATGAGAGTGGAGTGGATGGAGAAAGGAGCATGAGAACTAATCAATTGATTACGGAAATTAATAACTTTTATGTTAATACATTTTAATCGGTGACCACTTTTGGATATGTTAATATTTTATAGGCTTACGGCAATATAATGCCGAATCACCGGTTTTCATATGATCATTGAAGTTAAGCAACGTTGAGCCTGGTCAGTACCTACATACATAATCGCCTGGGAATACCAGGTAAGCTTGGATGTGCAGGTGGTCTAGTGGATAATGGCTCTGGATTGTTAATTGGATATCCGAGTCTCAATTCGCGTTGGTTTCGTTATATATCACTTAGGGGTAAATACCATTAGGAAAGGTATGAATCAAACTGTTGTCATCCCAGCTATTGGTTAATTAGTAAGCCTTGTATCTTCTTCTTCTTCTTCTATGTGCCCTGTCCCTTCAGGACGTAGGCGATCATGGCTCTCCACGTCTCCCTATCCTTTGTGGCTCTTAGTATGTTTGCTCCTGTTACACCTCGCAACCCCCGTTCCGTCATCCACCTGATCAGGCCCTGCAAATATGTTATCCGCTGCCTTCCTCTGTCTCTCCTTCCTTCTATCTGACCAGTCAGTATCATGTTCTCCAGGCTCTCCTTCCTCATTGCGTGTCCCAGGAACTTCAATTGTCTTTTCCTGATGCTCAGCATCAATTTTCTTTTTGTTGCCATTCTTTCTAACACCTCGTCGTTGCTTGCATGCTCAGTCCACGACATCCGTAGCATCCTTCTGTAGAACCACATTTCGGCCGCTTCCACTTATGTCCTCATTTTCGATGATATTGTCCAGCATTCACAGCCTTGTATCACTAAATCATTATTATTGGAAAAAAAGAAGAAACTCTAAAATATTCCTGGTTTTAAATAACCTAAAAAGTTTTGTGCGTTTAAATAAACTACAAAGGTATATGCGCTGTGGTGCAGTGGATATCGTCAAGAAATTAGAAAATGGAGAGCTGAGTTCGAATTCCAGTTGAATTTGTTGCATTCACTTACTCGCAAATACCCATGGGAAAAAAATTAATCCATCTCTTTTCCCTCCAGTTATGGTTTAAATAGCAATACATATTAGGTTCTATAACCTTGGTTGGCAACCAGTCTGCTCCAGAATGAAATGGCAACCTACTGCGGGAAAATATTCTGCTTAGTCAGTGACAAAAAGCTGAGAAGCCGTAGGAAATGAATGAATGGGCCAATCTGACATCTTTCTGGGCATAAATTTTCTATTCCATATTCTAGTGTTTTTAATAATAATAATAATAAAAAACTGTTCTCCTATTTTCCGACTAAATTTGCTACGCGCGTTTTCATCAGAATTCGGATGAGAAATTTCACCATGTGTTTTATCGAGACATAAGAATAATCAAGAATCTCTACTCAAAGCAAACTGCCCGCATACGGACAGGTAACGAATTCAGCAGATATACAAAGATAGAAAGGAGCGTAAGAAATGGATGTATTACGAGGATACATTCATATAAAAATAATATTAATAATATCTAAAAAGTTATAGCAAGGGATTCTAATGAGTCCTACTTGTTATTACAAAAATGTTTTAATTCATGAAGTAGTCGTAAAAATAAGGAAATTAGAAATAGAACGTTTGGAAATGCTAGAATGTTCGAGAAAATTCCAGTAGATTCGAGAGATTTCGAGAAATATGCAAATTAGATGTTAGCCCCTATAAAAATAGGTTTTGGGAAGAAAGTAGTTAGTTGTTAAAAGTATTTGCTGACCTTGAGACAACTCTTGCTTTGATTCAAAGATTTGTATATCCAGCCGAAAGAATCTCTAAGAAAGGTTGCCGACCAACTAAAATCTGACAAACCTCATGGAATTAAATGGGTAAATGTATTTTTGACACTTTCATTGACCAAACTAATACTTAATCTTTATATACACATTTGAGGATTTCCAAAAAGTATAGCACCTAAACTACTTCGCTAGCTTAACTGGGTAAAGATACTTGACACCTTCCTTCCCTTTCCTTACCCGTCACTCTGCCAGTAATTAAATCTATATTTTCTATTTGAATGCAAAAATTGTATATTTGTAATATATTTTTATTTTGTGTTATTGTAAATTAAATATTTGCCTGTGATTTAGCTCTGAGTTTTGATCAATCATTTTTTTTCTTTTGTTACAACTTATAACACGTAACAGTTGTGTCTTTTCACCGGATCTATTCAACTTGCACAGCGAGACTATTCTGAGGACCCTAGATCTTATGGCAGGATTTGTCATCGGAGTGCACAATTTGAACAACATAAGGTACGCAGTTGATACAGTGCTGATAGCAGACACGGAAAGAAAACTACAAGACCTCCTACAGAAGGTAGCTGAAGAGAGTGACAAGAAAGGACTACAAATAAATTGCAAAAAACCCGAATGCATGGTCATCAGCAAAAATAGCAGCCCAAAATGCCAAATACATGTGAGGGATACTAGAATCAAGCAGGTACAAAAGTTTAAATACCTGGGAAGTGTTCTAACAGAAGACGGAAAGTGTGACACAGAGATCCGAAGGCGAATTGACATAGCAAAAGACGCGATTCAAAAGCTGAGCAAAGTATTAAGAGACGGCAAAATTTTGCTAAAATCAAAGTAAAGAATACCTGATTGCTATGTGATGTCAGTTCTTAAATATCGAAGTTAAAATTGGGAGGTAGTTTAAAAGATGAAAAATGCTAGAAAAGAAGCTATTAGAATAGAACTTACGGTTGCATACAGCTATTTCAAAATTAAAACGATGAGACATAATCACCGATAAAGTCACTCCGGTAAGTGTCATACGTGATGCACGATTTGGACGATCATGTCTCGAAAGTGACATGACTGACTGGGCAGAAGATTATCCCGCAGTAGGTTGCCATTGCTTTCTGCGGTAGACTGGTAGCCAGCCAAGGCTATAGAACCCAATCTGTTCTATTATTTAACCCATAACTGGGGGGAAGAGACGGATTAATACCATTCCCAAGGTTATTTGTGTGTAAGTGAATGCAAGAAATTCAACTGGAATTCGAACTCGGCACCCCAATTTGTCGTTAAGAGTCGATATCTACTGCACCACAACGCACATCCGCTAAAGTAAGGGACATCCAGTGGGGATCGAACTCACTACTCAATTATAATGATTCTAGTGAGACCAGCTTGCTAACCATTACACCATCAAGTGCCATACACAAAACACGCTTGGGCGATCATATCTCGAAAGAGACATGACTGACTGGGCAGAAGATTATCCCGCAGTAGGTTGCCATTGCTTTCTGCGGTAGACTGGTTGGTGATCAAGTCTATAGAACCCAATCTGTCCTGTTATTTAACCCATAACTGGAGGGAAGAGACGAATTAATACCTTTCCCAAGGGTTTTTGCGCGTAAGTGAATGCAATGAATTCAACTGGAATTCGAACTCGGTTCCCCGATTTCTTGTTCCGAGCCGATATCCACTACATCCCAAACACCACCTTGCTTAAATTCAGTCTAGTCTAGACAGCTTATTGGAAAAAATGCCATGAAGATATTTATAGTGAAGGTAAAAGATAGTCCCGTCAGAGCGGTTGGGAAGTGACTGAAGTAGAGATCCTAGGTCAGGACCGAATATATGACAGACCCCTTTTTTTCGATTTTGTAAAGAATCTCGGGATATACAGACGTTAAAGTCGCGCATCATAGGGATAATTTATTAAAAGTATATTTACAAATAAAACATGAACTTATTAGTTATTTTTTTGTTTTTAATCATTTCACGCCGAGCAAGGCGGAAACGCCACTGATGTGCAGGCGGTTACATAAATGTAAAAAGATTAATTAGAAAAGAGTGAGGAGTACAAACTAGTTAGAAAGGAACAATAGAAAGTAGGTGCGATGACAGATACATAGGAGGAGAGAAAGGGAAGGTTATACAGGGGAGGGGAGAGAGCTAGAGTCCAGTGGTTAGTAGGTGAGTATTAACTTTGCTTTTAAATTTCTGGAGGTTGTAGCCGTCAGGAAAGCAAGAATACGGGAGCGAGTTCCACAGGCGGGAAGTGCGAAAGAAGAAGCTACAGGAGTAGAACTGTCGTCTGCATTTGGCTAACCTGACTGTGAATGGGTGGGACCCGGTTGCCAGTCTGGTTGCACGAGTAAACACCTGTTGAGGAGGCATCAGTGACTTAAGCTCGTCCGAGCAGAAGCCATGAAAGTATTTTTAATTGTTACATGCGCTGTTCAAAATGTACTCCTGCGTTTTCAAAGCACATTTCAACCCTGTGCCTGAATGATTCATTAAGACGCCGGAAAGTTTTTCCCCGACATTTTACTTCATTTAATTCTTTATTTACGTCCCTTAGTATGTCTTGGGCTCGTCTGATAAACAATTGATTTTAGGTGGCCTCAGAGAGAAAAAAAACAAGGTTGTGATGTCTGGTGAACACAGCGACCACTCAACTGAATCTCTGACCTACCCATTAACAACAAAAAACATATTTCGCGATTTTTGCCTCACCTGTATAACAGTAGCATTAATTTAAATATGGCAGCAATATTCAATAAGAAGACAAATAAATTTATAAATGTGCAAGATGGATACTGACGAGAAACATGTTCTAGTCGGACACAGTGAACCAACTTTTGTAGCATCAGACCCAGCAATTCATTCAATATAGTCGTTTCACTTATGTCAGAAGAGAATGTTAGCCTGAGAAGGGGAAGTAAGTCTCTCTCTCACGGTGGATAGATTTATAAATATGTAAGATAGATTCTGATGAGAAAAAGTGTCTAGCATGAAACAGTGAACCAACGTTCCTAGCAGTGGAACTAGCAATTGATTTAATATAACCACTCAACTTCATGTCAGTTTGAAGACGTGAGACAAAGAAGTTCTCCGAAGCCTTACAAAGTAAATTCTTGTATTTTTCAGATCCGGCATTCCTGTGTATTTTAATTTTCGAGTGGTTAACAGACGGCATTTGTTTAGAAGTGGTGCAGTTATGGCTGAACAAAAATGTTTCTAAGAAGGTCTGGGCAAATCAGGCGCACCCTGAATCAGGAGCGAGGGCCTTAATCAAATTAATAAGCAATCGATTTGAAATGGCTTCTCTAAATCAGATTTACGACACTTTGCTACTGAAATAAAAATAAATCATTGTTTTAAATAATGGCAGCCTATTAGAAATTGATGACCTTAAATTACTTAATAAATTACTTAATAAATTACTGTGTTTTTGAATTGAAGTCGTCTGATTATTAATTACTATGGTCATACAAGAACATTATTTAGACTCTTGAATTTTTCCTATAAAAATTAATATTCCAGATTTCTTCGTTAAGATTTTGTTTTTTGTACGGATAATATTTTTTTCAATAGTTTTGTGGTGATAACAAAATAAAAGTAACTATCTTTTATTCACTGTTTGCAAATTCGCGTACCAGTATAAAAAATATTAATTAACCAATGGAAAGAGAGCGATTTGCAAAAAACAAATTCAACCTTCATTGACCCGTATCGTGTTTCTTCTCCCCCCAAAATATGTTTGCGCTGGAAGCTAACCACATGATTCTAGTTGGCCATATATTTCATAGAGAGACGAGGGAGCAGAAAACAGAGAGGACAAAATGTAGCAAGAAAATAATCAAACAGCCCCACGGTGACTCACATTTGCACCCCCTCACATTTTCTCTCGCGCTCCTTTCTTTATCTCTCCTCCTTCCTCTTCACCTACCCGCCGTCCACAATAGAAAGAGAGGGGCAAGACATTCCTATCCTGTTGATACATTACATCGAAAACATGGACTTAACCTATTTCTGTACAAATCAAATTTCGCTAAAACGGATGACCTTTTAATTATTTAACTGTCTTAATTAATAATTTCACTTTCTATAAATTGGATGTTATTCTGCTTTATAAATGAATCTTCATTTATTTATACAAGCGAAACAATGTTATTCTTCTAACCTCTATAAATACTTTTACAGCTTCTGCTCCAATGAACTTAGATCACTGGTGCCTCCTAGGTATGAATTTCCGAGTTCGAATTCAAGTTGAATCCATTGTATTCACTTACGCGCAAATACCCTTGGGAAAGGTATTAATCCGTCTCTTCCTTCCAGTTATGGGTTAAATAGCAGGACAGATTGGGTTCTATAGCCTTGGTCAGCAACCAGTCTACCGCAGTAAGCAATGGCAACCTACTGCGGGATAATCTTCTATTTATGCTTTTTTATTACATTTAAAATGTGTATATTTTCAGAAAATGATCACATTTTGTAGATGGCATAAAAGCCCGTTTTAATTGTAAATTATCTGAAAAACATGATCATCATTAAAAGACTTTTAGAAATATTAAAACAATTCTTATTTTCTTTGTGTTTTAATTTCCATCCCCAACATCAAATTTCGATGCAATTTTCACTAACCATCATTAAGAAGCGTACAAAAGGACTCGTATTTACATTATTCAAACTATTGCCTTGCTTGGGGTGACAATCTCGAGGAATTTAATGGTAAGGTCTCCTATCACACTAACTAGCATCCATTATCCCCCGCTTTTTTTCATCTACTCCAACCACCATCCTCGGTATCCCCATCCGTCTATTCTAACATTTCTCATAACTAGCCCCTCTTTCTCAGCACTTTCCCCTATGTAACTCCCTGCGCAACAGTGGCAGTAGAATGCCTTGCTTGGGGTGAAATGATAAAAAAAACCCTTCTGATAATCTTAAATTGTAGGGAGTTTGATTATGTTTGATGCAAGGTCAATTTAAAAAAAAAAAAAACTTGATCAAGCTATCGACTTTATTTTCACCTGAGGACCGCCACTGATGCACAGGGGGTTACAGTAAAAGAAAAGACTGGATACAGGGGTATTAAAGAAGAGATAAAAGATGAACAGGATTTAAGAGAGAAAATAACAATTGATGTTGCATTTAAATTTTTGGAAATTTTTTATTGTCAGGGAAGCAAGAAAACGGAACGGAGTTCCACAGGCGGGGAGCGCGAGAAAAGAAACTGTTGGTGTAGAAGTAGCAATTATATTTAACTATTTCAATAATTCAAAATAATTCCCTATTTTGAATGGTAAAACGATGAGACCTATATGCCAATCTGGTCAAATTCACTTGAAAAAATCTCGTCAAATCAGTTTCCATGAAAATATTTGTAGACGAGACAGAAGAAAGACTTGTCACATCGGGGAGAAAGTGACTGGAGTCGAGATGCCAGGTCAGAACCGATTATATTGCAGATCTGTCTTTGGATATCATCAAGAACCTCGAGATGTATACACTACCGGCCATAATTATTTGGTTACCCCAGTTTTTTTTAAAAAGAAATGATGTATTTCAAACTATTTTTAGTATTTATTACCAATTGGATAGTTCTAAATGAAAATACAATGGTTCTTTTGCAAAATTTTACAAGGCAAATAGCTACAATTTAGCCATCGCACCCTGTAGATTTGCTATATATATACACATTACCGGCCATAATTATTAGGCCACCCCAGTTATTTTTAAAAAAAATGATGTATTTCATACTATTTTTAGTATTTATTGCCAAGTGGATAATTCTAAATGAAAATCGAATGGTTCTTTTGTTATTATTGCTTTGCCAAATTTTACAAGGCAAGGAAGCAAAGATGAACTCGTCCGAATCACCCTAAATTTTCTTCATTCTTTCATTGATGAAACTGCAATCTAGGTAATTATTAAAACACGACCGATTTGGTGTCAGTCAAAGTCGCTACTCCCTAAGCCATAGGCACATGGAATCAGGGAAGGGAAATTTTAACGTGTTGTATATAAGCAGTGTGTGTATACACACAATAGTCACCGAAAAATTTCAATTTATTTCTGAAGAGTAACGCATATGTTGCAGAAATAGAAACTGTTTTAAAAATTTTCTTCTCTAGAAAGATCAATCGTAACGAGAGCGTAATTTATCATATATATATCTAAACTTATTTATAAATAGAACTTTGTGTGTGTGTGTGTGTATGTGTCTGTGTGTGTGTGTATGTGTCTGTGTGTGTGTGCATCCGTTACCTATAGACTCCGAAACGGCTGAACCAATTTTCTTGAAAATTTACACAGTTGTACTATAAGCGTCTGCGAGTGTTCTTAGCTAGGTTTTGTGTCGAGGTATGGCCGGTAAATATCGAAAATCGATAATCGAAAAAATCGGGTTATAGAAGGAGTGGTCCGATTTTAATCAAATTTGATACACTCATAGACAAAGACATAAGAAACGATATTCAGAAGTTTCAAGGTTGCAGTTCTTACAGTAGTGCAGAAAATTTGATATTGATACCAGGAAACCAAAATTTGATTTACATCCATTCATTTTTCTTTCAGTCTACGGTTTCGCTATAACTGGAAACAACTATTGCTTTTTAGTCTTTCTTGCCAACGTCCAAAGTGTCTGAGCTCCAGGACCATGGATTAGTTTTAAAGCTTATATATATATATAATCCACCATATATATATATATATATATATATATATATATATATATATATATGCAGTGTGTTGCTCTCAAAGAACCTTGCACCATCCATGCTGATGGTTGGCAGGGAAGTTCCTCTATATTTAAAAGAGGACAGTTTTGTTTTGAAGGCATTAAAATTTACAAGCCATTTCTTGCCGCAGTTAACCACTGATTAGATGTCCGTCTCAACAGTAGCAGGCAGGTTTATATAACAGTCTTGGACTTAATGGTGGTGTTATCTGCATAGATACCTATTTAGGAACTGATGACATCAGGAAGATATTGATGAAGACCAGAAATAGCATAGGATCTAGGATAGAGTCTTGGGGGAAACCTGCATTCGTGTGATAGAATCTGGAAGTTTGACCGTTCAAAACCACCTTTATTTCACGATTCGATAGGTTCGTTGTTTTGTTTTTAGGGCATATCAACCTCGGCGGGTCATTTATTGCCAACTGAATTTTATTTATTTATTGCTGGTAATACCATTTTCTTTCAACAATTTATTGTTGTTTTTTATATAAGTTTTGTGTCTAGTAATACTTTTTTCTTTTCGAGTATCAAGATTTATTGGGATTTGTTTTTTAGGGCATGGCCCCCAAGTCCTACCCTTGTTATTTAACTCATAACTGGTGGGAAGGGAGGGATTAATACCTTTCCCAAGAGTACCAGTGCTTAAGTGAATGCAGGGTATTCAACTGGAATTCGAACTCGGCTGACCGATTTCTCTTTCCGAGCAGATATCCACTGCACCACAACGCACATCTGTCACTAAACGCTTATAGCACCTGGTATTCCCAAGCGGTCACCCATCTAAGTACTGACCAGGCTCAACGTTGCTTAACTTCTGTGATTGAGCGAGAACCGGTGTATTTAACGTGATTAGATGGGAACGACTGGATTAAATCAAACAAGCGTTTAATTCTCTCAGCCGACCTCAAGCGGAATGACTACATCGAATCTATGGCTAAATTTGCTGCTAGGAACGTCGATTCACCGTGTAGGGCTAGGAATTTTTTCTTCTCTAGATCCATCTTGCACATATATAAATCTACCATCCGCACGTGCATTAAATACTGCTGTCATATCTGGTTGGGTGCCTCTGCTATTCATCTTGGGGTTCTAGACAAAATCCAACGGAGAATTCGCAATGTGATCGATCCCGACCTGGTGGCTCAGTCACTTTCTCACCGACGTAATGTGGCCCCCTGTGTCTACTCTACAAATACTTTGGCGGATTCGGCTCCGACGAACTTAGCTCCCTGGCGCCTCCTCTGCATGAATTTACTTGAGCTACTAGACTAGCAACTAGGTCCCACCCTTTTACAGCGAAAACAATAAAATGTAACATCAGCTTCTACTCTAACAGCCCCTTTTCTCGCACTGTTGAATTCCCTTCCATATACTTGCTTCTCTAACAGCTAAAATCTCCAAGAATTTAAATGTAACGTCAATTCCCATCCCTTGCCTCCTTGACTTGCATTCTTTCCTTCATGTTCTTTTTCATGTCCACTCTACTCTCATGCAGCTCTCTTCATACGAGTATTCTCATTTTTCTCTTAGCCATTCTCTAACACTCCCTATATGTTGCTATTCTTTCTCATCACTCTTCTCTTATGTAACACCCTACGCATCAGTGGAAGTACTGTCTTGCTTGGGGTGAAATGATTATAAAAAATACTGTATCCCTGGAGCTTACACAGAAGGCCAGCATGCCAAACCCTGTCAAACGCGTTGGAGATAACTAGGGAAACAGCCCGAGCTTCACCATTGTTATCAAGAGCCTTGTATACATATTTAGTGATAGTCATTAACACATCAGCGGTACACCTGGCGAAACGAAAACCATATTGTTTGTCAGAGTGTAGGTTATGAGAGGTGAGATGTTTAACAATTTTAGCATTGATTAGAGTCTCGAATACTTTGCCGAAAAGCGGTAAGAGGCTGATAGAGCGATATCGGAAATGACATTTATACTGCTATATATTCCGTGAACCTTAAAAATGTTACCTTGACTCGGCAAATATAAACTCATAATCATATAATATCTATTCTCTTTTGCCGTTGGTGCTGTTTCTTCAAAAAATGATTGAATGTGTTAACAATCTATTAATCTATGTATACGAATTTTGTTTGACTTCGCAAATGCAGGTGCCACTGTATCAAAATAGACTTATTATGTGTTTTTGTCGCTTGTTAATCTAATTTATTTTGCGAAATATTGTTTTCTCGAGTTAATTTACATCTTCGAAATGTTTGAGGGCTTCCGGATACTTTCTATCGCGCAATTATTTTTTTTTCTTGAATAAACTCATCATATGCAAGAAAGGTGCAAAGTAAAAAGAAGGAAAAGATGGCTTCCAATTTTCACAGAGTTTAAAGTCTGACGTCAGAATAAAGGTGTTTCTGCACATGCGTCCCTTGTCACATGCCCGTTTTTGATGGACGTTCTCTTTTCTAGTTTTTCTCATAAAATTTAATTCTGTTAATAAAAGAGTCCACCGCGAAAGTGTTCAGAAGATAAAGTGTTAATGAATTGAAAAACCCCTGGTTTTGGAATAATCATATTTAATAAAATTCAATAAACTACTTAGAATCTACGTATCAATCGTCGCTTATATATATATTTTCCTAAGCCAACATTCACAACAGGAAAAAACAAACAAACAAACAGTTAAATCCATCATTTTAACGTCTTATATATCTCAACGATCCAAACAATATACTTCATATGAAAAATTCGCTTCGAGGATGCAAAATGAATATTATTCAATTAATATTTAATATTTTTCAGTTGACCACGTGAGTATTTATAAACTTTTTATAATTTTCGCGAAACTAACAACATTTTGTGTTTATTTATAGATAATTTATTTCAAATAAATTATTTTCGTTTTAGCCTTGCGGAGACTAAAACTAATTGCTGTTTGCCTCTTGACGCTTCTTTCATTCGTATACACACACACACACACACACACACACACACACACACATATATATATATATATATATATATATATATATATATATATATATATAAAATAAAGAATCCCGACAAATTTTTGCATCTGATAAAGCTTAATATACCCAAACGCGTAATCAAATCTATTTTCAATGAAACGTTTTCTTTTATATATATATATTTATATATATATATATATAAAGGAAAGATACTAAATAAATTAAAAAGTTATATATATATATATATATATATATATATATATATATATATATTTAACTTTTGAATTTAATTAATATCTTTCCTTAATATATATATATATATATATAATTTTTTCTTAACTTTTTAATTTCTTTTGTATCTTTTTTTTCTCTTTTTTCTTTTTCTTCGTTTCCAGCTTCCCGCTTTCTTTCTTCTTTTAAATATTTTTTTACCACGTACAGAAAAAAATTCCCAAAATAAAAGGAAGTGTTGTTCTTATAAGAATTTTTGAAAAAAAAAAAGTTTATTACTATCATAGTTAACTACCTGATGAAACATTGTTCTTTCAATGTAGAAGCAAAATGTACGATTTTGTAGTAGTTTGTAGTTTTCACATGTTCTAACGTAATAATTATATATATATATATATATATATATATATATATATATATATATGTGTGTGTGGGGGGGGATGTGTGGGTGTTTTCAGGAGCTATCCGAAGAAAGTGAAGAGTATGCTCTTTTTGGCATCCTCATGGTAAAACAAAAAAAGAAAGAAAAGAAACTGTACGTGATGAAAATGCCTTGGGGCCTCTTACGATAATTGGGAATCATTAATCATAGTCTCACAAGTATGGACATTAGGAGGTGATAAAATAAGACCACTCAAATTGATTTATGTTTTCCATTTATCTGAAGGCATTTCCTCACACACAATTTTTTTTACTAACACCGCGTTTCACTCTCCGTTGTTACTAAACACTATTAAAAAACTATTCCTCTTCAGGTGGTATGTTAAAATAAATCGTAGAAACGATTTAATTTTGAAAATACAAGATGAATTTCTGGTTATTTAGGAAATTAGGGAGTGGCATTTGGCGAAAATGCATTTAGGTGTGTCAAAATTGTACAATCAAAATTTAGAATTTTGTAACCATGGAGATCTAATATTTGGGTTATGAAAGAGGCAGGATGCCTTAGATCTATGCATGTCACGTTTTAATTTTGTCTGGGTAAGATCGTGACCTTCGTTAAGAAGGCCTCTCCACTCAAATATGACGTCATCAAGTGTAGTCAAGCTAAAGGGAGACAATTCGTTTAAGGGCAGATACTGATTGTTAAGTTTAAGTGATTAAAATGTTCAAAATTGAATTAATGACAATAAAAGAATGACAAAACAAAATAAATATATAAAAATGTTTGATTTATTTATAAAATGTTTCCAATTTTCGTTTTTTATATTTTAATTTTTTCCCATTATCTTGTCATTTTTCTTTTTGCAAAAATTATTTAATATAGCATTTGTAGAAGTCCACACTAACATTTTTTTTCTATTTTTTCTATATTGTGACCATCATCACAAGAATCTACATGAAATAAAATATCATAATCTGGCAAAATATTATGTACACGGCTAAATGTCGCTGATTTATTGAATAAAGAAAAGAAGTGTCTTTTGTTAATTTATCCAAAACTACAGAATTCTTAAGTTTGGCTGTTAGCCTTTTTCCACTTTTTTCATCAAAATGATAAGTTTCCCATAAAATGACCTTAGCATTAAAATGCAGTTCTTCTTCTTTTTCTATGTGCCCTGTCCCTTCAGGACGTAGGCGATCATGGCTCTCCACGTCTCCCTATCCCTTGTGGCTCTTAGTATGTTTGCTCCTGTTGCTCCTGGCAACCCCCGTTCCGTCATCCACCTGATCAGGCCCTGCAAATATGTTATCCGCTGCCTTCCTCTGTCTCTCCTTCCTTCTATCTGTCCAGTCAGTATCTCCAGGCTCTCCTTCCTCATTGCATGTCCCAGGAACTTCAGTTGTCTCTTCCTGATGCTCAGCATCAATTTCCTTTTTGTTGCCATTCTTTCTAACACCTCGTCGTTGCTTGTATGCTCAGTCCACGATATCCGTAGCATCCTTCTGTAGAACCACATTTCGGCCGCTTTCAGTTTTGTCCTCATTTTCGATGATATTGTCCAGCTCACACACCTAAAAAAAAGTTAAACGACATAGTAATTGACCCATAATACTCTGATAGGTAAATGCACAGATAAAATGTAAAATAAAAAAATAAAATTTTTTTTACGGACATCAATTCATTTTTTTGTACGTGCAAAGGTTTTAAATGAGAGTGTTGTTCTAACTGTCATAAGGCCATTTACTGAGCATCCATAAAAAAGCTTTTACCGACATAGAATCATCTGTTTGAATCATATGTTTACAATCATAGGAATTCTTAGAAACACGATTTGTGATTTAATATTAAATTAAATTTCACCTACAATGGGATATATATTTATGGTAAAAAATAAATTATAAATCATACTCCCTAATATAAATTACAATATAACCACTAGTAGTAATATATTATAAATATAGTTAAAATAATAACTATTAGTAAGAAGATAAATAAAATATTAAAATACAACCTTAAAAACCTCTAAAATAATAATAATAATAATAATAATAATAATAATAATAATAATGATAATAATATATATGTATATATCATAAACCTTTTAAAACACTATTACTACTACTACTACTAATAATAATAATAATGGTATTAAAAAGAAAAAGGATCTTAAATAATATTAATAAAAATATAATAATAATAATAATAATAATAATAATAATAAATACATATCTAAAACATTTTAACACTAATAATAAAATAATAATAATAATAATAATAATAATGCTATTATTAGAAAAATATATATAACCTAAATAATTGTATTAAAATATTATTATGAAAATAATAATAATAATAATAATAATAATAATAATAAATAAAGATACAAAATATATATAAAAACTATTAACACAAATAATAATATATATAGTGATCCGCAGACAGATCTGTTTCGCTGTATCACAACTCATCAGTACGGTTAGACATCCGATTGCTTTTAACCGAGGACTGAAACCCGACCGAATTGGCGTCAGTCGGCGATTCTACCTCTGAGCTATGGGTGCTCGGTAGAAGGAGGCAGACTTTTAGCGTATGATGTATCATACGCCAGTATCTAGAGTGCTCTAATTCATTACTGAATGAGCGATGCATATATATATATATATATATATATATATATATATATATATATAGATAGATAGATATATTTGGGGTTCACGGTAATATTTTACTGGTCCAATGAGTATTTTCATTTTGGAACAGTTCTTGCAAATAAGAATTAAAATTTCTACAGTAATATTAAAATACTAAAAATAGAAAATTACTCTACAACCAGCAGAAATATAAGACCCGGGATTGTCCCGCAGAATTAAAGCGTATCTTCAGGAATTTGATTTTTTTATAATCATATCCCCCCAAACAAAGCAGTTTACTGTCACTGGTGCGCAGGGAGCTACATAGTAGGAAAGTTATGAGAAAGAGTGACAGGTTATAGGGGGTGTCAGGAAAAGGATTAGATTAGAGCGTGAGAAGGATTAGATTAGAGCGTGTGTGTGTGTGTGTGTGTGTGTGTGTGTGTGTGAGAGAGAGAGAGAGAGAGAGAGAGAGAGAGGATGCAAATCAGTGAGATAAGAAATGGCTATTGACTTTACATTTAAATTATTGGAGATTATAGCCCTCAGGGGAGTAAGTAAACGGAAGGAAATCCCACAGGTGAGAAGGGCGAGAAAAGAATCTGGTGTAGTAGAAATTCCGTTTACATTTTATTGGTTACACAGTAAAAGTGTGGGACCTAATTGCTAATCTTGTGGCTTGAGTATATTCATGTATAAGGGGCACCAGGCAGCTATGTTAATCGGAGCAGAAGCCGTGAAAGTATTTGTAGAAGAGGCACAGGGAAGCCACATTGCGTCGGTGAGAAAGTGACTGTATCTGAGCTGTCATGTCAGGATCGATCACATTACATTTTCTCCGTTGGGTTTTGTCAAGGAACCTTAGGTGGATAGCAGGGGCACCCAACAAGATATGGCAGCAGTATTCAATGCACGGTGGATGAGCAGATAGACTAAACTATCGCCCGGTTTCACACTCCACCCACGTCTATTGAAAAGGAGTAGAGGCTCATACCTTCTTCCCTGTTTAGGATGTGGTTTCCGGCTTTCTCTTTTCCAATCTTTTCACTTTTCTTTATTTTATTTTATTTTTTTTCAATTGGAGTAGATAGACTAAACTATCGCCCGGTTTACACTCCACCCACGTCTATTGAAAAGGAGTAGAGGCTCATACCTTGTTCCCTGTTTAGGATGTGGTTTCCGGCTTTCTCTTTTCCAATCTTTTCACTCTTACGTAGCCCCCTGCACATCAATGGCGTTACCGCCTTGCTCGGGGTGATATGATTAAAAAAAAAAATGATTACATGGTAATTGTGAGTTTTATCCCTTGGTCGGGTTGTTCAGATTTAGACTCACTGGAAAGAGGGCAGGAAGTAACTGAACAATGATAAATAAGAACTAGACTTGGTATCCCTAGACATGGACAAAGGAAGAAGAATAGTCTACCGCCATAGATAAAATAAGAGTTCAGGCAACAATCTACCGTCATAGATTAAACAAAGGGCCCATTGTCAAAATTCCCTGTTTATGCATCTGGTCTGGTGCCTTTGCTAAACATTTCAAGATTCTTGATGAAATCCGAAGATGATTCTGCAATATTATTGTTCTTGACCTGCTTCAGTCACATTTCTCCCACCATAATGAAGCTTCTATGTGTCTTTTCTATGAATAATTCCATGGTAATTGTTCTGATGAAGTCTCCTCTATGGTTTTTTTTTCATGAATGTTTTATTGGGAGAGAGGCCTAGAGTAGAATCAGTCGGTTGCTGTATGCAGCATGTGTGGGAGAGAAACTGGCGCAGGCTGCAGCATAATGTGACCTCAGGGTTACCCACCGGAGGTTCATGCAGGGACACCCATCCATGCACAACAAGGCACTGCATATAACCCCGATATTATTCAACTGTTGACCAGAGCAGCCTCTCATGACGCGAGGCACGAGTTCGAGCTCCTAACTACCAGTCGGAAGCAGCAATCAGGAAACTGTCAACCCGGTACCCTCAGATGCACCATCCACAAACACTGCAAAAAGCTTGCGACAGTACTAGGACCAGATGAGAGAAAAGAAATCGGGAACCACTTCCTAAACAGGAAACAAGGCGTGCGCCTCTACTTCTGTCCAAAAGAAGAGGGAGGAGTGTAAACCCGGCGATAGAAGGGTCTATCTCCTCGAATTAAAAAAAAGAAAAAAAGATTGATTAAGTTTTAACTTAGTATAAATCGTACCTAGATTTAAGCGCAGTACAAAATTTGCAGTTAAAAATGAAGAGATTTGACCGTAAGTTCTTTGCTAAGAGTTTCTTCCAACGCATTTCTCACTTGCGCAAATCTTTTCCAGGTTTTTGATTCTAAGTCAATTTTGATCTTGACACTCCTTAAGGCAATCGTTTTTTTTCTGTCTTTAATACCTGTTCACTCTTCTTAATAGTGTTTTCTTTTTTTTTTCATATTTCCGTAACATTCAGTAACCATCTCACCTCAATTAGTTGCTATTACTTTCTTCAAGCTTTCCTTTATCACCTTATCTAGAAGTTCTAGCAGTTTTTTTCTGTGTCTGCTATCATCACTGTGCCATCAAAATGAAAACAAACAACCCACATATGTGATTGAGATACCGACATAAAAGAAAATAGTGGGCGATTTTATCTCAGTCCCAAGTGTTTCGTGCTTTAGAACCAGCAATTAACTGGGTTCTTTAGACCGTCCACACACTTGACCAAAAGAGAATATAATAATAAATAAAATCTTTAGGGAGCAAGTGACAAGAAAGCCGGATATTAAATATTTTCGCTCACTGGCAGATTTTAGCAGACACGGGTCAAATTGAAACAGTTTAGTTCTGCACAGCACGTTAACAGGGCGAGACTTTCACTCAGGTTAGTTCCAATGCCCACCGTTAAAATTAACAGCCACATATCTCGGTGTTGAGATGGGCAGACGGGCTGACGGGCAGACAGTTAGTAGGAAGAAAGATCGATGAGAAAAGTTTATCTGTTAGTTAAAGATGTTAGAAGTGGCAGCATGTGGCCTAAGTGCTATAGATGAAAGTTATAATCGCGCTATGTCAGTTGCTAATCGACTTAACGCACCCAAAATGTTACGAACTTGGTAATCTTCCATTGTAAGCTGACTCCTTAGTATTCAGCTAACTACTAACATCAACTGCCTAGTAGTTCTACTGAACTCTAACAGAAGTGTCTAGAACTCCTATGAACTTCCCAAGATCTTCTCGAGTTAACTTCCTGTTAACTCTTATTAATATAGGCGGGAGAGTCCATTATCTGAGGAATAAGATGTGTTTCACCATAACACTAACCACTCAGATTGTGTAAGTGAATACTTATTTAAAAGACAACAAGTAGATATATTGGTGACAGGGTTTCCAGTGTTAATTCCTAGACGTGGCATCTATTTTCAACTGTCATTTCCTTATGAGCGTACATCGGGCCTTTCTAGGTTTTAGGTGCTCTCCGACCCAAATCAGAATAGATACGCAACGTAGAGTTTTAGATATCCGGTCGGTGAGAATCTCGGAAAGGGCTTCGTTGGATGTTCATGGTTTCAATGTTTAGTCGAATACTGAAGCTGGTTTGAGAGGAACTGTAACAAAAGAGAAAATCAAATACCTCGAAAAAGAGTTCATGTTTTTTTGCGTAGTCTGCCAAAGAAAAATGACAGGAAATTGTTAGCACAAAAAGAGCAGCTATAGGTATAAGAAAAGCTATGCTAAAGTTCTTTCCTTCCTTTCTGGCGTGGCCAATCAGAAAAATCGTCGTTCTGTGAATAAAGGCTGTTGTTTTTGCTTATCGGGTGAAATCCCCCTGTTTTTTAAGCTTTGAGAGAGAAAGCACGATTTTAAAGCTTGGTGAGCGAAAGTGAATTTTCGCTGTTGCGAGTAGAACGTTGTATTTCTGACTCCATTTTTGAGTACTCCGTTGTCTGCTGGTCTGTTTACACCAGAGCTGTGATTGAACTTAGTGCAGTCTCACGGAATTTTTGACTTTCTTTGTTTCTACTGACGCAATTGGTTGATACTCAATCACAAAAACCGAAAAAATAGTAAAACTAAGACGTGGCTATAGGTACAAGAAGTGTAAGTCTACAGGAGGATACTGAGAATACCATGGATGAAGCATGTGAATAAAGAAAAAGTTTTATGAAAAATGGAAACACAAAAGATGCTTATACTTAAAATAATTTGAATAAGGGCTCAGTTCAAAATTCCTAGTCTATTTCTCTGGTCTTGAATACATAACAAGGAAATGATTTTCGGAGGTTTACTTATTTAATTAGCTGATATATTAAAGGAAAAAGAAAAAGAGAATATGCTACCTAACAAGCTTGTGTAAGTAGATGAAAGTGTAGCGTAAGGGAGCTGGTTAATTTTTCTTTGATTCAGCCTTGTGTCAGACATAACCGAACTCCTTACAGATTACAGGATGTATGCAGAATATATCATCATCAGAAATATTATCAGAAGGTTGTTTGTCGACAGGCTCACGACTACCAGAAGAGGCACAATTACGCAAAAAATGAAGTTCATATACTCCAGTTATTGTAGTAAACGGTTCGGTTCGAAATTCGTAGCACCTGAAGAAGGCCGGAGCGTACAACGGCCAAAACATCGTATAAATGGGAACAAAGATGAGGACAATAGTCCGAATAATGTAAATACTGTTAATACTACCTCATCTCAGAAATATAGACAAATAGAATTATCTATTATTAAACGTCGTACAAATGGCAACAAATATGAGGACAATAGTTTGAATAATGTAAATACTGTAAATACTACCTCATGACAATTGTCCGAATAATGTAAATACTGTTAATACTACCTCATCTCAGAAATATAGACAAATAGATCTATTATTAATACGTGGAATTGTGTGGAATAGAGCAAGAACAAAATATACATTTCAAATGTTAAAATAGGAATTTATTAAAAGAAGGAATAACAAGAGTTGTAGAAATTAATGTTCAATTAGAAAGATTATTAAGAAGTTATGAGTAGAGTTCGTGTTCAATGATAAGGTTGAGTTAAAGGTATCGAGAGTTCGTACAAAATGTTCGTAGTAGTAACTGTTGACAGAAATAAGGAGAAAGTGAAAGAGGACAATGTCCGGGTCGCTTGAAGTTTGAAGTTACATTTTAGATGTTTGTCTCACGGCTCCCAATGACTCCCTGACTGACTGACGTTGATGAAGTCCTTTTATTGTAAACTAGATATTTTCGCACTTATACGCGAAGTCCTTTTTGGTCTTGCAAGTCACACCCATTCGTCAAAAATCATTTTAACACCTACCTGCGAAATCTGGTTCCAACTTTTTCGGTAATCAGATGATCAATCCTTTTTCTATTTGGGAAAACCCTGGATTTCACACGTCGTTGTGAACTTTTGTAAAAGTGAAGAAGAGAATTGATTTTAATTAATTTCTTATCCAGCTACAACAGAACAAGATAGGATGTTGAAAAGATAAATACAGTATTTACATTATTCGGACTATTGTCCTCATCTTTGTTGTCATTTTTATGACGTTTTGGCTGTTGAACGCTCCGGCCTTCTTCAGGGGCTAGGAATTTCAAACCAAACCCTGTAAGATACTTGTTCACCACTGCTGTAGCCTGGTGTTGAACTGACAACTCTTTGGGTAAACTCACAGGAAATAAAACCAGGCTACAGCAGTGATGGACTTACAGGGTTAGAGGGAGATAACTCATGACTACCAGAAGAGGCACAATTACGCAAAAAATGAAGTTCATATACTCCAGTTATTGTAGTAAACGGTTCGGTTCGAAATTCCTAGCACCTGAAGAAGGCCGGAGCGTACGACGGCCAAAACGTCGTATAAATGGTAACAAAGATGAGGACAATAGTCCGAATAATGTAAATACTGTAAATACTACCTCATCTCAGAAATATAGACAAATAGAACGATCTATTATTAAACGTTGTGCAAATGGCAGCAAAGATGTGGACAATAGTCCGAATAATGTAAATACTGTACATTCTACCTCATCTCAGAAATATAGACAAATAGAATGATCTATTATTAAACGTCGTACAAATGTCAACAAAGATGTGGACAATAGTCCGAATAATGTAAATACTGTAAATACTACCTCATCTCAGAAATATAGACAAATAGAATGATCTATTATTAAACGTCCTACAAAGGCAACAAAGATGTGGACAATAGTCCGAATAATGTAAATACTGTAAATCGTACCTCATCTCAGAAATATAGACAAATAGAATGATCTATTATTAAACGTCCTACAAAGGCAACAAAGATGTGGACAATAGTCCGAATAATGTAAATACAATAAATACTACCTCATCTCAGAAATATAGACAAATAGAATGATCTATTATTAAACGTCCTACAAAGGCAACAAAGATGTGGACAATAGTCCGAATAATGTAAATACAGTAAATACTACCTCATCTCAGAAATATAGACAAATAGAATGATCTATTATTAAACGTCCTACAAAGGCAACAAAGATGTGGACAATAGTCCGAATAATGTAAATACTGTAAATACTACCTCATCTCAGAAATATAAACAAATACAAAAAGATAAATATTATCAAGAACTACAAAGGATAGTTCTGGAGAGCCTTGATCACACACATCCTGAAGATGAAGTGGAATATTTTTGAAAAAGGTTAAAGGGTAGGGTTAGAATTTTGTTTTTGGGATTGTGTGACAAATCAACAAACTGAGAAAGGAGGGCGGGAACGGTGAAGATTTTTGAGAACACGATAGGATCAGTGGCTGTAAAGAATGAGAGATTTGAAGAATAAGACAGGAAAGGAAATACGAGTGACAATTTGACGAGTGCAAGCGTCTGCAAGAGTGGAGAGAAAAGTAATTAGAAGTCTTGAAAGACAATAAACGCAAAAAAAGTGATGCACCGTGTGTTTGGAGATAAAGGAAGGAAGACATAAAAGCATGCTTGAACAAAAATGAGAAAATCGTTGAGCGAACATGCACAGAACGGAACAGAAGTAGAATAAAAATTCAATACGAAAAGAATAAAATAGTAAAAAAAAAAATTATAGAAGCCAAAAAGAATTTTTTTTTATTTAAAAAATGCCTTGAGAATTCGAACATTTCTCCACTTTAAAAAAAAAAAAAAGAAAAGAAAGAAAATAATCAATAAAAAAAAAAACAAACGAAAATAGTAACAGAAATAAAAAGCAAATGGCTTCCTTTTTCCGGTTGTAATTTCCCATTTAACCGCCTTTTTTATGCCCGTTAAGTGGCCAAGTGTTGACATCTCAGTGTGCAACGCAACCGAGAGAACAGAAGAGTTTTTTTTCTCGATTAGTTAAGCCTGGAAGTAAGAAAAGACGACCAATCGGCATCCGCCAATAAAGATCGAATTGCGCCAAGCAATTACAAACGATAATTTGAGAAAGTAACATTTTCAGATCGAGTCAGGATATTTGTCTTGGGGCGAAGGGTCAGCATGAATATTCATGATTCTTTAATTTTTTTTCATTTAAACATTTTGTTGTACTTTCCCTCCCCTCTTTCCGTTCTCCTCACCACGACGTTTGTTATGTATCGGTTTTTGTGAATACGATTTTTTTATCTTCATTTTTATATTTGTTTGATATTTTTGTTGGTTTTATTTTTATCCGTTCTGTTTTCCTTTCTTTCTTTTTCTTTTATTGATCTTTTTATCTGGCATTTCTTTGTTCTTTCTTTTCATTATTCGACATTTTCTCTGAAAATTTTTCTTTTCATATTTTTAAACGTTTTATCAATTCTTTTTCAAGCTGACTTATTCTTCTTTCGTTTTATTGTTTTTTTTTAAATTTTATTTTGTAGCATTTGTGTGATCTCTACTTCGTTCCGTATTCCAAATATTTCACGTCCTTTACTTTCTTGGAACGTTTCACTTCCTCTTCTTTTGTTATTACTCCTCAATACTTCTTTCTTTCTTTCTTTTCTATGTATTTTTCTTTCTTGCTCCTCTATTGCTTTTTTTTCTTTCTTTTTTTATTGCTCCTCTGTATATTTCTTTCTTTCTTTCTTTCTTTCTTTCTTTCTTACTTTCTTTTATATATCTTTTTGTTTCTTTCTTTCTTTTATGTATCTTTTTCTTTCTTTCTTTCTTTCTTTCTTTCTTTTGTATTGCTCCTCTGTATATTTCTTTCTTTCTTTCTTTCTTTCTTGTTTGTCTATCTCTTTCTTTTTTTATTGCTCATCTTTATATTTCTTTCTTTCTTTCTTTCTTTCTTTCTTTCTTTCTTTTGTGTCTATCTATTTCTTTCTTTCTCCTCTTTTTCTTTTTTATTGCTCCTCTGTATCTTTCTTTCTTTCTTTTTCCTTTTTATTGCTCCTCTGTATTTTTCTTTCTTTCTTTCTTTCTTTCTTTCTTTCTTTCTTTCATCTATCTATCTATCTATCTATCTATCTATCTATCTATCTATCTATCTATCTATCTATCGTCAGCGATAAGTGCCGTGGTTGCTGAAATGTTTTCAGCCTGGCCAAAAAGCCTTACAAATATTTTAATATGTGGTCCTCTGCTCATATTTTGGGGATTTTATCCAGCTGAGAACTTTTCAGCACTTACACAAACAACGACCTATTCAATTAATTTTATGCGAAAAATAAATTAACATTATTTCGTCTAGAAGCAATAAAAACAAAGAAAAAAAAAACGATTTAAACGCATCGAAAAAAACTAAGTTAAAAAAAAAAAATTTCCTGTTTTCTCTGAAGATGCCCGCGGAACACACACACACACACACACACACACACACACACACACACAGATTTAAGTATATAAAAAAACAAGAAAAAAAGCAAAGATGGAGCGTTTAACTTTGAAAGCTTCCACCGCATTTTGTCCTCGTAAATGCTCAATCAAAGAATTGTTGCAGAAGTATATGTTATTTTTCTTTGGAGGAATTTTTAATTTCTTCTCACTGAGTAATTGACACACAGACACACACACGCAAACACACACATAGACATACACACACTAGCAGACAAAAAGAGAGACAAACACAGAGAGAGGGAGAGAAGCAGACAGATAGAGAGACACTCACAGAGACAGACAGATATACACGGACACAGAGAGAAAAAGGATAGAGACACAGAGGGAAAGAAAGACGGACAGAGAGAGAGAGAGAGAGAGAGAGAGAGAGAGAGAGAGAGAGAGATGTAAACAGAGACGTACAGAGAGAAACACACACAATCACGGATACAAAGACTCAGAGATAGGCAAAGAAAGAAATGTCAATGTCGAGTTTGTCGAGCATCTCTATCAATACTTTGTGGTGTAATTTATCGAACGCCTTTGCGTAGTGCATGAAGCACAGATGAAAGTCCTTCTGCATTTGTATTGCTCTTTCAGATAGCATTGTGAACATGAATATCGCATTCCCCGTTCCGGTATCTTTAACAAAACCACACGATCTCTGGGTCAATTCTGCTGCGCGCTCTGTTTATCTGAATCTGGATGATCAGTTTTGTTATGTGGCTCTTTAAACTGATTGTTCGATGGAGCTCACATTCCTTTGTACCTGAATTGTTAGGTAGTGCTATGAAAATTGATCGGCTTAGGTCCTCCGGTATAATGTCGCTGTTGTAGATTTCGTTTATTATTTCTGGGTGCCTGCCTACGCCAAAGCCTTCTAAGGACATCAACATCTCTGTTACAATCCTGCTGCTTTTCCTTCTTTTCAATTGGGCCATTACTGATTCTACTTCGGTCTTTAATATTTCTGGTCAATCCGTAATTTTGTGTATTGTTGTTGTTCTCTCTTGTCGGTGAAGAGATCTTAACCAACACCGTCTTCTTCTTCTTCTTCTTCTTCTTCTTCTTCTTCTTCTTCTTCTTCTTCTTCTTCTTCTTCTTCTTCTTGTGCCGTGCCCACTCAGGACGTAGCCAATCATGGACTTCCACTTGGCTCTGTCGCTCTCAATAATTTTTTTCTTCGTATCTCTTCCAAGCCCCGCTCCGTCAACCATTTGCTCAGACCTAACAAGTATATCTCGCGCTGCGTTCCCCTGTCTCTTCTTCCATTTATCCGACCTGTGAGTATCAAGTTCTCCAGGCCCTCCTTTCTCATTATGTGTCAGAGGAACCTCATTTGTCTCTTCCTGATATTTATTTATTTTTAATCATATCACCCCGAGCAAGGCGGTAACGCCACTGGTGAGCAGGGGGCTACGTAAGAATGAAAAGATTGGAAAAGAGAAAGCCGGAAACCACATCCTAAACAGGAAACAAGGGATGAGCCTCTTCACCTGTTCAGTGGACATGGGTGGAGTGTAAACCGGGCGATAGTTTAGTCTATCTACTCCAATTGAGAAGAAAAAAAGAAAAAGTGAAAAGATTGGAAAAGAGAAAGCCGGAAACCACATCCTAAACAGGAAACAAGGGATGAGCCTCTTCACCTGTTCAGTAGACATGGGTGGAGTATAAACCGGGCGATTATTTTATTATCAGTTTTCTCCTCGTTTGCATCCTTTCTAACACCTCATCGTTGCACACGCGCTTTGTCCATGGTATCCTCAGCATCCTTCTGTAAAACCACATTTCTTCTGCCTCTCCTTCATCTTTGATGAGATCGTCCAGCATTCACTTCCATACAGAAGGACAGATATCACATAGCAATCCAACACTCTTTTCTTTGTTTCTAATGAGATTTTCCTGTCTTTCAGTACTCGGGTTAGCTTCTGAAATGCGTCTTTGGATCTCTGTGTCGCATTTTCCATCCTCTGACAAAACACTTCCCAAGTATTTGAATTTTTTTACTTGTTTTATTTTAGATTCTCCAAGTTGCAGTTTACATATTGGTATCCTTTTTTTTGCTGATGACCATGCATTCAGTTTTCTTAAGGTTTATGCTCAGTCCTTTCTTTTCACTTTCTTTTGCTAACTTCTGTAGACGGTTCTGTATTTTCCTTTCCGTGTCTGCTATCAGCACTGTTTTATCCGCGTATCGGATATTGTTGAGATTGTGGCCGAATGACGAATGACGAATCCTGGCAAGGCTTTTATTTTTCTGATAATTATTTCGCTGTACAGGTTGAAAAGATCCGGTGAGAAAACACAACCTTGTCTTACGCCCCTTTCTATTTCACCTCCTATCCGTACACTGGCGGTTTGTTGCCAATATAGGTTCTTGATTATCCTAACATTTTTTTCCGAAAATGTCGAGGTTGTCAAGCATTTCTATCAAGTCCTTGTGTCGTATTTTGTCAAACGCCTTTGCGTCGTCCACAAAGCACAGATAAAGGTCCTTCTGCATTTGTATTGCTCATTCAGATAGCATTCTGAGCATGAACATCGCATTCCTCGTTCTGGTATCTTTAACGGACCCACATTGTTCCTGTCCCATCTCTTGGCCGATTCTGCTGCTCGCTCTGTTCATCAGAATCCGGATGATGAGTTCTGTGATTGTTGTGGGATTCTCCCTTTTTCATAAAGATGGACTCGTCCAGAGTATACTTATACTACTGCTATAGAAACGAGACAGGAGAATGCCGGGTTTTCACACGGCAATTCCATTATACTGTCAGCTCTCTGCCTTCTGGCGGAGAGCATTAACTCAGTTGTTTCTATGCCGAAGAGATTGGGCAAAATTAGACAGATATTTTTGGCTAGGCAATATGACCCACGTAAAAAGGACCTTGTGCCACATTTTGCTCTAGTGGGAAGGCAAATAAATACCGAATAGCACGTTTTCACAGAGAGTTAACCGGAGAATACGAGAGTTCAAAGAGAGATTAGCAGAAGTTCATGGTTGCTCTGTGCTCCACTCATCGAGAAGATTATTACGCTGTACCCGTCGGCTTCCGACGCGGACAGACTCAGTATACGACGGCTTCACTTCCAGAGGCTTGTACATATACTTTTTATTATTAACCCTCGCCCACATTCATACTATTCTTCATTCAAGTCTGTATCTTTACTTTAATACACTATATTTTTCTATCGCAATTTCGGGCCGTTGTTCATTTATTTGTGTAGACCCCATTCCTGTTAATGATCTTTAACGGTTAAAAATGTTTGCTTTACACGTCGTATTTCTACTGCCTCATCAGACCCAGGCTAAGCGTGATAAATTTAACTTCCCTCTTCATAACTTCGAGATACAAAGCGGATGTCTTCCTGTTAAATCTAGTATCTTCCTCTTACATTTTTCTCGTAGGTTTTAGAGCACATTATATATATATATATATATATATATATATATATATATATATATATATATATAAACTTATTTATAAATGGAACTTTGTCTGTGTGTGCGTGTCCGTTGCCTATAGACTCCGAAACGGCTGAACCGATTTTCTTGAATATTTGCACAATTGTACTATAAGCGTGTGCGAGTTATTTTAGCTAGGTTTTGTGTCGAGGTACCCGCTATAAATATCGGGTTATAGAAGGAGTGGTCCGATTTAATGAAATTTGATACACTCATAGACAAAGACATAAGAAACGATATTCAGAAGTTTCGATGTTGCAGTTCTTACAATAGTGCAGACAATTGATAATATATATATATATTAGTCATCCACATACAAGCCTGTTTCGCTGTATCACAGCTCATCAGTGTGGCTAGACGCATCCACTTGCCTCTGGCCAGGATCGAAACTCGACCGATTTGGTGTCAGTCAGTCATTTGGTGTCGCTACTCCCTAAGCCATCGACGCATGGTATCAGAGAAGGGACATTTTAACGTGTTGTATCTAAGCAGTGTATACATATGCCAGTCACCGAGAGAACTCTATCCATTTCTGAAGAGTCACGCATATAACTCAAGTGGAAACTGTTTTTAAAATTTTCTTCTAAAAGGCAAGATGTTTGTGTATGTGTCTGTTTATCTGCCTGTATGTCTGTATTTTTTCAGCTCTTTTATTTTAGTTTTTGCTTCGGGTTTGGCTCTAAGTAGGTATAATTGAAGTTCTTAGTCTCAGCCATGATACCATTTACTCAGAGGACTTATTTAGCGTTCAAAATTCAGTTTACGACGAAAAAAACTTATTTGATATCGATATCAGGAAGTCAAAATTTGACTTACATCCGTTCATTTTTCTTTCAGTCTACGGTTTCGCAGTAACTGGAAGCAACTATTGCTTTTCAGTCTTTCGTGCCAACGTCCAACGTGTCTGAGCTCCAGAACCATGGATTAGTTTTAAAGCTTTCATTACACCGAGCAACGCCTGGCTATACTGCTAGTATATATATATATATATATACTGTGAAATATAAAAGACAATGAATGTCTATTATGTTTAATCATGAGCCGTTCTAAACATCGCATTTTGGCTTCAATTTCAGGTGAAAATAAAGACAAAAATTGTCCAATATTTGGAGAATCTTTTTTTATTTTGGTTCTAAGCTTTCGGCTCACATGAACCATCTTCAGAGAGGTTACAGGGACGTTAACAAGAAAACATCTACCATCAAAGACGATTCTATCTTGTGTTGACATAAAACTTTGCTAAGCAACGACAACAGTTACCAAATATTAAACGCATTTCGTAAATTTGTTATGTGGTTCTGTGACGTGAGAGCACGAAATTTTAACAGAACCATATATTTAAATGCAATGTAATGTGCTATAACCAGATTTAAACGTGATTTTATTAAGTGTGGGTTGTTTTACTTTAATGTAGATGGCTTCCAATATCTGAAGGTTCTTTTTACTATGTGTATGAGTGAGGATTATTGTATTGTTGACAATAACTTACAAACTGCGTTTGCTATTTGGTAACTGTTATCGTTGCTTAGCAAAGTTTTATGCCAACACAAGATAGTTTCCTTTTAGTTTCCATCCTCTATCTGACCTGTGAGTATCAGATTCTCCAAGCCCTCCTTCCTCATTACATGTCCCAGAACCTTCAGATGTCTTTTCCTGATGTTAAGTATTCGTTTCCTTTTCGTGTCTATTTTCTCCAAAACCTTGTCCTTGCTTAAATTTTCTATTCATGGTATCTTCAGCATCCTTCTGTAGGACCACATAAAATAATTTATATTTATATTAAAAGCACAGCGAAGGTATACCGTCGGTCCGAAAGTATCCACTAAAAATAATGTTTAAATTGCTAAAATATATGGCATTAATAAATAACAAATAACCACTATTTTTTAAATTGCGGTGCAAATATATTGATGTGTGTTGTGGTGCAATCGGTATCAGTTCGGAATGAGAAATTAGAGTGCTGAGTTCAAATTACAATTGGTATCATAGCATTCACTTTCTGCAGAAAACAATTATTATGAACGAAATAAAGGTTTACAGTTCGAAATTCTTAGCCCCTAAAAAAAGCCGGAGCGTAAAATGAAAAAAAAAAAAAAGTAGTGTCCTTTTCTCTCTTTCCACGCGATCAAAACGGAATAGTCCATTATTTTGAAATTCTTTCTTTCTTTCTTTTTATCACTGTAATCAAGCAGTGTTTTTCCCTCCTTTCACGTAATCAAAACGGAATAGTCCATTAATTATGAAATATTGTCAGGAGACATTAAAAACTTGCTTCTGTCTTTCTTTCTTTCTTTCTTTCTTTCTTTCTTCCTTTCTTTCTTTCTTTCTTTCTTTCTTTCACTTTAATCAAGCAGTGTTTTTCCCTCCTTTTACGTAATCAAAATGGAATAGTTAATTAATTATGAAATATTGTCAGGAGACATTAAAAACTTGTTTGTTTGTTTGTTTGTTTGTTTGTTTGTTTCTTTCTTTCTTTCTTTCTTTCTTTCTTTCACTTTAATCAATGAGTGTTTTCCCCTCCTTCCATGCGATCAAAACGGAATAGTCCATTAAATATGATATATTGTCATATGACGTAAAACACTTCTTTCTTTCTTTCTTTCTTTCTTTCTTTCATTTCATCACTGAAATTAAGTAGTGTCTTTTCACCTCCTCCCACGTGATCAATGCGGAATACGGTCCATTAATTATGATATATTGTCAGTCGTTAAACACTTCTTTCTTTCTTTCTTTCTTTCTTTCTTTCTTTCTTTCTTTCTTTCTTTCTTTCACTGAAAGTGTCTTTTGTTTTCTTTCCTCGTGATCGAAACGGATTAGTCCATTATTTATTAGGTATTTGCAGGGCATGACGATCGTCCGAACTAACAAAAGAAGAGACAAATACAATTTTAATAGGATTATTATTATTATTATTATTATTATTATTGTTATTATTGTTATTATTATTATTATTATTATTATTATTATTATTATTATTATTATTATTATCTCTACTCTATTGATAGCATTAGCCACTCTAGAGTTAAATATAAACATTCTGTTTTTTTTGTAACGTAGGCCTAAACAAAAAATCCCGATTCCTAGACTATGCCATTCCAAGTCAAAGAAGGGAAATGAAGAACCTGACAATAGAGAACTGAAATTTGTATGGTGTGGTGAGGGACAAGTTACTAAACGTATCTTTTATAATTTCCTATCTAGTGTTTAATCGCTGCTTGAACGATCGGTTGACAGCGATATAGAGAAAGAAAAAAAAAATGAAAGAATGGAATGAAAAGCAAGATGGAATAAAGAAGTCGTTGAAAGACAGAACGAAAGAAAATCGAGCGAAAGTAAAGAAAGTATTAAATAAGTAACCGAAAAAAAAAAAAACTTGGAAAAAAAAAAAAAAGAACGAAAAAAAAGAACGAAAAAAAAAAAAAGAAACAATAAAAATAAAGGACGAACGAAAGATAATTACATTGAAAGAAAAGTCGGAATAAGAAAAAAGAAAAAGAAAGAATGAAAGTTATTAAAAAAAAAGAACAGACAAAAGAAAGAAAGAAATTTACTTCGAAAGAAATATCAAAAGAAGAAGGAAGAAAAAAGAAAGAATGAAAGTAATTAAAAAGAAGAATAGACAAAAGAAGAAAGAAAATTACACTGAAAGAAAAATCGAAATAGGAGAGAAGAAAAAAAGAAAGAATGAAAATAATCTAAAAAAAGGACAGATAAAAGAAAGAAATTTACTTTGAAAGAAAAATTAAGAATAAGAAAGTAGAAGAAAAAAAGAATGAAAGAAGAAGAAAAAAAGAAAGAAAGAAAAATCGATGTAAGAAAGAAAAATAAGAATGAATGAATGAAAGTAATTAAAAAAAAAGAAAGAAAGGAAGGAAGATTTTATGAAGGAAAGAAATAAAGAAAAGTAAACGAAAATAAATGACTAAAGAAATATTTGAAAGAAATGTACGAAGTCAAGAAAAAACGGCAGAAAAATCACTGAAAAAAAAGAAAAAGAAGCAAAAGAATGAAAATACGAACGAAAGAAATGTAGAGAGAAGATCGAACAAATAAAACAAAAATGGATGACAGTAAGTTGAAATAAACGAACGAAAGAAAAATTAAATAGAAAGAACAAAAAAGGTCGAATGAGAAAAGAACGAACGAACGAGCGAAAATAACGAACGAACGAACGAGCGAAAATAAGTTGAAAGAAAAAAAAAGCATACAAAAGTAACAAACAAGAAAGAAAGAGATAAAGAAAACAACCAAAGAAAAGCAAAAACGAACTAAAAGAAAGAACAAACGAATGACGTAAGAAAGACCGAGACAAAGAAAGAAACACTGATAAAAAAAGACAGAAAGAAAAAAAAAACTAATATTTATCGAGTCTATTAAATATCGTCTGCCTGTATGTCGAGTAATTCAAGGATATTATTGCTTTCTACATTCAATATTATTTCTTCTTGCGTACCGGAAGCGAAATTATCGGATTACAAGACACCCTTATTAATGTCTTCCATTTTGTATTCAATCGGAGCATATCAATATTCGTTGAGTTTTGGCGGGAAATTATCAATTCGTCCGAACAAAGTAATCTGACATCAGTGCAGATAAATATAGCAAATGAAAGAAAAATATATATTAGACTCTTTTCTTAATCTATCTATCTATCTATCTATCTATCTATCTATCTATCTATCTATCTATCTATCTACTAGCAGTATAGCTCGGCGTTGCTCGGGTGTAATGAAAGCTTTAAAACTAATCCATAGTCCTGGAGCTCAGACACTTTGGACGTTGGCACGAAAGACTAAAAAGCAATAGTTGTTTCCAGTTACTGCGAAACCGTAGACTGAAAGAAAAATGAATGGATGTAAGTCAAATTTAATTTCCTGGTATCGATATCAAATAAGTTTTTTCCGCCGTAAACTGAATTTTGAAGGCTAAATAAGTTCTCTGAGTAAATGGTATCATGGCTGAGACTAAGAACTACAATTATACCTACTTAGAGGCAAACCCGAAGCAAAAACTAAAATAAAAGGGCTGAAAAAATACAGACATACAGGCAGATAAACAGACACACACACAAACATCTTGCCTTTTATATATATATATATTATCGATTTTCTGCACTATTGTAAGAACTGTAACCGTGAAACTTCTGAATATCTGAGTCCTTTCTGGAGAAGAATTAATTTTCATCCTCTAAGCTCTTCCTCGCAGATGTCGTGAGTCTCCCACCGCTCTGTCGCTACTTCCATGGAAAGTTCTGGGACGAACTAATTACCTTGCTTCAGACAGATCCAACCTGCATGCCATGCCACTCAATATTTTGCAAACCACCTACTCGTCTTCTGTAGTATATATAAGATGCATGCAGTAATATATATATATATATATATTACTGCATGCGTCTTCTGTATTATATATAAGATGCATGCAGTAATATATATATATATATATATATATATATATATATATATATATATATTTATCTCGGTAGATTAACGTTTATGTATGCCTCGTCTGTCTCTGTACGATATGTTTTTTCTATCTATCTATCTATCTATCTATCTATCTATCTATCTATCTATCTATCTATCTATCTCTTTTTCTCTCTCTATTTTTTATCTCTCTTTCTCTTTCTCTCTCTCTCTCTCTCTCTCTCTCTCTCTATATATATATATATATATATATCGGTACAATTATAAATACCTACTTATCTGGGTATATTAACGTTTATCTATCTGTCTCTCGTCTGTCTCGGTACGATATGTTTTCATATCTATCTATCTATCTATCTATCTATCTATCTATCTATCTATCTATCTATCTCTCTCTCTCTCTCTCTTTTTTCTCTCTCTCTCTTTCTCTCTCTCTCTCTCTCTCTCTCTCTATATATATATATATATATATCGGTACAATTATAAATACCTACTTATCTGGGTATATTAACGTTTATCTATATGTCTCTCGTCTGTCTCGGTACTATATGTTTTCATATCTATCTATCTATCTATCTATCTATCTATCTATCTATTTCATTCACATTGTTTATTTCTATTTATCTTATGTTATATATAAATATATGAACGACCTTCGATCTCAGTACACATGTAAATCGGTGTATAAAAAATGGCCTTTGTTTATTACATTTTAAATGTTAACAAAATTTTTCAGCTCATCTTCGTCTCGCCGAGGTCAAAAATTGAGTGAGGACTGAATTTACTTCAGTATCAATGATCGGCATAACGACCTTTTAAAATATACCTTAATAACAGCAAATACGTTTGTATCCTATTATTAACACTTATTGACTGTTTTCTTTTACTTTCTGAATCTGTCATATGATGTGAACAACTGTGTCTGATGGAATATTTTCTCTTATATATGTTCTTAATGCATTTTCTCCGTATTCAATTATCTTTATAAAAGCCAGATGAGGCCGAAAATAGACGATTGCTGCCATATTTGGGCGGCAGCTGGTTAGTCCTTCCTTTCCAGCTTTGTTAGAATTCAAAAGCGTCTCCGTGTCCTTCTTGAAAAATAATTATCATCCACCCTCCAACTTCTATTTCACGAGCGGGACGTGACGAAGCTCTCACTGCTCTTTCCCTACTTGTATAGAAAGTGCTCGAACTAGCTACATTCTTTGGTTCCGACACGTCTAACCTTCACGGCTTGGATCCGCTATTCCACTTACATAAAAACGACCAACGATATCACCACCGTATTCAATATTTTGTTTAATTTCACCCCAAGCAAGGTAGAACTGCCACTGGCGCGCAGGGGGTTACAGAAGAGGTGGTTTTTGTGAAAGAGAAACAAGTTACAGGGGAGTCAGAGAATTATTAAGAAAAGGATGAGTATGAGAGATGAGAGTGGAGTGGAAAGGAACAAGAATAACATACAAGGTTTGTTAAGGAAAGGATGTGAGTCAAGAAGATAGGAGATGGCAATTGACTTTGCATTTAAATTCTTGGAGATTGTAGCTATCGGGGAAGCAAATATACCGAAGAGAATTCCACCGGCGGGAATTGCGAGCAAAAACGAACACTTATTGACAATTTTTTACTTTTTGAATCTGTCATATGATGTGAACAACAGTGTCTGATGGAATATTTGCTGTTATATATGTTTTTTTAATGCATTTTCTCTGTATTCAATTATCTTTAAGCCAGATTAGGCTGAAAATGGAGGACTGCTGCCATATTTGGGCGGCAGCTGGTCAGTCCTCCGTTTCCAGCTTTGATAGAAAGAGAGTCTTTGAGCAGCAGAAATGTGGTTTTACAGAAGGATGCTGAGGATACCATGGACAGAGCCCATGTGCAACGATGAAGTGTTGGAAACGATGCAAACGAGAAGCAAAACTGATAATAAATATCAGGAAGAGACAAATGAGGTTCCTGGGACACGTAATGAGAAAGGAAGTCCTGGAGAACTTGATACTCACAGGTCGGATAAATGGAAAAAGAGACAGGAGAAGGCAGTACTTGTTAGGTCTGAGCAAATGGTTGACGGAGCAAGGCTTAGAAGAGATACCAAGAGAAAAAATATTGAGAGCAAGAAAGAGACAGAGCCAAGTGGAGGTCTGTGTTCGCCTACGTCCTGAAGGGACACAGCACATGACGAAGTTATTCATAGATAAAAGTGCTCAATATTGGGGATAGAGAGTAAATATAGGAGCGGCTTGAAGATTGCCATCAGGAATGAAACAGACATAGTCATTCTTATATATGAGAATGATTACGCACACACAGACACAGGCACACATACACATATTTATATATACTGTTAAATATAAAAGACAATGAATACCTATTAGGTTTAATCATGAGCCGTTTTAAACATTGAATTTTGGCTTTAATTTCAGGTGAAAATAAAGCAAAATTTTCCAACATTTGGACATTTTTTTATTATAATGGTTCTAAGCATTCGGCTCACATGAGCCATCGTCAGAGAGGTTACAGGGACGTTAACATAAAGACAGCCACCATCAAAGATGGTATTATCTTGTGTTGACATAAAACATTGCTAAGCAACGATAGCAGTTACCGAATAGCAGACACAGTTCGTAAATTTGTATTGAGGTTCTATGACGTCACACAGTGAGAGACTGAAATGTCTAACTGTAATGTAATGTATTATGACCAGATTGAAATGTAATTTTATTAAGTGTGAGTTGTTTTGATTTAATATATCAGTATATATATCCAATATCTTAAGTTTTTTTACTGTGTGTATAAGTGAGTATTATTGTGTTATCGACTAAAATATGTCTAATATTACTTACATGGCTACTGCTGCCACATCTGGTCGGGTGCCCCTACTGTTCACCTCGGGTTTCTTGACAGAATCCAACGTAGAATCTAATGTGATTGATACCGACTTGGTAACTCGGCTGCAGTCTTACTGGCGTGACGTGGCTTCCCTGTGAATACTTTCACGGCTTCTGCTCCAATTATGGATTTTCGATATTTATAGGGGGTACCTCGAAACAAAACCTAGTTAAGAACACTCGCAGAGGCTTATAGTACAACTGTGTAAATTTTCAAGAAAATCGGTTCAGCTGTTTCGGAGTCTATAGGTAACGGACAAACACACAGACACATACACACATACATAAAAAGTTCCATTTATAAATAAGTTTAGATTATATATATATATATATATATATATATATGTGTGTGTGTGTGTGTGTGTTTGTGTGTGTGTGTTTGTGTGTGTGTGTGTGTGTGTGTGTGTATTGTGATGATAGAGAAATAAATAAATAATTATACATAATAACAAGACCAAAATTTCGCCACCTCTAAAAACAGACGGATAATCAGGTTCGCCTGACCCCAATGTCTTATATTGGCCAATCAATAAATCAGTAATCTCTCAGAGACCTGGATATAAGAAATAATAAAAAAAACAAAAATTAAAAAGAAAAATTCACTATCCCTAAAATAGTTTGATTAATTAATCAGAAAGCTTTCACAACCAGGATATGAGATGGTGAGCCAACGAGAAGCAGAGCGGCCTATTTAAAGCGGATCTATAAAGGGTGGGATCTATTTGCTAATCTAGTATCTCGTGCGAATTCGAACCTAGGGGGCACCAGTGATCTAAGTTCATCGGAGCAGAAGCCATAGAAGTATTTATAGAAGAAACACAGGGAAGCCACGTCGCGCCGGTGAGAGAGAGACTGCAGGCGGTTTGCCAAGTCAGTATCGATCACATTACAGACCCACCACTGTACCTTGTCGAGAAGCCCAAGGAGAATAGCAGGGGCACCCGACCAGATATGGCAAGAGTATTCAATGCACGGCCGGATGGTAGATTTATAAATCTGCACAGAGAACCGATTTTCATAGCAGCGGATTTAGCAATGGATTCGATATAGTCATTCCACTTGAGGTCCGCTGAAAGTGTGAGACCAAGGAGGCGCAGTGTTTTACTCTCTGGGAGGCAAGCCTGGTCCATTGTCTAGCATGACAGTGAACCAACTTTCATAGCAGCAGACAACACTTTATGTTAGCAGAGAATGTTAGCCTGAGAAGAGGCACTAAATCTTTTACTCCTGGTGGATAGATTTATAAATGTTTTTTTTTAATCATTTCACCCCGAGCAAGGCGGAAATGCTACTGATGAGAGGGGTGCTACATAACTGTAAAAAGATTAATTAGTAAAGAGTGCAAACTAGTTAGAAAGGAGCAATAGAAAGCTGAGAATGCAGGTGTGATGACAGTTTCAAAGGTGGAGAGAAAGAGAAGGATATACGGGGGTGGGGAGAGAGCTAGAGTCCAGTGGTTAATAGATGAGTATTGACATTGCATTTAAATTTCTGGAGGTTGTAACCGTCAGGAAAGCAAAAATATTGGAGCGAGTTCCACAGGCGGGAAGTGCGAGAGAAGAAGCTGCAGGAGTAGAATTGTCGTCTGCATTTGGCTAACCTGACTGTGAATGGGTGGGACCCGGCTGCCAGTCTGGTTGCACGAGTAAACACCTGTTGAGGAGGCACCAGTGACTTAAGTTCGTTGGAGCAGAAGCCATGAAAGTATTTATAGAACAGACAAAGGGAGGCCACATTTCGACGGTGGGGAAGTGGCTGCAGTCGAGCCGCCAGATCAGTACCTATCACATTACAGACTCTCCTTTGGAGCCTGTCGAGAACACTGAGGAGAAGGGCAGGGGCGCCTGACCATAAATGGCAGCAGTACTCCATGCACGGACGGATGGTTGACTTGTATATATGCAGGATGGATTCGGGTGGAAAAAAACATCCTGGGTCGACATAGTGACCCAACCTTGTTAGCAGTAGATTTAGCTATGGATTCAATATAGTGGTTCCGTTTGAGGTTTGAGGAGAGGGTAAGACAGATTTGATGAGAAAGAGTGTCTAGCACGACACAGTGAACCAACTTTCTTAGCAGCTGAACTAGGAATTAATTCAATATAATCTTTCCATTTTCTGTTAGCAGAGAATGTTAACCTACGAATGCACAGTAAGTCTTTTTCATGGCGGGTAGATTTATAAATATGTAAGAGAAATTTTGGCCAGAAAAATTATTCAGGATGACACAGTGAACCAACATTTCTAGAAGCAGACATAGCAGCTGATTTTATATAACCACTTAGCTTTATATTAGTTTGAAGACGTGAGACTAAAAAGTTCTCCGAAGCCTTACAAAGTAAATCCTTGTATTTTTCAGTTCATGCCTTCTTGTGTATTTTAATTTTCGAGTGATTAACAGACGGCACTTGTTTAGAAGTGGTGGTGCAGTTATGGTTGATCAAAAATGTTTCTGAGAAGGGCCGGGCAAAACAGGCGCACCCTGAATCAGGAGCGGAGCCTTAATCAAATTAATCAGCAATCGATTTGAACTGGCTTCTTTAAATCAGATTTACGACAATTGGGGAATAATTCCTTTGTTACTGAAATAAAAGTAAATTGTTTGAAATAATGGCAGGCTATTAGAAATCGATGACCTCTTTATAAATTAATGCGCTTTTGAATTGGATTCATCTGATATTTGTTATTGTTGTCAGTCATTTTCTCTATTAAAATAAGGACCGTTATATATATATATATATATATATATATATTCGTCATCCATAAACAGCCCTGTTTCGCTGTATCACAACCCATGAGTATGTATATAAGCGGGGTAAACGGAGAGCAGTCTGGCGTGTTTGTGCTGTCTCGGTCGGTTCGTCAAGGTTTCCTACTGCTGCTCTTCTATTACGCTTTGGCGTTCGAGACTCTCCGCCGGATGGGGAACAAAACGTGCAGCCCGGCCCTACATGGAATCGCTGTCCCTCGTGGTGCATCGAGGTTTTACAGAAGGCGCTTGTCCGGTACAAAAGGTGACAGGGACCATAATTAACCGCAACAAGTCTTCACTACTCGTAATTATTGCAAGAAAATAAAATAATAAGGCAACTGTTAAAGAGCAAACACTAGAAGTTTCATAACTGGCAGTAAAGAGAATTAACTGAGCCGACGTTGTCTCAATATTGTCTCTCTCTCTCCATTAGTGTGAAGGATATATATATATATATATATAAAACGGTCCTTATTTTAATAGATAAAATGACTGCCAACAATAACAAATATTAGATGAATCTAATTCAAAAGCGCATTTAATCTAAATCTAAATCTACCTAAACTTATTTATAAATGGAACTTTCTCTGTGTGTATGTGTCCGTTACCTATAGACTCCGAAACGGCTGAACCGATTTTCTTGAAAATTTACACAGTTGTTCTATAAGCGTCTGCGAGTGTTCTTAGCTAGGTTGTGTCTCGAGGTACCCCTGACAAATATCGAAACTCGATAATAGAAACAATCGGGTTATAGAAGGAGTGGTCTGATTTTAATCAAATTTGATACACCCATAGACAAAGACATAAGAAACGATATTCTGAAGTTTCAAGGTTGCAGTTCTTACAATAGTGCAGAAAATCGGTAATATATATATATGTATATATATATAAAAGCAAGATGTTTGTGTGTGCGCCTATTTATCTGCCTGTATGTCTGTATTTTTTTTCAGCCCTTTTATTTTAGTTTTTGCTTTGGGTTTGGCTCTAAGTAGGTATAATTGCAGTTCTTAGTCTCAGCCATGATACCATTTACTCAGAGGACTTATTTAGCCTTCAAAATTCAGTTTACGTCGAAAAAAACTTATTTGATATCGATACCATTAAATGAAAATTTGACTTACATCCATTCATTTTTCTTTCAGTCTACGGTTTCGCTTTAACTGGAAACAACTATTGGTTTTTAGTCTTTCGTGCCAACGTCCAAAGAGTTTGAGCTTCAGGATCACGGATTAGTTTTAAAGCTTTCATTACACCCGAACAACGCCGGGCTATACTGCTAGTCTAATAAAAATGAAGAAGAAAGTAAATACTAGTGAAAAATTAATAATAATAGTTGGCAATGTTTCATTCAATGAAAAATGAAGATGAAAATACATACAAGTGAAAAATAAATAATAGTGGCTGAGAATAAAAAAATGAAAATGAAAGTTCGTACTAGTGAAAAATTATATGAAAGATAAATGTACAGATATTAGATGAAAATACAGACTAGTGAAAAATTAATGATAATGGTTTACAATGTTTCATCTCATAAAAATAAAGATTAAAGAAAATACTAGTTCTAATTTAATAATAATGATTGATAACACTACATCAAAGAAAACTCAAGATGAAAGCAAATACTAGTCAAAAATTAACAATAATGGTTAACAATGTTTCATCTCAGACAAAATGACGATCTTCAGTAAATACTAGTCATAAATTAATAATTATAGCTGATATTGCTTCATCTAATAAAATAAAATGAAACTGAAATTAAACACGAGTTAAATTTAATTATAATATCTGATCATACTTAATCTAACGAAAATGAACATGAAAGAAAATACCAGTCAAAAATTAACATTGGCTGACAATGCTTCATTTAATAAATTAAAATTCGTATCATTACCTTTTTTTTTTGACAGACAAATTTTTATATTACAGAATATACAATGTATATGTCGGTTTGCCATTCATGTATATTAATAGGGAAGCTATTTTCAATGAATAAGTGTAATTTTTTTACTTGTCAATCCCCAGGACCTCTCCTGTATTCCCAAACTACCCTATTGTAACAGACAAAGTATTTGCTTCTATGTATCCTGTCCTTTCAGGATGTAGGCGATCATAGCTTTCCACGCAACCCCCGTTCCGTCATCCACCTGCTCAGGTCCTTCAAATATGTTATCCGCTGTCTTCCTCTGTCTCTTTTTACTTCTATCTGGTCTATTAGTATCAGGTTCTCCAAGCCCTCCTTCCTCATTGCATGTCCTAGGAACTTCAGTTATTTGTTCATGATGCTCACTATTAATTTTCTCTTCGTTGCCATTCTTACCAGCACCTCATCATTGCTCACATGTTCGGTTCATAATATTCGCAGCATCCTTCTGTAGAACCACATTTCCGCTGCTTCAAGTTTTTCCTTCATCTTCGATGATATTGTCCAACATTTACTGCCGTATTGAAGAACTGACATCACATAGCAATCTAATCCTCTCTTTCTTGTTTCTAGTGAAATTTTCCTATGTCTTAGTACTTTATTCAGTTTCTGGAACGCGTCCTTAGCCATGCCAATTCGCCTTCGGATCTCTGTGTCGCACTTTCCATCTCCTGTTAGAACAATTCCTCTCTAGCATCTACATACTTTATGTTGTTCAAATTGTGGCCTCCGATAACAAATGCTGGTTTAGCATCTAGGGTCCTTCGAATAGTCTCGCTGTACAAGTTGAAGAGATCCGGTGCCAGAGTGAAACTAACAAGAGAACTTTTTACTTTTGTGTTGCTTAAAGTGTCAGGGAACGCTTTCTGTTGATGTAAACAAAGACGGAATGAGAGAAAATTTAATAGCTCCTGCGAGTGTAATCACCACGGGTTCAGTCAGTTAATAAGTCAAAACACTAAATCTGTGAATACAAAAACAGTTTTCTTACTTCTTAAGAATGGGAAGAGAAAAAAATGTCTACATTGGCTTCTCGTACTTTTTTCTTACGCTAATATATCACAAGGTAAGAACAGACTTTAGCGATGTCTATAATAGCGGTAATTTTCATGAAAAAAAAAAAAAAAAAAAAAAAAAAAAGAAATAGAAAAAGCAAAAAGACTCCTAAGGCGTCTCTAGCTACTTATAAGTAGGGAATTAATGTTTATGAGATGTAGTTAAAATACGTTTCGGTCACTTAAGGATAAAAACCTATTCAATAATGCTTTTAGTTTTATTTTTTTAAAATGTTAGACTAAAAATGTCAAGCAAATTTATTTAACCACCCTCCAAACCCCAATTTCTTTTTAACTATCTTTACAGTGTCTGAATATGCAAAAGAGTCATTTTTATTAAGGCACGTAAAAACATATATGTACACAAATATGTATATATATATATATTGATTGTTTAATACTTAGTTTTTGGTCATAATGGGGTTAGACCAGTACACATTTGTATTAAAAAGTGTTCGATACAATTATATTGTACAACTTTCGAATATTTTCCATTTTTAAACGATTTATTTTGCCACCCAGGTTTCTACCATGAGTGGTGTCTTCAGGCGATTTTAAATAACTGATTTTACCGTTTACCGTTTTTCTTTTTAAGAACGCTCTCTCTCTCTCTCTCTCTCTCTATATATATATATATTTTTATTTTTTTTATTTTTTTTTTATTTATTTTTTTCTTATAAGCGTTTCACCCCGAGCAAGGCATGTCACTGCCACTACTGCGCAGGGGGCTACATAGAGTGGAGAAAGGATGATTAAATATAGGAAATGTCAGAGGGTGGGTGATAGGCGGGTAAGGATACCGAAAATGGTTAAATATAGGAAATGTCAGAGGGTGGGTGATAGGCGGGTAAGGATACCGAGAATGAGGGTTGGGTAGATGAGAGTGTTCTGAGAATAATTGGGAGTTAGCGTGATAGGAGGTGTCTATTGACCCTACATTTAAACACCTGGAGATTGTAGCTGTCGGGAAAGCAGACTTGTGGAAGGGAGTTCCACAGGCGGGAAGCGCGAGAAAAGATTGCAAATAAGCTGTCGAATTGGGTTTCAACCGTGAGGCATCTTCAGGCAGAAGGAGAAAGAGCCAAGACGCCATTCCTAATAATATAGACGAAAACCGGAAGTAGAAAAATAAAAGTTGGAGCGTAGTAGGAGGAGGAAGCTTAACTCGATTTCTACCCCTGAAAAAATACAAAATTCTTAATAATTAATCTATAATCTATTAATCTATAATTACAATTCTTTTAAATAGTTGTTTTCTTTCTTATTAACCGTATGATCAAATTATTTTATATAATAACCTTTCTTTTCTTAAATCTAGATTCCTCTTAGTGCTATCGTTTGGTATTAATGCCATCAGAGATTTAAATTTAATTTCCTAGCAATTAATCTAAGATTTAATTTCATTAACATTGTCGTTTTTCTTTTTTCTTATTAGCCATATAGCTACAGAATATTTATAATATAACTTCCCGTTCTTAAATCTCTTTTCATTCTAGTTCTATGTTATTCAGTCAGTTAAGTGCCGTACGTGATACACGCTTGAGCGATCATGTCTCGAAAGAGACAGGACTGACTGGGCAGAAGATTATCCCGCAGTAGGTTGCCATTGCTTTCTGCGGTAGACTGGTTGCTGACCAAGGCTATAGAACCCAATCTGTCCTGTTATTTAGCCCATAACTGGAAGGAAGAGACGGATTAATACCTTTCCCAAGGGTATTTGCGCGTAAGTGAATACAATGGATTCAACTGGAATTCGAACTCGGCTCCCCGGTTTCTCGTTCCGAGCCGATATCCACTGTACTACAACGCACATCCTCTATGTTATTATTTAAGTGATATTTAATCTATTTGTTTTTGTATTAATGCCGTCATAGATTTAAATTTAATTTAATTTCCTAATAATAAATCTGAAATGAAAATTCTTTTAGATAGTTGTTTTATCCCTTCTTATTAGCAATATAATTAAATTATATTAATAATTTCTATTTTTTAGATTCATTTTCTCTTTAATTTTAAGTTTATTTTCAACATAAGTGATTATTAACAGGTTGTTTTTATGTCAATGCTATATAAGATTTAATTTAATTTCCTAATAACTAATCTAAAATTAATATTCTTTAAAATAGTTGGTTTTTCTTATTAGCCATATAATTTAGTTATATTACATAATAAATTATGTTACATAATAAATTCCAGTTCTTAAATCTTTTCTTTCTCGATATAATTTTTAATTTAAGTTAAAAATTTGTTTTCGTATTAATGCCGTCATGGATTTAAATTTAATTTATTTTCCTAAAAATGAATCTGAAATTAAAATTCTTTTAGATAGTTGCCTATTCCTTCTTATTAGCAATATAATTATATTATATAATAATTTCCCGTTTTTAAATCTTTTACCCTTTAATTTTAAGTTTTTTGCAACGTAAGTAATATATAACCGTTTTTTTTATATTAATGCTATATTATATTTATATTTAATTTAATTTCCTAATAATTAATCTGAAATTAAAATTCTTTAAAATAGTTGTTATTATTATGTTGTCATTTTTCATCATATTTCGATTTCTGCTATGGTCGCACCACCTACCAATTCTGCGTGAAAACCTAAAGCAGGTCGTGGTGTGTTGTTATGACTCCATTTCATATTTTTATATTTCCCCTATCATCCCTAGCGTTACATAGACAAAGTCCTCCTTAGTGTGTGGGCTGTACTTGACAAGACAATATTTTTTCATTACTATTATTATGTTGTCATTTATTATTATTATTATTATTATTATTATTATTATTATTATTATTAGCCATATAAATTAGTTATATTATATAATAAATTCCCGCTCTTAAATATCTTTTCTTTCTCGATATAATTTTTAACATTTCTTTGATTGGACTTTAACTAAGTTTAAATTTAGTCACCAACCCCTTTTTTTTTCAATTGGAATAGATAGAATAAACTATCGCCCGGTTCACACCCTCCCACGTCTATTGAACAGGTGAAGAGGCTCATCTTTTGTTCCCTGTTTAGGATGTGGTTTCCGCTTTCTCTTTTCCAATCTTTTCACTCTTACCTAGCTCCCTGCGATATAAGTGGCATTACCGCCTTGCTTGGGGTGATATGATTAACAAAAAAAAAAAAAAAAAAAAGGTTTTAACCAGTTTATTTTGATATTAACATTATCCGTGACCCTGTAACTGTAACCTTTTAACTTCATGTTATGTCGTGAGTAAGAATAAATAACTCAACAACAGGAATAGGTTAAGTGTTGTATTCCGTGAAAATAGTATTTACAAAGGTTATTAGTATCCAATACAAGAATAAAGGTTAATCGTCTCAACCGTTGTAAGACGTAGTATGAGCAATGGGTACTTCCGGGTCGTCACCGGAAGTCTACGACTGACTTGTCGATCGGCTGCTCGGCACACTCTCCTCTCGTAGATGCCACCATTACTTTACATAGTAATGGAATTGTCCATTATAGCCGAATAGGCGCGGGCGTCCCAACACTTCATAACGTCATTATTTCGTTTGAATCAATTCTTTCTTATGTATATATTTTTTTTATTTTTTATTTATTTTAATGTACATCTTTTAGGTTCTCTGATCAAGTGGAAAACTTACAAATTCGGACAGCAAGAATCCGCCATATTTTCCCTTTTTCTTTTATTCTTTTTCTTCTTTTCCTAATCTTACTTCCGTTTTTTACACGCATTTTATTTTCCCATAAATTTTTGTTATCACTGATGAGATGGCTGTTAAATTCACAATTCACTCCTCGAGATAGAAATATGGGTCTTGAAAATTTGAATTTTTTTTATATGTAATATATATATATGTTTACTAATAGACTCCAATTTTAGTTTTACATACACACGCAGAAAGAAAGAAAAATACTGGATTTTAAAATTAAATACACACAAGCTAAGGTTAAATAGGGACTTAGGTGTGTTGAATCTTTACAAATATTTCAATAGCTAAAATTTTTTTTTCAGATATTCCAAGAAATTTTTATCTAAAACAAACAGACTTTCTCTACGGACGTGCCGCATGTTGTGAACAAACACACCACGTGATGTAAACACAAAAAAATATTCGGACGCTATCGTGTAATACGTTTCTAATTCAAATTTAAAAATCACTCTTTTCTGATGAAGGACCGAGGGCGGTCTGAAATATAAAATACAATAATAAAAATAAACAAATACTGTCCAAAAAAGTACATTTTTAAATTCAAAACTTTTTATTAATATTCTTTCCTATATATATATATATATATATATGACTGTTAGCGACTCCGACGAACACCAAATCTGTGGAGTATCGATCTCGGCCAAAAGCAAGTGGATGTCTCTAGCTACGCTGATGAGTTGTGATGTAGCGAAACAGGCTTGCATGTGGATAACTAATGTATATATATATATATACGCTCTCACACCCTGAGTGAGCACTCTGGAGGAATAGTAGACTTTGAAAAAACAGTAGCTACTCAAGCATTTACGCGTCATTCATTCAGTAATTAATTTGAACACTCTCTGCTCCTGGCGTATGTTACATTGTATATAACACGTTAAAAATCTCAGTGGCAGAATCGCCGACTGATGTCAATTCAGTCGGGTATCAATACTGGTTAAAAGCAAGCGGATGTCTAACCGTACTGATGAGCTGTGATATAGCAAAACAGATCTGTCTGCGGATGACTATATATATATATATATATATATATATATATATATATATAAACTACCGGCCATTATTATTAGGCCACCCCATTTTAAAAAAATGATGTATTTCATACTATTTTTACTATTTATTGCCAAGTGAATAGTTCTAAATGAAAATAGAATGATTATTTGTTAATGTGCAGCAAATGAACTGTTCTGGTGTCCAGTTTTTGTGCTCTCTTCCCCATGCTAGTCTCTTCTTCTTATTGAGTTGCCGAAGCAACGGCTTCCTGGGTGCATTGTAAAATTTTGCAAAGTAATAATAATCTGTAAAATTTGCTTGATGAATATAACCTAAGCACATGTTTTATATAATTTTTAAGGACCCCGTTATCTTAAAAATTTGAAGACATAATAATTGTAAGTCATTTGC
>JBBBDQ010002773.1:285000-302500 GCA_037127315.1 Ascarosepion bandense | reverse complement strand
TATATTTCATTATGATGCGTTCTATTGGGATGTGTTCCATTATGACGAATTATATTATGATGTGTTCCATTATGATGTGTTCCATTATTATATATTTAATTATGTTGCGTTCCTTTATGATGGGTTCTATTATGACATATTCCATTATGATGTGTTTCATTATGATATATGCCATTATGACGTGTTCCATTATGATGTCTTCCATTATGAAATGTTATATTATGATGTGTTCCATTCTGATTAAATCCATTATGATGCGTTCTATTGTGATATGTTCCATTATGACATATTCAATTATGATGTGTTCCATTATGGTATATTCCATTATGATGTGTTGCATTATGATGTGTTCCATTATGACATATGTCATTATGATTTGTTCCTTTATGATATATTCCATTATGATATGATCTATTATGATGTGTTGCATTCTGATATATTTCATTATGATGCGTTCTATTATGATGTCTTCCATTATGTCATATTTCATTATGATGTGTTATATTATGATGTGTTCCATTATGATGTGTTTCTTTATGATATATTCCATTTTGATGTGCTCCATATGATGTGTTCCATTATGACATATTCTATTATGATGTGTTCTATTCTGATATATTTCTTTATGATGTGTTCTATTTTGATGTGTTCCATTATGACATATTCAATTATGATGTGTTCCATTATGATATCTTCCATTATGATGTGCTCCATTTTGACATGTTCTATAATGATGTGTTCTGTTCTGGTATATTTCATTATGATGTGTTCCATTATGATGTGTTCCATTATGATATGTTCCATTATGATGTGTTCCTTTATGATATATTCCATTTTGATGTGTTCTATATGATGTGTTCCATTATGACATGTTCTGTTATGATGTTTTCTGTTATGATATATTTCATTATGATGTGTTCCATTATGATGCGTTCCTTTATCATGTGTTCTATTATGACATATTCCATTATGATGTGTTCCAATATGATATATACCATTATGATATGTTCCATTATGATGTGTTCCATTCTGATTTATTTCATGATGATGTGTTCCATTATGATGTGTTCCATTATGACATATTCTATTATGATGTGTTTCATTATGATATATTTCATTATGGTGTGTCATTATGATGTGAAGGTAATTCAATATTAATTTTCAAAATTATTAGAATGATTTAATGTCAATGTTTCACTTGTTCCACTTTTCAACAAGACTAAAATGTAAACAGTTATAAATAGCATGTTTCTTTTATCGATAAGAGTGCAGCTGAAGTTTATACCTTGGGTCCACCTGAAGAGGACATAAGAACTGGACCAATCGAAATGTTTTGTTTTGTATTATAAGATAATTCAATTAACCTAATCTTTTATATCCTGGGGTAAACCCGAAGAGGACATAATAATTCGATCAATTGATTCTTTTTTATTTTGGATTATAATTAAATTGGGTCAGACAATTCTTTTTTCTCTTGATAAAGACGTAAGAAATTGATCAACCGAAAGGATTAGGCTGATTTAATTCAGTTATAATTCAAAATTAAATCTATGTTGGATCATAACTGAATTGGATTAGCCTAATCTTTTATCTTCTTGGGCTAACTCTTTAAAGATTTAAGGATTTTTTCTCCTGAATTACACCTATTAAGGACTAATGTATGGACAGTTAGAATCTTTTTGTCCTGGTGTAGATATTTTAAAGAATTGAGAATGAATCAGTCGATTTTTTTTAACTCTTTGGATACACTCATTAAAATCTGAAGAATGAATCAACCGAATTATTTTCTCCTGGTGGACACCTGTTCAGGATTTAATGCATCAGCCGAATTTTTGTTTGCTGCAGTTGATTTGAAGAGGAATTTGCCGAAAGTTTTTTCTTGGAGAATTACACCTGTTAAGAACTAAAGAATGAATAAACCAAAAGGGTTTCTCTTGTAGTACTCATGAAGACGACTTAAGTATTGATTGATTAATTAGTCTGTTTAACGGAATATCAACTCTTTATGGCTCATTAAATGACGGAATTACTTCTGAGCTTTAAAGTATTAAAAATATATGTAACTAGCAGTATAGCCCGGCGTTGCTCGGGAGTAATGAAAGCTTTGAAAATAATCCATGGTCCTGGAGCTCAGACTCAGCATAAAGAATATTTGTGTGAAGTTTGGTGAGAATCGGATAAAAATTGTGGATTTGTATAAAGGACATACAGACAGATAAACAGACGCACACACACAAACATCTTGCCTTTTATATATATATATATATATATATATATATATATATATTATCGATTTTCTGCACTATTGTAAGAATTGCAACCATGAAACTTCTGAATATCGTTTCTTATGTCTTTGTCTATGAGTGTATCAAATTTGATTAAAATTGGACCACTCCTTCTATAACCCGATTTTTTCGATTATCAATTTTCGATATTTATCAGAAGTACTCGACACAAAACCTAGCTAAGAACACTCGCAGACGCTTATAGTACAACTGTGTAAATTTTCAAGAAAATCGGTTCAGCCGTTTTGGATTCTATAGGTAACGGACACACACACACAGACAAAGTTCCATTTATAAATAAGTTTAGATTTTATTTTCACAATTGAATACATAGTAGATTATACATAAATACATGGTAGATGATATGCTTTTGTGCATATACACTACCGGCCATAATTATTCGGCCGCCCCAGTATTTTAAAGAATTATGTATTTCATACTATTTTTTAGTATTTATTGCCAAGTGAATAATTGTAAATGAAAATAGAATGGTTATTTTGTTAATACTGCACAATAACATGTGCATCAAATGAATTTATAAATATTTAATAATTACCTATATTGCAGTTTAATCAATGAAAGAATGAAGAAAATTTAGGGTCATTCGGACAAGTTCATCTTTGCTTCTACGTCTTGTTAAATTTTGTTAAGTAATAATAACAAAAGAACCATTCTGTTTTCATTTAGAATTTTCCATTTGGCAATAAATACTAAAATAGTATGAAATTCAGCATTTCTTTTAAAAAACTGGGTTGTCCTAATAATTATGGCCGGTAGTGTACATATTTGTGTGGACATAATTACTACAGGCGGTGATTTGTGTTTTATGTTGTATTTTGTTTTAAATTGTATTTTGGCATACAGTTTGATATAATCAGATGAATTGTTGCTTATTTGGTTGGTTGGTTGGTTGGTTGGTTGGTTGGTTGGTTGGTTGGTTGGGTTGGTTGGGTTGGTTGGGTTGGGTGGGTGGTTGGTTGGGTGGTGGTTGGTTGGGTGGTGGGTGGTTGGGTGGTTGGGTGGGTTGGTTGGTTGGTTGGGTGGTTGGTTGGTTGGTTGGGTTGGTTGGTTGGTTGGGTGGTTGGTTGGTTGGGTGGTTGGTTGGTTGGGTTGGTTGGTTGGTTGGTTGGTTGGTTGGTTGGGTGGTTGGTTGGGTTGGGTTGGTTGGTTGGGTTGGTTGGTTGGTTGGTTTGGTTGGTTGGGTTGGGTTGGTTGGTTGGTTGGTTGGTTGGTTGGTTGGTTGGTTGGTTGGTTGGTTGGTTGGGGGGATTGGTTGGTTGGTTGGTTGGTTGGTTGGTTGGTTGGTTGGTTGGGTTGGTTGGTTGGGTTGGTTGGTTGGTTGGTTGGTTGGTTGGGTTGGTTGGTTGGGTTGGTTGGTTGGTTGGTTGGTTGGTTGGTTGGTTGGTTGGGTTGGGTTGGTTGGTTGGTTGGTTGGTTGGTTGGTTGGGTTGGGTTGGTTGGTTGGGTGGTTGGTTGGTTGGTTGGTTGGTTGGTTGGTTGGTTGGTTGGATGATTTTGTTTGGTGATTTATCAACCTTTATGGATTAAATTATTTAATGTCTTCAGCGCAAGTATAGTGTTGGATATATTAATGAATTTTCTCGGGATATTTAAAAACCTCGATATTTATTGCAAATAAGTACTCGTCCTGGTTATGACGATAAACTACATCCGGCAGCAAGGCCTCTGCTTGGGAGGTTTTGAAAAGCGTGGAACCATCTCTTATTGCTGTTGTTTCTAGGTCCTCCTGTCCTGGAGTGGTAGCACCTGTAAGGTTAACCCTGAAACTTAGGTCGAAACACTATGAGAAATACACTTGTTTATTGAAGGTGCCAGCAATACATTTCCTTAGTAAAAGAATTACCAGCAACATTTTCATTTTCTTTTTGAACTTGGTATGGAAGCTGATATTTTTCTTCCATATACTTTCTGTTGTGGATTTTCGTCTCCTGTTTGTTGTGGAGTTGTGGCGAAACTTCGACATAAAGTTGCAGTGACCGGTTTGTACCGGAAGTAAGACACGGAACAAGAAGGTAGGTTCAAAACTGTATATTAGTATAACCAGAAACAAGATATTCAAAGGAAGTGTTAACAATAAGTAACTAAAAATAAGTAAGTCCAAAGGTATTATTACGCTGCTTATTGCCTGACTAGTAGCTGTCGTTAACTGCTCTAGTTAACTGCCGTACTAGCTACTCTTTAACTGCTCTCCTTAACTGCGGTATTTAATTGTCTTCCCACTTAAGACAAAATGTGGCACAAGGCCCTTTTAATGTGGGTAATCCGGGCCATATAGCCCGGGCAAAAATTTCTGTCTAATTTTACCCAGACGAGACTCAACTCTTCGGCGGAACCTCGAATCGGTTATTACTCACCACCCGAAGGCAGATAGTTCGACAATGCGTAAGACAGTCAACTGCTTTCGTTAAGTGCTCTTTGGAAGTCACGCAGGTAATTACATATAACAAGAGGAAGATTCCATTCCTCGTAGGAGGGCACCATAATACTTTCCGGTTTGGCCATCGCTGTTGTGGCTGTGGCAATCTATCTGCGGACTTCTGCATTACAGGTGCCATCTTTTGACAGAGTTACTCTCAAGTATTTGAAGCTAGACTCTTCCCCAGTTGTTTCTTGCCCTGGGTGATGTAGGCTGGGGCTATACACCATTACTTTGGATTTCTCTGTGTTGAGTTCCATTTCTTATGCAAAGGCTCTTTACACGAGTTTGTTGGTCAGGTCTTGCAACTCACTGTTACTATTTAAACTTATTTATAAATGGAACTTTGTCTGTGTGTGTGTGTATTTGTGTGTTTGTGTCCGTTATCTATAGACTCCAAAACGGCTGAACCGATTTTCTTGAAAATTTATACAGTTGTACTATAAGCGTCTGCGAGTGTTCTTAGCTAGGTTTTGTGTCGAGGTACCCCCGTTAAAAAATCGATAATCGAAAAAATCGGGTTATAGAAGGTGTGTTCTGATTTTAAACAAATTTGATACACTCATAGACAAAGACTTCAGAAACGATATTCAGAAGTTTCAAGGTTGCCGTTCTTGCAATAGTGCAGAAAATCGATAATATATGTATATATATATATATATATATATATATATAGCAAGATGTTTGTGTGTGTGTCTGTTTATCTGCCTGTATGTCTGTATTTATTTTCAGCCCTTTTATTTTTGTTTTATCTTCGGGTTTGGCTTTAAGTAGGTATAATTGTAGTTCTTAGTCTCAGCCATGATACCATTTACCCAGAGAACTTATTTAGCCTTCAAAATCCAGTTTACGACGAAAAAAACTTACTTGATATCGATACGAGGAAATCAAAATTTGACTTACATCCATTCATTTTTCTTTCAGTCTACGGTTTCGCTTTAACTGGAAACAACTATTGCTTTTTAGTCTTTCGTGCCAACGTCAAAAGAGCCTGAGCTCCAGGACATTGGATTAGTTTTAAAGCTTTCATTACACTCGAGCAACGCCGGGCTATACTGCTAGTAATATAATATAATATAATATAATATAATATAATATAATATAATATAATATGAACTTAGCTGTAATCTATTTAAATTTATCTCTTTAAGAATTTCAGAATTTTTTCAGATCGACAACAAAAAAAGAATATCTCATAATTTCGGATGCTGAAAATAATTGAATATTCGAGGATAAGTAGACAACACCTGGTGCTCGTAAATTAATTGAGACGGAATTTTGAAAAAAATGAGTAAATTATTACATCGAAGATTGATGCTCTTTAACTCGCTCTTGTGTTACCCAAAGTTGTTGTTAACTTGTTACATTATATATATATATATATATATATATATATACTGATGGTTAAACTATCGTCTAAATTACGCAAAAATGAAAATAACACTGACATCTCTATTTGATAAATATCTTTATCAAAATGACACCCCAAAATATCTTGAAATACTAGAGTAAATTTTAAAAATAAAATCGTCATTGGCTTCCACAACGAACTCCAAACAACATCGGAATCTCGAATAACTCTTGTGAACGGTCTCCTTGCTTAAGATGGTGAATGCTGCCATAACCCATGCCTTCAATTCATTTTTGTTACTACAAGGATATATATATATATAGATATTTTATTTCATTTTTTTTTTACCTAGCGATGGCTTTATTTAGTTTAAATCAAATGACCTAATTTAAAAAAAAAATTATTTTAATTCCTATGTCTTTTTATTCCCTTTAGAAATAATTATGCCTTTTTAGTAAAGGCCCTTTTCTAATACTTCAACGTTTTTGGGAAGTTAGGTTTTTGAATATGTCCAGCGTCTGTAATATATACTTTTTTTTTCTTTCTTTTCTTTTCTTTTTCCCTCCCTTCCTTCCTTTATCTCTCTTATCTCCCACCTTTTTTCCGTGTTGCTTAACCTTACTCATTTCAACACGCCGTCTGTTAATTTTTAAGTTACAATTCTGTTTTCTTTTTTGTGAACCCAGACGATGTCAATTTTTTCTTTACTTGTTTATTTGTTTTTATTTTGTTTTATCTTTTTCTTTCTTTTTCTTTTTTCTTTTCTTTTTTAATTTCTTTGCAAATCTATTTAAAAAGGAAAATTAGACTGATTTTTCTCCAGTTTCTGAAAGGATTTTTCGGTTCACATCGAAATGGTCATTCAACATCATTGAATTAATCCTTTTTTAATTTGTATTTGCTCTGTAATATTTTATTACATGGAGCTCTCTTCCTGTATCATTTTTTAATATTAAAATAAAATTTTTAATATTAATTAGGATCGGGTTTTTGGAATTTACCTTCCTGTTTTTTTCACTTGGATTAAAGTAACTGATTTAATATATATATATATATATATATATATATATATATATATATATATATATATATCAGCATGCAGTATGGGTATAGAAGAATCCAAAGGAGTATCCTATACATACAGTGGTAGGATAACTCTCTAAGATAGCTCTAAGCATATATGCATATAAATACTTATAGAGCACATGTAAGACAAAATTAAGGCAGATACGCTATTTCATGGTGAACCGGAAGTTTAGGCCTATTTCAGGCGAACCATTATCAGCTTCCGTTTTTTTAACAAAAGATTTTACATTTTTTCGTGTACAATCCTTTGTAAAATAAAGACGGAAGCTGATGATGGTTTGCCTGAAATAGGCCATACTTCCGATTCACCATAAAATAGCGTGTCTGCCTTAATTTTTCTTATATAGATATATATATATATGAATTTATACGAATATATATATATATATATATATATATATATATATATATATATATATATATGATTCAAAGGAAATAATGTTAACTTCTCTTGACTTCTCTTGTTAAAAGTTCCTTTAGAATAGTCTAAGGAAATTTAATTTTTACTTTGATTTTTCAAATTGTTAATCACTTGTGACAGTTTCCTGTGGCTTTTGACTGGGCAGAAGATTATTCCGCAGTAGGTTGCCATTGCTTTATGCGGGAGACTGTTGCCAGCCAAGACTATAGAAACCATTCTGTCCTGTTATTTAACTCATAGCTAGAGGGGAAGAGATGTATTATATTATTAAGTAGTAATTACTGGGGGATCAGTTTATGACTTCAAATCAATATAAAACTGATCCCCCACTTTATGCCCAGTAGAAGCCTTAATCATGTTTTCAGTTATTATATTCAGTCAGTCAGTTAAGTGCCATATGTGATACACGCTTGTGCGATCATGTCTCGAAAGAGACATGACTAACTGGGCAAAAGATTATCCCGCTGTATGTTGCCATTGCTTTCTGAGGTAGAGTGATTGCCAGCCAAGACTATAGAACCCAATCTGTCCTGTTATTTGACTCATAGCTAGAGGGGAAGAGATGTATTATATTATTAAGTAGTAATTACTGGGGGATCAGTTTATTACTTCATATCAATATAAAACTGATCCCCCGCTTTATGCCAAGTAGAAGCCTTAATCATGTTTTCAACTATTATATTCAGTCAGTGAGTTAAATGCCAGTCAGTCAGTTAAGTGATACACGAGGTTGCCATTTCTTTTTGCGGTAGACTGGTTGACAGCCGAGGCTATAGAACCCAAACTGATTTATTATTTAACCCATAACTGGAGGAAAGAGACGGATTAATACCTTTCGCAAGGGTATTTGTGCGTAAGTGAATGCAAAGAATGCAACCAGAATTCGAACTCGGCACCACGATTTCTCGTTCCGAGTCGATATCCACTACACCGCAACGCACATCCAGATGAATTCCTTGCATTCACTTATACGCAAATACCCTTTTGAGACATGATCCCCCAAAGCGTGTATCACGTATGACACTTAACTGACTGCAGGAAAACAATGAAATCAAAACCAGTCTGGAGAGGGATGGATTCCGTCAGGTTGTCTTGTATAGGAAACACCACTTCCACGGTTGCTGTAGTTCCCTTACGACTATAATGGGTCACAGAATGTTAAAAAAGAATATAGCTTCTTATATGATGTAAACATACGGCAGTGACCTTCGGCCAGTTCTTCACCGACTAGTTAGTTTTTGCCAAACGATGATTCGATTCTCGTTTGCATAAACAAAAACTCTTATGTTAAACAAAGTACAGAACGGTATATCAGCCACGGTGAGAAAAAAAATCTCGATTACAATACATTTTTCTCGGGACAAACTCACATCATAACTTCCCATCTAGTCTCTAATTCTCGACAGACAGCTCGTGAATGACCTCGTGAATTATCGTGAATTATCGTGAATTATCGTGAATTATCGACATTCTCATGCCATTCCCCTTTCTATCTTAACATAACAAAGTAAGATTAATGACTGACTTCAGCCATGACTCTTGTTATCTAGAATGCAGCCGGACAACAAAAGCTAGAATTCCCTACATTCCAACCAAGTAGCTCATGTACTTCGAATATTTAAATTAAAAAAAAACAAAACAATTTATAGTCAAATTGCCCCAAGCAAAGCATTTTACTGCCACTGTTTTTCAGGGGATTGCATAGGAGGAAAGTTATGAGAAAGGGTGACAAGTTATAGGGGGTGTCAGAAAGTAGGCAAGAAAAGGATGAATGTGGCCATAAAGTGAGGGATCGGTTTATATATTGATTGTAATGTAGAATTGATCCCCCTCTCAATACCCACATCATAATAGTATAAATTTTTTTTTTTATAATCATATCATATAATTATAATAAGCTATCTCTTCTTTCTCTACCGCTCTCCTTCCTCCCCTGACTGTTCGTTACTTGACATCATTTCTGACAATATTGACAAAGCCATATCTTCCCATCCCTCTGCCCATGTATTCGTGTTTGGTGACTTTAACGCCCACCACACCAAGTGGCTGAAGAACGCTGCCACTGACCCTGCTGGTGTCCACACCATGAACTTTTCAATCACCCAATCCCTTACGCAAGTAGTGGACTTCCCCACGTTTCTCCGACAACCCCAACGGAAAGGACTCACTCACTTCTAGACCTCTGCTTCACTTCCATCCCAGACTCTTCCTAAACAAGAAACAAGGCGATCACCTCTGAACTCATTCAAAAGAAGTGGGTGGAGTGTGAGACTGGGCGATAGTAGGAACTATCTACTCCAATTAAAAAAAAAAAAAAAAATATCGCCCCAAGCAAGGCATTTTACTGCCACAGTTTTGCAGGGGGTTACATAGGAGGAAAGTTATGAGAAAGAGTGAAAGGTTATAGTGGGTATCAGGAAGTGATTAAGAGAAGGATGATTGTGGCCATTAAGTGAGGGATCAGTCTATATATTGATTCTAATGTAGAATTGATCCCCCATTTTATACCCACATTATAGAATTTTTTTTATAATCATATCGCCCCAAGCAAGGCATTTTATTGCCACTGTTTTGCAGAGGGTTACATAGAAGGAAAGTTATGAGAAAGAGTGACTAGTTATAGGGGATGTCAGGAAGTGGGCAAGAGAAGGATGAGAATACTGTTGAGAGTGGAGTGGACGGAGAAAGAAGCATGTGAGAGAGGATTCAAGTTAACAACATAGGAGATGACTATTGACATTACACTTAAACCCTTGGAGATCGTAGCTGCCGGAGAAACAAGTAAACGGAAGAGAATTCCACAGGCGGGAAGTGCGAGAAAAAAAGCTGATGGTGTAGAATTTGCGTTTACATTTTATTGGTTTCACAATAAAAGGGTGGACCTAGATGCTAATCTTGTGGCTTGAGTAAATTTATATATAAGGGGCACCAGTGAGCTAAGTTCATCGGAGCAAAAGCGGTGAAAGTATTTGTAGAAGAGACATAACGAAGCCACATTGCGCCGGTGAGAAAGTGACTGTATTCGAGCTGCCAAGTCGGGACCTATCACATTACAGATTCTCCATTAGATTTTGTCAAGGACACCTAGTTGGATAGCAAGAGCACCCGACCAGATATGGCAGCAGTATTCAATGAACGGGCAGATGCTAAGTTGGAATCGATCACATTACAGATTCTCTGTTGGATTTTGTCAAGGAGCCTTAGGTGGATAGCACCCGACCAGATATGGCAGCAGTATTCAATGCAAGGGTGGATGGTAGATTTAGTCATATAGTTCATTTTCTTTCCTTACTTCTTGACAGCAAGTAGTTATTTTCAAGCTAAACTCTCGTTGTGACAGCTTATTGATTGTCACGAAACAGCTAGTACTTTTGGCTTAGGTAAAATCATAGACAACATATATATCCGAAGCAAAACAATCAATGGGTGGGGGTCATATTGAGTCACAATGAACATCAAAATCTGTTCAGCTATGCACTTCTTTTTGTTCCGGTTTTATTCCCTGACTAAATTCAATCCTTAAATATTTATCTAGTTTTTTATTGACTAAAAATTAAGGATAACAAATTGCAAATTCTTGTAAAACATTAATTTCGTTGCTCAATATATATTCTATGTACGTTGCAGAGTCATGGCTATAGGCTCAAACGAGAAATCGGAGAGCCTAGTTCGAATGCCAGTTGAATTCGTTGCATTCACTTACTCGCAAATACCCCTCAGAAAGGTATTAATCCGTCACTTCTTCTTCCAGCTATGGGTTAAATAGCAGCACATATTGGGTTCTATAGCCTTGGTTGGCAAAATATTTACCACAGAAGGTACTGGCAACCTACTTCAGGAAAATGTTCTGCCCAGTCAGTTATGTCTCTTTCAAGACATGATCGCCCAAGCGTGTATCACGTATGGCACTTAACTGAATGACTGATAGATATTTTTGTTAGATTTAAGCAGCCTTTTATTGGTTAAATATAAGAATGCCAATATTCAAATTCGCGCAACTTTTATTCCTGCTTTTGCATAGAATTTATGGTCAAAGTTAGTGGTTTGCTACACGTTAAACTGCAAAGTTTATAGACCTAAGGAAATGTTCATCTCTGATTAGAATATTCGATGTGCTAAGATTATTTACGCTGATATCAAGGCAAATTCGAATTGTTGGACACTGGCAATGATCCCTAGAGATTTGTAAATGACTGGTGAAATTAACTAGAAGGAAAATAGAAAGGTCAGGGAATAAACCTTTGTTTGCCCGTGTTCTTGATCCAAATATCGTTGAAACGCGAGATTTCGCAATAATAAAATTTGAAGACGTCATCAACGAATCAAAGACAGTTTTCATCGGAGGTAACCATGGTAGCCGATGCGCGTATATAATGAAAAGATCGCGCACCTACCGTAGCGTGATAGTTGAAAAGACGGTCCGCAAACACCCATTCCTAAGCATTTTGAGTTCATTTTTCACAGCCCCATATTTTTGCCTTGTTAAGATGAAGAAGAGGCTTGAGGCAGCAGGAATGTGGTTTTACAAAAGGATGATGAGGATACCATGGAATGAGGTGTTGGAGAGGATGCAAACGAGAAGAAGATATACTTAACATCAGGGAGAGACAGCTGAGGTCTCGGGACATGAGGAAAGGAGGGCTTAGAGAATTTAATACTCACAAGACATAGAAGGAAGGAGAGACAGAGGAAAGCAGCATGAAACATACTGGATAGGTCTGAGCAAACATGAATGATGATCTCATCAAGGATGAAGGAGAGGCTTGAGGCATCAGAAATGTGGTTTTACAGAAGGATGCTGAGGATACCATGGAAAGAGCACGTGTGCAGCGATGAGGTGTTGGGAAGGATGCAAACGAGAAGAAAACTGATAATAAATATCAGGAAGAAACAAATGAGGTTCCTGGGACACGTAATGAGGAAGGAAGGAAGACCTGGAGAACTTTATACTCACAGGTCGCATAAATAAATGGAGAGACAGGTGAAAGCAGCGCGAGACGTACTTGTTAGGTCTGAGCAAATGGTTGACGAAGAGCGGCTTAGAAGAGATACCAAGAGAAACAATATTGAGAGCAACAAGAGACAGAGCCAAGTAGAAGTCCATGATCGCCAAAGTCCTGAAGGGACACGATACATGAACAAGAAGAACAACAAACGAAGCCTTCACTTACGCGCAAATGCCATTGGGGTCGGTATTAATTCGTCAGCTATCTAAACTTTTTTATAAATGGAACTGTGTGTGTGTGTGTGTGTGAGTGTGTGTGTGTGTGAGTGTGTGTGTGTATGTGTGTGTGTGTGTGTGTGTTCGTGACCTATAGACATAGATAGAAAGCAATGGGAATCTACTGCGGCATAATCTTCTACCCCGTCAGTCATGTCTCTTTGGAGACATGATCGCTAAACCAAGTATCACGAATGGCACTTAACTGACTGACTGAATTTAATAGTTGAAAACCTGCTTGTCTTCTACTGGGCATAAAGTGGGGGATCATTTTTATATTGTTATGAAGTAATACATTCATCCCCTACTAATTACTACTTAATAATGTAATACATCTCTTCCCCCTTCTAGCTATGAGTCAAATAATAGGACAGATTGGGTTCTATAGCCTTGGCTGGCAACCAGTCTACCGCAGAAAGCAATGGCAACCTACTGCGGGATAATCTTCTGCCCGATCAGTCATGTCTCGAAAGAGACATGATCGCCTAAAGCGTGTATTACGTATGGCACTTAACTGACTCTTTTTCCTTCATCTAGACTGGTTGCCAAGCAAAGCTGTAAGATCCGATGGTTCTTGCTATTTACCCATAGCTGGGGAGAGAAGAGATTATTTCGTACATTTCTCTTGAGTATAAGCAAGTAAGTGAGTGTAATAAACTGGACTGTATTTTGAATTAGATTCAACATTTTCTCAAGGACACTTGGACCAGTGGATATAAGCGTTGGCTAGTTCCAGTGACTTGAGTCAAAGAGTTATGAGTTCAATACCAGATTACAGCAGTGGTGAACAAACAACTTAGAGAGTTAAGAGGAGACAATACTAGGCTACCAGAAGTGACATCACACATGGAATGAGAATGATATACTTTAGTAAACGAAATAAAGGGTTCTGTTTGAAATTCCTGAAGAAGGCCGGAGCGTACAACGGCTGAAAATGTCGTAAACATTGCAATAAGGATGAAGACGATTATCCGAACAATGTAAATAATGTAACATTTTTTAAAGTTAGAGAAAACTCCCCACCACAACCCATGGCCTTGCGTCAAACTAAACTAAACTTCTTCTTCTTCTTCTTCTTCTTCTTCTTCTTCTTCTTCTATGAGCTCAGGACGTCGGCGATTATGGCTTTCCACGTCTCCCTATCCCTGGTGGCTCTTAGCACGCCTTCTCCTGTTACACCATGCAACCCCCGTTCCGTCATTCACTAGCTCAAGCCCATAAATCTAGAATATAAATGTACAGAAACTAGCATGGCCACAAATTGAGGGATCAGTTTATATATTGATTATAATATAGAATTGATCCCACATTTTATACTCGCATTATAATTTCTTATAAACACTTGTCATATATATTCTTCTTCTATGTGCCCTGTCCCTTCAGGACGTCGGCGATTATGGCTTTCCATGTCTCCCTGTCGCTGGTGGCTCTTAGCACGCCTTCTCCTGTTACACCATGCAACCCCCGTTCCGTCATCCACTAGCTCAAGCCCATAAATCTAGAATATAAATGTACAGAAACTAGAATAGCCACAAATTGAGGGATCAGTTTATATATTGATTATAATATAGAATTGATCCCACATTTTATACTCGCATTATAATTTCTTATAAACATTTGTCATATATATTCTTTTTCTATGTGCCCTGTCCCTTCAGGACGTAAGCGATTATGGCTTTCCATATGTCCCTATCCCTGGTGACTCTTAGCACGCCTTCTCCTGTTACACCATGCAGTCCTCGTTCCATCATCCACCTGATTAGGTCCTTCAGATATGTTATCCGTTGCTTTCCTCTGTCTCTTTTCCCCTCTATCTGGCCTGTTAGTATCAGGTTCTCCAAGCCTTCCTTCCTCATTGCATGTCAGCTGTCTCTTCCTGATGTTCAGTATTAATTTCCTTTTCGTTTCCATCATTTCCCGTACCTCATCATTGCTCACATGCTCCATCCATGATATTCGCAGCATCCTTCTCTAGAACCACATTTCAGTTGCTTCAAGTTTTTCCTTCATCTTTGATGATATTGTCCAATATTCACTGCCATATTGAAGAACTGACATCACATAGCAATCCAGTATTCTTCTTCTTTGTTTCTATGAAAATTGTCCTGTTTCTTAATACTTTACTCAACTTCTGGAATGCTTCTTTTGCCATGCCAATTCGCCTTCGGATCTCTGTGTCACACTTTCCAACTTCTGTTAGAACACTTCCCAGGTATTTAAATTTTTGTACCTGCTTGATTCTAGTATCCCCGACCTGTATTTGGCATATAGGGCTGCCCTTTTTACTGATGTCCATGCATTCGTTTTTTTTTAATGCTAAAACAAGAAGGACGGTGTCCTGTTTTGGAGAAGCTCAATTACAAACCCCCGGACCTTGTGTCTTACACCTCTTCAATTACCAAAGAGCTTGTGTCGGATTATATTTCATCACAGTCCATAGCGTATAAATATGAAAATTCAAAGGAAGAAAAAAAATTAAATTAAAGGCAACCTAAGTTCCGATCATAGAGGCTCGGTCGAGGTCTCCTCATGGATAAATCGATAAGCCAATCAGTGATTGGTCACCAGAAAATGATTTCAAAGGCAAAGACGATGATTAGTCAGCGTGAATGGCAATCGATGTTGGCGCCATTAAATCGGAAATAGATCAGTCAATAAAATATCAGATTGGATTATCGATTTCATTACGCAGAATTTAATCCACATCACCCCCCCACACACACACACGCACACACACACACACATATTCTAAGCATGCGAGACTGCAGTAACATAGATGAGAGATGCGAATAAGAATATCACATTTCGATCGATAGAGAGATCCTTAATAGTTTGTTGAGAAAGTATCCAGGCATTTAAAATATCTCAAAAAATTGTTTTCCAGCTTTGATGTAACCAGTTGGAGGTGACCGTATCGCGCATTTAACAAAAAAAAAAAAAACAACAACAAAAAAAAAACAAAAAAAAAACAACCTTGTGCTATAGATAATCCGAAACTATGTCCAGACAACAACTATCTGCTCTCATTTCATTAAAAATGACAGACAAGGTATTATTTCCGAAGCAATATATTGTCTCTCATTTTAATGAAACCTGAAACCTGTATATAATGAAACCTGTATGAAAGAGAGATTGTTGGCAAAATATACAATTTTTAAATTGACCCAGCAGCCAACAAGGAAAGTTAATAATATAGCATTTTGGAAATAATACCGTGTCTGTCATTTTCAATGAAACATATATATATAGTCATCCACAGACAGATCTGTTTCGCTGTATCATAGCTCATCAGTACGGTTAGACATCCAATTGCTTTTTACCTCTTTCTTTGGGGTTCTTTTTCGAATGAGCGAGAAATTTTCGTAAATAACCGTTACAAATGTCTATATTAATCTGGATATGTGAGCGTCTAATTAAAATTAAATAAAAGAAAGATTTTTTTTGGGTGGGGATATATTTTGAGGACCAACTGTTGTACCATTTGGGTCTGACGAGCCGCGATAATAACATCAGGACACGGTGAAATATGTATTACCCATTGTAATAATCTAAAATATTTGATAAATTATATATATATATATATATATATATATATATATATATATATATTGGAATGGGTTATTCATTTATTATTATTCATTATTATTTGACAATCTTTTTTACTGAAACGTTATTTTTAAAGAATAATTATATTTGCGTAGATGTTTTTTTTTATGTGGTTTCCGGTTTTCTTCTTTTCCAATCTTTTCACTTTTTTTAAAATTTTATTTTATTTTTCAATTGTAGTAGATAGATTAAACTATCGCCCGGTTCACACACCACCCACGTCTATTGAACAGGTGAAGAGGCTCATCCCTTGTTTCCTGTTTGGGATGTGGTTTCCGGTTTTTCTCTTTTCCAATCTTTTCACTCTTTTTTTTTTAATTTTATTTTTTTTTTCAATTGGAGTAGATAGATTAAACTATCGCCCGGTTCACACTCCACCCACGTTTATTGAATAGGCGAAGAGGATCATCCCTTGTTTCCTGTTTAGGATGTGGTTTCCGGTTTTTCTCATTTCCAATCTTTTCACTCTTACGTAGCCCCCTGCGCATCAGTGGCGTTTTCGCCTGGCTTGGGGTGATATGAATAAAAAAAAATTATTAAATAGTATATTTATTTAAATATATAGTTAAATAAATCATTAGAAACAGCTTCTACTGAAATATGTGTATACATATATAATCATAACAATAATTTCTTTTAATTAGATTCTTTCACGCTCAGCAAGTTCATGTGACTTAGTGGCTTTATTGCCTTGTTTGGAGTAAAATAACTAACATTATATATGCGGAAAGTCCTAGAGATTAACGAAATGGGTAGCTAACAACCGACGCACAATATGTTGCGTGTTAATTCCATTTCGTTAATCTCCGGAACTTTCCCGAACGGTGTCTACATTTGTTTATATTACGATGCATTTCAGAAAAGAGATGGTTATTTACGAAAAATCGAAAATTGTGTACATAAAGCTTGATTCAGCTTCACCGTGAAATCATACATGGTGGAGTGGTCTAAAATGAAACAGATTAATTTATGACTTCCCTTAAGTTGTTAGTTGTTTGAATCCTGCCCAATAATACACAACAAAACAAAAATTTCGTAACAAACATTACTCATAATCAGGCCGGTAGAAATATATATATATATATATATATAT
>JBBBDQ010002773.1:222500-282500 GCA_037127315.1 Ascarosepion bandense | reverse complement strand
TTAGAAAAGTACGTTAAAAATATTCCTGTTTGTACGTTTTTAATTATGACCAAAAACTAATTCATTATCACTATATATATATATATATATATATATATATATATATATATATACTACCGGCCATAATTATTAGGCCACCCCAGTAGTTTTTAATAGAAGTTATTTATTTCATACTGTTTTGATTATTTATTGTCAAACAAAATTAGAATGGTTCTTTTGTTATTACTACTTTGCAAAATTTTAGAAGGCAAGGAAGCAAAGATGAACTCGTTCGAATCATTCTAAATTTTCTTCATTCTTTCATTGATGAAACTGCAATATAGGTAATTATTAAATATTTATAAATTCATTTGATGCACATGTTATTGTGCAGTATTAACAAAAGAACCATTCTATTTTCATTTTACAATTATTCACTTGGCAATAAATACTAAAAAATAGTATGAAATGCATATTTTTTTTTAGAACATTGGGGTGGCCTAATAATTATGGCCCGTAATGTATATCTATCTATCTATCTGTCTATCTATCTATCTATCTATCTATCTATCTATAACGTCCTCATTATAATCAAAAGGATATATATAAATGTGTGTGTGTGTGTGTGTGTGTGTGTGTGTGTGTGTGTGTGTGTGTGTGTGTGTGTGTGTGTGTCTGGTAATAAAAACCAATTAGTTTTGCTTTTAGGAAATACATCAGTGTGGGTACCATATATCTTCTTCATCAGAATTTCTACGTTTGTTCTGGTATATTTTGGTTTTAGTTACTTGTACTATTACTAAAACTGTTCCTGCTGCTATTCTCATTCTACCAGAAGAGAACTTTTGAGAAGTCGTTGCTGCTTGAGAAAACTCTAGTGAGAAATATCGATCTTCATCATTCTAATACGAATTAGACTCTGACTAAAATAAAAAAAACGGAAAAAAAACCAAACTGTTTTTTGTTGGTTTAACTTTAGTTGATAGATTATTCTGAGCTGAAAAGATTTGTTGTGATATGTATCAGTTTTTCCCTTTGTGTGTATTTATAGTAAGTCTAGGTAGAAACATTTTTAATGACCATTTGCGCACTGAATTACCTATCTAATCCTATTTTGCACCGATCTAAAAATTTCGTGTCCGTTCTGATGAAATAGAAAGGTCAAGAGACGCACAGATCAAATTCTAAAACGCAGTTCTTTGGTCAAGACATAAAATATAATCAAATAACTTAATAAATTATATATATACTAGCATCATAGCCCGGCGTTGCCCGTGCAACGCAGAACATTTTTTTAATTAGATGATTAATGCAGCGTGTTGCGATTTCCAAGCTCTTGTAGTCGCCGCCTCACTTTAAAACTCAGTTATATAAAAAAATAATTATATAAAAAATTATTGTTTGAAAATTGTTAAAACATTCCATTAAAAAATCTATTTTCTTTTGTTTTGCGTAAACGTGAGTTCATGTTTTGTGTGACATTGTAAACAACATTGCGTTTTTTTTGTTTGTTTCAAAATTACGGAGGAAAATATTTACATTTTTTGTTGACTAAATGAATTAAACATAAAAATAACTGGGGTTGCCTAATAATTATGGCCGGAAATGTAGTTAAATTTCGTTCTGAAGAAACAATAAAAATAGTGTTGAAATGTTACGTAGTATCAGGTTTAACTATGGCAGTGAATGTTGGACAATTTCAAGAAGTAACCTGAAGCAAGAAGTGTTTCTTACAGGAGGAATTTGAGAATATCATGGTCATGACAAAGAACTTTTAAGGGAAATGGAGCGGAAAACGGCACTCTAATTAGAATAAAAAAAGATACTGACATTTCTTGGATATAGAATTAAAAAATAGGTTTTTGGGAATTTATCCTCGAAAGAGCAATACAAAGGAAGAAGGACTTGTATCTGTGTTTTATCGATGATGCGAAAGTATTCGACAAAATACGCCACAAAGAATTGATGGAGATGTTCAGCAGCCGCGACATATTTGGGAAAGACATTAGAGTAATTAAGAATCTCTACTGGCAGCAAAATCCCTGCATACGGACAGGTTACGAATTCAGCAGATATACAAAGATAGAACGAGGTGTAAGACAAGGATGTGCCTTTTCACCGAATCTGTTCAACTTGTACAGCGAGAATATTTTGAAGATTCTAGATGTTACGCCAGGATTTGTAATCGGACGCCCCAGTTTGAATAACATAAGGCACGCAGACGATACAGTGCTGATTGCAGACACGGAAAGGCAACTATAAGACCTCCTACGGAAGATTGCAGAAGAGAGTGATAAAATAGAACTACAAATATACTGCAAGAAAACCGAATGCATGGTCATCGCCAAAAAAGAGCAACCCAAAATGCCAAAAAACAGTTGGGGGATACTAATATCAAGCAAGTACAAAAATTCAAATACCTGGGAAGTGTGCTAACAGAAGACGGAAAGTGAGACAGAAGTCCGAAGGCGAATCGGCATGGCGAAGGACGCGTTTCAGAAGCTGAGTAAAGTATTAAGAGACAGAAAACTTTCATTATAAACAAAGAGAGTACTAGATTGCTATGTGATGTCAGTTCTTCAATATGGCAGTGAATGCTGGACAATATCATCAAAGATGAAGGAAAAACTTCAAGCAGCTGAAATGTGGTTCTACAGAAGGATGCTGCGGATATCGTGGGCCCAGCATGTGAGGTTTTGGAAAGGATGGAAACAAAAAGGAAATTAATATTGAGCATCAGGAAGAGACAGCTAAAGTTTCTGGGACATGCATGAGGAAAGAGGGGTTTGAGAACCTGATATTAACAGGCCAGATAGAGGGAAAAAGAGACAGGGGAAAGCAGCGGATAACATATTTGAAGGGCCTGAGCAGGTGGATGACAGAACGGTGGTTGCGTGGTGTTACAGGAGAAAGTGTGCTAAGAGCCACCAGGGATAGGGAAATGTGGAGAGCCATGATTGCCTACGTCCTGAAAGGACAAGTCACATAGAAGAAGTATATATATGCCAACTGTTTATGAAAAATTATAATGTGGCTATAAATTGGGGGATCAAATCTATATTATAATCAATATATAAACTGATCCCTCATTTTGTGGCCATGCTAGTTTCATTTATATTCTAGATTTATGGGATTGAGCAGGTGGATGATGGAATGTGGGTTGCATGCTGTAACAAGAGAAAGCGTGCTAAGAGCCACCAGGGATAGGAAGATGTGGAGAGCCATGATCGCCTACGTCCTGAAAGGACAAGGCACATAGAAGAAGAAGTATTCTATTCGCAAGACATATTGAAGATTAAAGCAGAAGGGAGAAAGATCATGTAATCTGCGTAACGGGCTTCCGAAAATGTCTTGGAGAAGAGCGATCGGGAAGGACAGTAGAGGTCAAATATTTTTAAGAGCTACAGCGGATAATAAATTGTGGAGAGCCATGATCGTACATGACATAGAAGGCGTAAAATTAGGAAAGTGAATTCAAACAAAATTCGATCATCGACTGTTGGTTTTATATTCACCACCGAGCACCAACTCTCCCTTGAAAACAAAACAAAAAAAAAAAAACGCCCCACTGTGATTGCTTCCCTCGTCTGTATCGCTTCTTGTTAAAGAAATCGTTTTTTTAAAGAATTCCATTATTAGACATTAATTTTTTTATTAAATGAAACTTAAAATCAAGTCAAACTATATAAGGCATGAAAAAATAGGAAAAAAATCAGCTATTCAATTTGATTTGGGAGAAAATATCGCGCAAAAGATGATATAGTGATACAGTAGCTTTATCGCCTTGACAGTTCTAAGGACACTTCACAAAATGATTGCTGATTACTTGACATGATTAGAAAATTACAAACAAAATGAGACAGGTTTAAACTTCAGGCTGATTTCTTAAAATCTCTAATAGTCAAAATAATATTTAAAAAATCAACAAAACAAAATATGCAAAAACAGAAAATATATATTTAATTCCTAGCCGTTTGGTTATTATTATCAAGATATTCAAACATGAATTTTAAATATGTTAAGCGTAAACCTTTTAAATGAATAGCTGACATTAACTTAAATTATAATTAAATCAGTAATTTAGTTCTTTATTCTTTTTTTTAAATTCTAGCTATCAAAATATTGAAAGAATTACGCCAAACATTTTGTTAATTTATTTCTTAATATTGATATCTAAATATAAAATTAATTACAAATATTTTAAGTAAATTTTAAATATGAATAACTAAAAAAATAGATTTATGCAACTTTTGATATCAGCAGTAGTAATCAGTCAGTTAAGTGCCATACGTGATACACGCTTGGACGATCATGTCTCGAAAGCGACATGGCTGACTGGGCAGAAGATTATCACGCAGTAGGTTGACATTGCTTTCTGCGGTAGACTGGTTGCCGACCAAGGCTATAGAACCCAATCTGTCCTGTTACTTGACCCATAGCTAGAGTGGGGAGAGATGTATTATATTATTAAGTAGTATTTAGTGGGGGATCAGTTTATTACTTCATAACAATATAAAACCGATCCCCCATTTTATGACCAGTAGAAGCCTTAATCCTGATTCCAACTATTAAATTCAGTCAGTCAGTTAAGTGCCATACGTGATACACGCTTGGATGATCATGTCTCGAAAGAGACATGACTAACTGGGCAGAAGATTATCCCGCAGTAGGTTGACATTGCTTTCTGCGGTAGATTGGTTGCCGACCAAGGTTATAGAACCCAATCTGTCCTATTATTTAACCCATAACTGGAGGGAAGAGACGGATTGATACCTTTCCCAAGGGTATTTGCGCGTAAGTGAACATAGATTGGTTACTCGAACAATAAATGCCGAATGTTTTCCCAACCTGAATCTATTCTGCACATATACAAATCTACCATCCGCCCGTGTATTGAATATTGCTGCCATATCTGGTCGGGTGCCCCTGCTGCTCTCCTTGGGCTTCTTGACAAAATACAAAGGAGGATCTGTAACGTGGTTGATACTGACTTGGCTGACCGGCTGCAGCCGCTCTCACACCGGCGTGATGTGGCTTCCCTGTGCCTCTTCTACAAGTACTTTCATGGCTTCTGCTCCGATGAGCTTAGATCACTGGTGCCGCCTAAGCACGAATTTACACGAGATACTAGATTAGCAACTAGGTCCCACCCTTTTACAGTTAAACAAATAAGATGTAACCGTAAATTCTACTCCAACAGCTTCTTTTCTCGCGCTTCCCGCCTGTGGAACTCCCTTCCACAAGTCTGCTTTCCGGACAGTTACAATCTCCAGGTGTTTAAATGTAGGGTCAATAGACACCTCCTATCACACTAACTCCCAATTATTCTCAGAACACTCTCATCTACCCAACCCTCATTCTCGGTATCCTTACCCGCCTATCACCCACACTCCGTCATTTCCTATATTTAATCAGCCTTTCTCCACTCTACGTAGCCCCCTGCAAAGTAGTGGCAGTGACATGCCTTGCTCGGGGTGAAACGCTTATAAAAAAAAAAAAAATAAGGCAACGGTTAGTATTACCATTACATTTACCATATATTGAATTCTAATGTTGCAGTTAAAAGTGAATATTCTTTTTATCCCTTCTTTTACAGATAGAATTTTCTGTATGTCCATATGTGATCATTAGATTTAAGAAAATTCATTTAAAGAATTTTTGGTATAAGGAATATTGATAAAAAATGATTCGTGTAAAGAATATTGGTCTTAATGAAACCTAAGGACATTTGTCTATGGAATATTCGTCTAAAGACATGAGACTATAATAACATTTTGTTATAAATTAACACCTGATTCATATAACAAATCCTCAATTTTATTGATATCTATATGACATATCCTGGGAAGGAATATCAGGGAAAAGAATAGTGTAAGAATAATACTCAACACTGAAGATAGATTAGAAGAGATTTATTATACAATAGTACAATAAACCAATAGACGTACAAGAACAATCAACGAATAGTAACAGGTATAACAATCTAGTAGAAAATGTCTCCGCCTATGACGTATGAATATTTATTTGCCTTCCCACTCAATGTAAAATGTGGCACAAGGCCTTTTTAAAGTAGGATCCCCGGGCCATATAGCTCGGCCAAAAATTTCTGTCTGATTTACCCCAGTTGTGACTCCACCCTTCGGCGAAGTCAAGACTGGGTCAACGCTCCCCGCCCGAAGGCAGAGGGCTTGACAGTGCGTAAAGCCGTCAACCACGAGCGTTGACCCTCTAGTGACGTATGCTGTAGTTACCAACCTTCCCACGCAAGGATAGATGTGACACAAGGTCTATTTATTGTGGGACTTCCCGGCCATATAGCCAAGCCAAAAAATGTCTGTCTATTTTTCCCCAGTCGTGATTCTACCCTTCGGCGGAACCACGACTGGGTTAGTGCTCTCTGCTCGGAGGCAGAGAGCTGACAGTGTCATAGAGTTGTCTAGTGACGTATAGTGACGTATGCTGACGTATGCCCCAGTCACAGTCTTTTATAGACTGGACCATATCCATTACGGGGTAGAATAGGATGTTACACTACAACACACAAATATATATATATATATAAAGATTTTTCCGCAATACGTTGCCATTCTGCGGTAGACTGTTTGTCAACTAAGGTTATTTTTTCTTTATAATCATCCCCCAAGTAAGGCAGTACTGCCACTGGTGCGTAGGGGGGTACATAAGAGCTAAGTAATGTGAAAGAAGAACAAGTTACGGGGATGTCAGAGAATGAGTAACAGAAGGATGAGAACACTGTGTGAAGAGAGCTACATGAGAGTAGAGAGAAGAACATGATACAAGGGTTGTTAGAGAAAGGATGCGAGTCATGAAATAAGAAATGGCAATTGACATTGCGTTTAAATTCTTGGAGATTGTAGGTGTCAAAGAAGCAAGTATACAGAAGGGAATTCCACGGGTGTGAAGTGCAAGAAAAGAAGCCGTTAGAGTAGAAATTGCGGTTATATTTGATTGGTTTCACTGTAAAGGGTGGGACCTAGTCGCTAGTCTAGTCGAACCCAATCTGACGTGCTATTTAACCCATAGCTGGAAGAGAAAGCAACTGATTAATACCTTTCGCAAGGGTATTTACGGGTAAGGGAATGTAACGAATTAAACTGGAATTTGAACTCTGCTCTCCAATTTCTTAAATTTCCTAAAAAACTTATTCATACACAAAATGTTCAGTATTCACCAATTCCACATCCTGAACTTTTATGATCGATTCAGGGTAGCTGCCATCAATATATTTATTCCAATTCCTGATCATAGATTCCATTTTTGAAGGGTTTATCTTGAATTTTGTTTCTTAGAACACTATGTATAGCATGTTGAAGATGGGGAAATATACCCATAGAGAATGTCAGAGACTTTTTCGATCGGAGTTTTTGTTCACCTCAGCTGTGTCCAGGGATTGAACTCACAACTCATTCAGTTAAGTCACTGGATTACTTTAACCAACTCTTTTATTTACTGGGCCATGTGCCATTGGATAGTTGAATTAATAAAGGGAATTAACTGACACTGAAATATCCAGAAAAGACATGGTAACTAGAACAATCTGCTACCGTGGTCTAAATAAAGAGATCTGTTTGACATTCCAACGTATAACAACTGAAGAAGGCTGTAGCACCCAACGGCCGAAACATCATACAAATAATAATATATATGAAAAATAAAGATGATGACAGTAGTAGGCCTCTTTCGGTCAGGGTTGACCATGGGTAGCATCTTAGTTGTCTGCTTGGCTGGAGCATCGGCGTGTGACTGTGGAAGACGATGCAGGAGGGACAATCTTTGTTGCAGAGGTTGCATTTATGCTTTGTTTCTGGTCTGTCGGAGCTGTCATTTTGCTTTCTGCGAACCCGCCTCTCCATGGTGACTTGTGTCAGTTGCTCCTCCCTTGATTTGAGTTGTTGGCCTAGGGTTCCTCTTCATTTGAGCCGGTTGACTGCTACGCTCTCCCATGATACCGTGTTGATGCTTCTCAGCATTGATATCGCGTTTTATGATGTCACGATACTATAGTTGTGGCGGTCCAGTGGGTCTTTTTCCAGAGGTCAGTTCTCCATACAGGAAGTCTTTTGGAATGCGACCGTCTGGCATGTGGTGGACATAGCCTAGCCAGCGGAGTCTGCGCTGTTTAAGGAATGTAAACATGGTAGACAGACCGGCTTGAGATAGGACCTTAGTGTTGACCACCTTGTCTTGCCATGAGATTCCCAAAATACGTCTGATACTTCTTACGCGGAAGGTGTTCAGACGCCTCTCTTGCCTGGCGTACGTGGTCCATGCCGCACTGCCATATAGCAGTGTGCTGATAACACAGGCGTTGTACACTGCCATCGTTGTCTTCACTGTCAGCTTTGAGTTCAAACAATGTAAATAGTGCAAATAAGATTATTTAATCTTTTCATTTTCACACTCAGTTGTTTAGACATCAATAACGCTTTCACTAATTTATTTAGTACACATTTATTATACAGGGGATCCATAAAGTCCCTGTGCACTTTAAAAATTTATAACTTTATTTTTATTTGTGATAGAAATAATCTGTAAAAATGTGCTTGAACAATTAAACTTGAAAGATAATAAAGTGTTTCAACAAAATGGGGCTCCTTGTCACTTTGCTCTGCGTATTAGACAGTTTATAAATCAGGAATTTCCAAACAGATGGATCGGAAGAGGTGGACCATTTTATTGTTCGCCAGATTTGTTCCGTTAGATTGTTTATGGGGACATGTGAAAACAATTGTGTATGCAACCAAACCTAGTTCATTAGAAGATTTGAAAGCTAAAATAACTAATGTGATTACTGTAAATCAGTCAACTGCAAAATCGTATTACCCTTTGTATTGCTAATGATGGAGGACATGTGGAAACTTAAATAAAATTTCAATAAAACCTTAAAAGATACAGATTTACTTCTTTCTAATCCTTTTTACAAATTATTTCTATTGCAAATACAAATAAAGTTAACACTGATATAAGAGACCCTGATATAAGATAAACCCGGATAGAAGATAAATTTTATCCGGTCCCGACAACTCTCTTATATCAGTGTTACATTGTACTAGCCTGGCGTCGAGATCTCATCAATTTACAGTTGAAGTGGCTAGATGTAGCCGTAAGTTCTATGCAAACAGTTTCTTTTTCTCGCACTTATCGCGTCTGGAACTCCCTTTCAACGCCATGTTTTCCAGCCAACTTTAATCTGCAAACATTAAAATGCAATGTTAATCTCTATCTACTGTCCTCCTGATTACACTTTCCTTTTCCAGCTTATTATTAATGTTTCTGTTCCTAATTCTTCCACAGCCTGTGACCCCACTTGCGTCTTAGTGGCTTTCCTGCCTTGCATGGGATGATCCAGATTAAAAGCAAAAAATTTAAATGCAATGTCAATCACTATCTACTGTCCACCTGATGACACTTTCCTCTTCCAGCTTATTATTAATGTTTCTGTTCCTAATTCTTCCACAGCCTGTGACCCCACTTGCGTCTTAGTGGCTTTCCTGCCTTGCATGGGATGATCCAGATTAAAAGCAAAAAATTTAAATGCAATGTCAATCACTATCTACTGTCCACCTGATGACACTTTCCTCTTCCAGCTTATTATTAATGTTTCTGTTCCTAATTCTTCCACAGCCTGTGACCCCACTTGCGTCTTAGTGGCTTTCCTGCCTTGCATGGGATGATCCAGATTAAAAGCAAAAAATTTAAATGCAATGTCAATCACTATCTACTGTCCACCTGATGACACTTTCCTCTTCCAGCTTATTATTAATGTTTCTGTTCCTAATTCTTCCACAGCCTGTGACCCCACTTGCGTCTTAGTGGCTTTCCTGCCTTGCATGGGATGATCCAGATTAAAAGCAAAAAATTTAAATGCAATGTCAATCACTATCTACTGTCCACCTGATGACACTTTCCTCTTCCAGCTTATTATTAATGTTTCTGTTCCTAATTCTTCCACAGCCTGTGACCCCACTTGCGTCTTAGTGGCTTTCCTGCCTTGCATGGGATGATCCAGATTAAAAGCAAAAAATTTAAATGCAATGTCAATCACTATCTACTGTCCACCTGATGACACTTTCCTCTTCCAGCTTATTATTAATGTTTCTGTTCCTAATTCTTCCACAGCCTGTGACCCCACTTGCGTCTTAGTGGCTTTCCTGCCTTGCATGGGATGATCCAGATTAAAAGCAAAAAATTTAAATGCAATGTCAATCACTATCTACTGTCCACCTGATGACACTTTCCTCTTCCAGCTCATTATTAATGTTTCTGTTCCCAATTCTTCCCCATCCTGTAACCACTTGTGTGTTCGTGGTTTTAATGTCTTGCATGGGCGTGATACCCATTTTTAAAAAGTCGATATTCGTAATTCTCTATCAAATAGATGAATTTAAACGCATCAGTAGAATGGAGGCAATATCTAATCATTTTACAGTTTTAATGGCTAGCTGTCACCGTAAGTTCTATGTTAACATTTTCTTCTATCGCACTTCTTGCTTATGGAAAAAAATTTAAATGCAATGTTAATCATTATATGCTGTCTTGCTGTTTTTTTTAATTGTTTTCTCTCCTTAATAGTATATTTTTCTTATATTCTATAACATAAACCTTGGGGGTCTTACTGACATTATTGCTTTGCCTGGGGTGAGAGTATTAAAATAATAAAAAAAATCGTGTCACTATTTACATTATTCGGACTATTGTCCTCATCTTTGTCGTTGTTTGTATGACGTTTCACTCGTTGTACGCTCCGGCCTTCTTCAGGTTCTAGGAATTTCGAACCTAACTCTTTATTACGATCACTGGGGTATATCATTCTCATTCATTGTGCGAAGCTTCTTTTTGGTAGTCTGGAGTTATCTCCCTCTAACCAGACTCTCTAAGTCTTTCGAAATTTCTAGCACCTGTGGAAGGCCGGAGCGTACAAGGGCCGAAACGTCGTCCAAATGACAACAAAGATGAGGACAATAGTCCGAATAATCTAAATTGTGTAAATACTACGTCAACTCAAAAATATAGAAAAAATATTGTGTCTGTTAAAATATTTGGCTGGAAGTATTCATGTCCGAATTTATTGATTAGTACATTTTTTACGGCTTGTGGTGCAGTGGATATCGACTCGGAACGAAAAATCCTGGAGCCGAGTTCGAATTACAGGTGAATTACTTGCATTCACTTGCTCGCAAATACCCTTGGGAAAGGTATTGATCCGTCCCTTCCCCCAGTTATGGGTTAAATAACAGAACAGATTGTGTTCTTTAGCCTTGGCTGGCATCCAGTCTACCGCAGAAAGCAATGGCAACCAACTGCGGGATAATCTTTTGCTCAGTCAGTCATGTCTCTTTCGAGACATGATCGCCCAAGCGTGTATCACGTATGGCACTTAACAGACTGACTGTGTGTTGGTTATTTAAAGCCGAAACTTATTTCAGATTGTAGAAGAACGGTTACAGTAAACGTTTTTTCAAGTGGTTCCATATCTAAGTACTGATCGGGATCGACTCTCTCTAACTTTAGTAATTGAATGAGAATCGGTGTTTTTGCGCTGTGCACAGAGAAAAATGTTTTTATCTTTTCGAGGTAAATATCTAAAAATGTCGTCGTTCTATTTGCCTGGAAAGAATTACTTTTATGCATTAATATCTCTGCAACTATTTTGTTCACGAGACGTCTATTGTTACAATTCATTAAATATAAACGCTCAGAGCAAAGATCTGAAGACTGTAGTCTCGAGCTGTAAGTCGTTATATCTACTTCACTTGAGGAACACGAATTTTCCCCGGAAGTTTGATCTTCGTACGAAAAATAATCATTGATCAATCAGCATTCTTACAATGTGCTTGATTAAACTAGAACCAGTGTCTGATTTGGAAGATCAAGGGCATTTGATCTTTAAAAAAATACAGTTAATTCTTGCTGTTACATTGATTTATTGCAAGCTAAAATTGGTGTCTGCATTTCGAAGTAGCCCCCAGACAAATGTTGCTCCATCTTTTCTTCCAAAAAGAAATCCATTAAAAAAAAAATAACGAGAAATTTGACAATTGACTTTTTTCGTCTTATGATAAGAATATAATTCGAAGAATATAATTCGAATTCATGCGAGAGAGTGGCGTAAAGGTTAGAGATATATTAGAAAGAAATCAGAAGGTCGAGTTCAAATTCCAATAGATTTCGTCACATTCACTTTCACGCAAAACTTTTTCTTACGGCACTCGTTTCTTTCGACACTGGCTATAGGTTAAATAGCATGGCTGACTTTGGATGTCTATATATCAAGTGGCTAAGAGAAGAAAGAAATCTAAATTCAAAACCAGCCGAAAAAGTAGTGGACTTTGTCAGGCATTTTTACCCAAGAAACAGCAGTTCTGTTATGGGTGAAGTACATTTGGTATTGTCGTGGATCCGGTTAAGAAGTCCAGCAAGAAATAATATAACAACAACCAAAATAGGAAATAACGATATATATATATATATTTAACACAGCAAAATACAAATACGTGGAATTCTGTTAGTAGAACGAATAAATATGGATAAGGAAGTAATACTAGAATTCGGGACTCGCAATAATCGTACGGTAGCAGTCTTGGCTATCTCTGCCTATAGCTTTCGGTTGATCTGCTTATGCTGATCTTCTGTAGATCTCTCACTCCCTCTGAGCTCTGCCCTCCTCTTGTGAGGGGAAGTATATGTAGTTGTAGGAAGAGTTCAATCCGTTGCAATGGGTGATGCCACTATGGCAGGTATCCTTCGATGCGTTGAAGATAATGATATTTTTCCAATTACTTTTCTTTGGGGGGAGCCACGATAGTCAACGTCTTGAAAGGACACGGCACGTAAAAGAAGAAAAAAGACCGAGATGTTCAAACATATAGAAAAAAATAAAATAAAAATTAAAACAAAACAACAAAAAAAGACATTAAGCAGTTTATTCAAAATCAAGAAAATACAAAAAAAGATTAAACAGGCAAATCATGTCTATTATATTATATATATCCATATCCATATCTTTACAGGGTGGTTCAGAAGTACACGACCGGCCATAATTATTAAGCCACCCCAGTGTTTAAAAAAATGATATATTTCATACTATTTTTAGTATTTATTGCCAAGTGGATAATTCTAAATGAAAATAGAATGGTTCTTTTGTTATTATTACCCTGCAAAATTTTACAAGACAAATAGCGACAATTTAACCATCGCACTCTGTAGATTTTTCTATATATAACTATATATACACTACCGGCCATAATTATTAGGCAACCCCAGTTTTTTTAAAAAAAATGATGTATTTCATACTATTTTTCGTATTTATTGCCAAGTGGATAATTCAAAATGAAAATAGAATCGTTCTTTTGTTATTATTACTTTGCAAAATTTTACAAGGCAAATAGCGACATTTTAGCCATCGCACCCTGTAAATTTGCCATGTATATCTATATATACACTACCGGCCATAATTATTAGGCCACCCCAGTGTTTAAAAAAATGATATATTTCATCCTATTTTTTAGTATTTATTGCCAAGTGAATAATTGTAAATGAAAATAGAATGGTTCTTTTGTTAATACTGCACAATAACTTGTGCATCAAATGAATTTATAAATATTTAATAATTCCCTAAATTGCAGTTTCATCAATGAAAGAATGAAGAAAATTTAGAATGACTCGGACGAGTTCATATTTGCTTCCTTGCGTTGAAAAATTTTGCAAAGTAATAATAACAAAAGAACGATTCTATTTTCATTTAGAATTATCCACTTGGCAATAAATACTAAAAATAGCATGAAAAACATAATTTCTTTTAAAAAACTGCGGTGGCCTGATAATTATGGCCGGTAGTGTAGGTGGGCTGTAAAAATCCATTGGGGTTAGTTCAGGTGAAACTGCTCGCCAATCAATTGGACCTCTTCGGCCAATCTATTTTTCAGAAAATGTTTCATACTCACGTTCTTTACTTAATTAATGTGAAGAGGTGAGATTTTCTTGGAACCGGTAGAAAAACGCATTCCACCTGTTGCCTACTTTCTATCAATATATCTATATCAGTTAAGTGCCATACGTGGGTGATCATGTCTCAAAAGAGAAGATTATCCCGTAGTAGGTTGCCATTATTTTCTGCGGTAGACTAGTTGCTGATAGAATCCACTATGTCCTGTTATTTAACCCATAACTGGAGGGAAGAGACAGATTAATACCTTTCCCAAAGGTATTTGCGCTAAGTGAATGCAAGAAATTCAACTGGAATTCGAACTCGGCTCGCCGATTTGTCGTTCCGAGCCGATATTTTTCTATAAAAGTCAATTTTTATACTTTTATGGTGTTTTGAACCCAGTTTGGGGATAAACTATTTACCCATACCTGGGACCAACAGCAATTAAGAGGTGGTTCCATACGCCTCACCATCTCCAAATCAGAGGCCTTCCTGCCGAATGCAGTTTACCGTCATAATCAGAACCCTAGGAAATGTATTAATCTATGGGTTAAATAGCACAACAGATTGGGTTCTATAGTCTTGGTTGACAATTGGTCTACCACAGAAAGTAATGGCAACCTATTGTGGGATAATCTTCTGCCTAGTCAGTCATGTTTCTTTCGAGACATGCTCTCCAAAGCGTGTATCACGTATGCCACTTAAATGACTGACTAGATTGGCAATTAGGGCTCATAGATTCATTTTTCATTAATCTAAATTTAACCGTGGATGTGCCTTGTGGTACAGAAGATATCGGCTCGGTGTTAGAAATCGGGGTTCCTGTTGAATTCCTGGCATTCACGTATGCGAAAATAACATTGGAAAAAGTATTAATCCGTCTCTTTTCCCTCCAGCTATGAGTTAAATAGTAGGACAAATTGGGTTCTGTATTTGTTTATATTTCTGAGATCAAGTAGTATTTACACTATTCGAACTATTGTCCTCATGTTGGTTACCCGTGCCACCTTCAGGTAGGAATTTCTATTCGTCTCCATATTTTTGGTGTATCGGGTCCATACCGATCCTTCAGTATTTGTCTATATTTCTGAGATGAGGTAGTATTTGCAAGATGCGGCAGTAACCAAGATGAGGACAATAGTCCGAATAATGTAAATAGTGTAGATTGCGTTCGAAAGCTTTGGTTGGCAACCAGAATCCCTTGCCCGGAGGATAAAGGGGTTTGCGTAGGGTCAGCATACCTACCTGTAAAAAAGACAAAATCTGACGGAGAATCTGTAATGTGATCAATCTTACTAATAATTTCACCGCTTCTGCTCCGATGAACTTAGCTCACTGGTGCCCCCTGTATATGAATTTACTCGAGCCTAGGTCCCACCATTTTACTGTGAAACCAATAAAATGTAAACGGAAATTCTACTCCATCAGCTTCTTTTCTCGCACTTCCCGCCTGTAGATTTCCTTTCTGTTTGCTTGCTTCCCTGACAACTACAATCTCCAGGAATTTAAATGTGAAATCAATAGTCATCTCCTATCTCACTAACTTGCATCCTCTTTTTCATGCTCCTTTCTCCGTCTACTCCACTCTCATCAGTATTCTTATCCGCCTCTTACCCACTTCCTGACACCCCCTATAACCTGTCACTCTCATAATTTTCCTCCTACGTAACCCCCTGCACAACAGTGGCAGTAAAATGCCTTGCTTCGAGCGATATAATTATAAAAAAAATCCTATGATTCTTTTTTTTCTTTCTTTCTTTCTTTTTCTCCCCTTTTCTTTCTTTCTTTCTTTCTTTCTTTTTCTCCCCTTTTCTTTCTTTCTTTCTTTCTTTCTTTCAATCCTACGATTCTTTCTTTTTTTCTTTCTTTCAATCCTACGATTCTTTCTTTCTTTCTTTCTTTCTTTCTTTTCCTCTCTCTCATGCTCCTTTCTTTGTTCACTTCACTCTTTTCAGTATTCTCATCCTTCTATTACCCAATTCCTGACACCCCCTATAACCTGTCACTCTCATAATTTTCCTCCTACGTAACCCCCTGCACAACAGTGGCAGTAAAATGCCTTGCTTCGAGCGATATAATTATAAAAAAAATCCTATGATTCTTTTTTTCTTTCTTTCTTTCTTTTTCTCCCCTTTTCTTTCTTTCTTTCTTTCTTTTTCTCCCCTTTTCTTTCTTTCTTTCTTTCTTTCAATCCTACGATTCTTTCTTTTTTTCTTTCTTTCAATCCTACGATTCTTTCTTTCTTTCTTTCTTTCTTTTCCTCTCTCTCATGCTCCTTTCTTTGTTCACTTCACTCTTTTCAGTATTCTCATCCTTCTATTACCCAATTCCTGACACCCCCTATAACCTGTCACTCTTTCTCATAATTTTCCTCCTACGTAACCCCCTGCACAACAGTGGCAGTAAAATGCCTTGCTTCGAGCGATATAATTATAAAAAATCCTATGATTCTTTTTTTCTTTCTTTCTTTCTTTCTTTCTTTCCTTTTCTCCTCTTTTCTTTCTTTCTTTCTTTATTTCTTTCAATCCTACGATTCTTTCTTTCTTTCTTTTCCTCTCTCTCATGCTCCTTTCTTTGTTCACTTCACTCTTTTCAGTATTCTCATCCTTCTCTTACCCACTTCCTGACACCCCCATAACCTGTCACTCTTTCTCATAACTTTCCTCCTATGTAACTCTCTGCACAACAGTGGCAGTAAAAAGCCTTGCCTGGAGCGATATGATTATTAAAAAAAAAAGTTCCCGAAACATTGACGACCCCTCATCGATAGCAAGATGTCGTCGCAAAGAGGTTGAGTAATTGATCGTAAGTTCTATAGTAATAGTTTCCTCACTCTAACTTCTCGCCCGAGGAACACTCTATTAGTTTTATTATTTCTCTGCTACTTAAAATGATCAAAAATTTAAATCCAACGCCAGTCTCCATTTCCTGTCTTCTGAAAACAATTCTTTCGATTCTCTTTTCTTCACACTAGAATTCCCATTGTCTTTCTTCTGGGTAACCGTTTGTGCCTTAGTATTATTGTTTGGGGTGAACTGATATAAAAAAAAGAATAGATAGAAAGGAGAGTAACACGTGGGGAGCTATGATCACTTACAATCTCCTGAAGTGACACGCCTTATTGAAGAAGAAAGAAAAAGCTTTATCTCAATTAGTGCAACAGATTCATCTTAACAAGCGTCTTTCTTTTGGATGATCTTGTATGTAACAACTCATTCATAGCTGATATAAGAATGTGTTATTCATCGGTATATCTGGCCTGTGCTTGAATGTAGTTTTTTTTCCAGGCTGACAGTGCCTCCCAACTGAAAAGGCTGGAGTAATCGAATATTCAAAAACCGAACTTTGACTTGTGTCACACTACGTAAAGCAAAAACGTCCAGAAACTGTTGCGTTATTCGTAGCTGGTCATCATAAGAATTGTTTCAAGTTCGTGCTTTTGTCAATGAACCTTGTGCTATAATTTCTAATTCATAATGTAGCAGGAATAACTCACGATGTTGCAGACAAGGCCCAGATTTATTCCATCCGCCATCTTTGTGGAGACCCCAGCGATCATTTTTCGCTGGATGAGAACAGAAGTAACCGGTCCAGTAAATATGTTACAAGCGAACATTGTAAGGCAGGATGTAGGAGGTCATCGGTTGAGATCTCACGGCCACACTGTCATCGGTTTTCCAAGATGTAGCCCTCGCTTCGCCGCTAGAAGTAGATTTGGCAAGCGACCAACAACTAGATAATGAGGAACGGCTCAACGGGTGGTTTTGATTGGTCATCGCATATCAGAGAACTCTGTTAATAGATGCTCTGTTTCAGTGTCGGTCAGAGCCGGTGAAATATGGCTAACACTTTGTGCCTAGTGGTATCTCTTCCTGGCTGAAATGATATTTACTGAGTTAGTTAAAATATCTTGTATGAACACTATATATATAGTGTGAAATCAATTAAATTAGCTTATTGAAATGAATTATAATTTATTACGAATTTAAATGACGTGTTGAGTTTTCCTTTATCTATCTATCTATCTATCTATCTATCTATCTATCTATCTATCTATCTATCTATCTATCTCTGTACATTTCTATCTATCTATCTATCTATCTATCTATCTATCTATCTATCTATCTACATACTTGCCTGAACTCATACATTTTCTTTTTCCCCTTCATATAAATAAAAAAAAGCTTTTAAAGAATCTACTGAGGATGGATGCCGAAAAAACACACACACATATTTGTATATATAACATTAACCATTTGATAAACTAAAGAAATGTATTTATTCTGAACAGTTCGTAAGATGATATATATATATATATATATATATATATATATATATATATATATATATATATGGGAAAAAAAAACAAAAAAAAACAAAAAAAACACGAGATTGAACGCCCAGTAAAGTTTTTTTAATGGCTGTCCTGGGGTGTTTAAAAACTTCTTTGTCAGGGAAGTGGAATCACAGTTACAAAAACAAAACTTGACACTCTTTATCTGTGAATCTTTGATGCAAAAAAGTAAAACTCTCGTGTCCTTAGCAACCCAACATTCCGGATATGGTCTCTGTGGATTTTCTTTTGCTCCCATTCCAACCTGATTTTAGGCGACGGAAGCGATAAAAGAAACTGCCCTATGAAGTCTGCACAGTATTCTTCAAAAAAAAAAAAAAAAAAAATTCCCAGATTCCGATTCCAGAAAAAAACAAAACAAAACAAAACAAAACAAAAAAAAAAAAACAGAAAATAAAATGACTATGAACGCTAGCTTTAAGTTATGGTTCTTTTGTGGAAAGCCTTTTACACACACACACACACACACACACACACACACACACACACACACATATATATATATATCGAGGCAACAGATAATTTTCTAAACATATAATGTTAAATATAAGAAACAATGAATGTCTATTATGTTTAATCGTGAGCTGTTCTAAACATCGTATTTTGGCTTTAATTTCAGGTGAAAACAAAGAAAAGTTCTCGAACATTTGAATAATTTTTGATTAAATTGGTTCTAAGCTTTCGGCTCATATGAACCATCTTCAGAGAGGTTACAAGATATTGGAGGACATCTACATCAAATCCAAGCAACCCACAGTTAATAAAATCACATTTAAATCTGGTCATAACGCATTACATTGCATTTAAATATATGGTTCTGTTATCATTTCGAGCTCTCACGTGGTGTGACGTCATAGAACAGGATTACAAATTTGCTTACGAGTTTGCTATTTTTGGTAACTCTTATCGTTGCTTAGCAAAGTTTTATGTCAACACAAGATAAAATCGTCGCTGATGGTGGATGTTTTTATGTTAACGTCCTTGTAATCTCTCTGAAGATGGCTCATATGAGCCGAAGGTCTAGAACCAACTTAAAAAATTATCCAAATGTTGGAGAATTTTTCTCTTGATTTCCAACTGAAATTAAAACTAAAATACGATGTTTAGAACGGCTCATGATTAAACATAACAGACATTCAATTGGAGTAGATCTATCTATCGGCCGGTTCACACTCCACCCATGTCTATTGAACAGGTTAAGAGGCTCATCCCTTGTTCCCTGTTTAGGATGTGGTTTCCAGCTTTCTCTTTTCCAATCTTTTCACTATTACGTAGCCCCCTGCACATCAGTGGCGTTACCGCCTTGCTCGTGGTGATATTATTAAAAAAAAATTCATTGTCTCTTATATTTAGCAGTATATGTTTGGAAAAAAAAAATATATATACTCAAAAATGTAAATGCTACTTCACTCACCATCTTCAGTCAACTTGATTCCCCTTCATTTTTCGTCCTTTCCTCGTACCTCCCCATTCCCAGTTTTCTCCTTTACTCTCACTCCCTACAACCTCCTGCGTACATTCCTACCCTGCTTGAGGGATAATAATTACTATATACACACCCAACATCAACACTATCTTCAGTTTATTTCTGTCGTCGTTTGATGTTCACGTTTATATTTCTTTTATTGAATAATTTTACACACAATATAACTTACCTCAAAGATATATCTTTATCCAACATATAGAAACCAAAAAGAAAATAACATCATCACCAAAATTTAAAAAAAAACTTGGTTAGTATGTATTTTTTGGGGCCAAATCCCAAAATGAATCTCAACTCTGATTGGCCAAAAGAAGCACACATGTAAATTTTATATCTTCTCACAAACATACACAGCAAACCAAAGGTTTTTGTCATTTAAATGTAAATCATCTGCACAACCAACATCAAACATTGCCTGATGATGAGAATCTATCTCGAAACAGAAAATTCCGTGTCGCAATGTACAATTAATTCATAACTATATATATATATATATATATATATATATATATATATATCATCTCTATTATAATAAACGCTGTTGTGTATTTATTTGGATATATATATATAGACTAAAGGGAAGGAGGGTGGTACTACTAAAAAGAAATATCACATCAAATGTAATAAAACTGAAGGGAAAATGATAAGATCAGATAAATGCGAAGGAAAACAGACAAGAGAGGAATAGGGTCAAGGAAAAAGAAAAAAAAAGAGGAGGAAAAAGTTGGTTAGAACAGAAATTACTCAGGGTCTAACCCCAAAGTGAATCTCCATTCTGATTAGCCACACACACACACACACACACACACACAAAAACACCCACATACATTCGCAGTAAACTGAAAGTATTTGTCTGCACAACCACACCAACATTGCCTGATGATGAGAATTAACCTCGAAACATAGAAATTTCCGTGTCGCAGTGTACAATTAATTCATAACTATGTAATCATATTAAGCTCTATAATACTCATTATATTGAGCACTGTCCATTATAAAATAAATGCCAGGGCACTCAAAATAATAAAACCTTGAGACCTCTTCATCTGGAATTATATATATATATATATATATATATATATATATATATATATATAACATAGTGATGATCCACATATACTGTCTAATTATGCATAGAAAAAACTACTAAAACGTTGTAAGTTTAAAAATGTATGTTTTTGACAGTATTTATTTATTTCTATTATTATATTTGATATTTTAGACCATCCTCGGCCTTTCATCAGAAACAAATGATTTTAAAATGTTTTTGAAATTTTAAAATGATTTGAAATTTTTAGCCGTCGGGGAAGCAAGCATGGAGAAGGGAATTCCACAGGCGGGAAGTGCGAGAAAAGAAGCCGTTGGAGTAGAAATTGCGGTTATATTTCATCGGTTTCACTGTAAAAGGGTGGGACCTAGTTGCTAATCTAGTATCTCATGCAAATTCACATCTAGGGGGCACCAGTGATTTAAGTTCATCAGAGCAGAAGCCGTGAAAGTATTTAGAAGAGGCACAGGGAAACCACGTCACGCCGGTGAGAGAGTGACTGCAGGCGGTCAGCCAAGTCGGTATCGATCACATTACAGATTCTCCGCTGTATTTTGTCAAGAACCCCGAGGAGAATAGAAGGGGCACCCGACCAGATGTGGCAGCAGTATTCAATACACGGGCGGATGGTAGATTTATATAAGTGTAGGATAGATTCAGACTGAAAGAACTTCCGGGCCCTGCACAGAGAGCCGACTTTCATAGCAGCGGATTTACCAATGGATTCGACGTAGTCATTCCACTTAAGGTCCGCTGAGAGTGTCAGGCCAAGCAGGCGTCGTGTTTTACTCTCTGGGAGGCAAGCCTGTTCCATGCTAATGGGGGGGGGGGTGCCATTTCTTACCCCAATCCACCACGGATTGGAGGTCCTTTTCAAGGTCGGCAGCGAGATTCGCCTTGTCGCCAACACCAGATTTTTGATCGAGGCAAGAGTAAACTGTGGTGTCATCGGCGTACATGCCTACTTGGGATGTTATGACATCGGGGAGATCATTGATGTAGATTAGAAAGAGCGTAGGACCTAGGATAGAGCCTTGAGGGATACCCGAATTTGTAGGGTAGTTCTGGGAGGCATGTCCGTTTAATACCACCTTCAATGTGCGGTTAGAGAGGAATGACTGGATTAGGTCCAACAAATGTCCAGTTATGCCGTAGCTTCGTAGTTTCCGTAGAAGGCCGGCATGCCAGACTCTGTCGAACGCTTTAGAGATAGCCATCGCAACAGTTCGGGCTTCACCATTCTTGTTGAGAGCCTGGTATATATACTCGGTGATGGTCGTTAGCATATCAGCAGTAGACCTGGTGAAGCGGAAGCCATACTGTATGTCTGAGAGGAGCCTGTGGGCTGTGAGATACTGAACCACCTCGGCGTTGATAACGGCTTCTAACACTTTGTCAAAGATCGGAAGAAGGCTGATAGGGCGGTAATTTGCGGGGTCCGAGAGTTTTCCAGTGTTCTTAAATATTGGAACCACAGAAGAAGACTTCCAACAGGCAGGAAAGCAGGAAGAAGATCGGCAGAGTTTGTACAGCTTAGAAAGGACAGAGAAGAGTTCAGGGACACATTTCTTCAAGACTATGATTGGGATTCCGTCCCTACCACTCGCTTTGTGAGGGTCAAGTTTTGAGATTATGTTAGAAATCGGCGAGGGCGTGATGTGGACGTCATTCAATTGAGCCTCAGTTCTAGGTGGAAAGTCGGGTGTATAAATTCCAGACGAAATCAGACTCGAATTGGTCGAGCAAAGCATTCAGCCTTGTCTGCTGAGGAGGTGAGAACCTCAAACTCATTGATTAGTGGGAGTATTCATGACTTACTCTTGTTAAGCACGCTTTTACAGAGGCGCCAGTAGTCCTTGGCGCCGAACTTAGAGAATGCTATGCGTTGCTTCATTCTGGCAGCAAACATCATCTTAGATTCGTTAAGTATCTTAAAATTTAAATTTAATTTTAATGAATTTTTTTTTCTATACTGATTTATGAAACATTTATATTTAAGATGTAATATTTTTTAACAAAATTTCCGTCAGATATTAAATTATATTGAATCTTTGCGTTCTTCAAACACATATAAACTTTATTCACATATTTAATAACATGGTTCTTCTCCATGACACTGGAGCCATAGCTGTTTAGCTCTCCTCCATGACTCTACATAGCTTTTTGGCCCTCACTCTCCAAAAGGTTGCTGACCCCTGTCCTAGACCTATTCAGTTTGTCATGCCAGTTACCCTTTTGAGTGAGAAGAGATTAATTCATACCATTCCCAAAGGGATTAATTCATAAGTGAATGGAATGAATTTGACTTGAATTTGAACTCTGCTCTCTGATTCCTCAATCCGAGCCACTATTAGAGATTTCTGTGTATTATTTTTTTTTTATCCAAGTTATTTTTTCGGGTGACTTTTCTCCGACTGTACCAAATCAGATCATCGATTCCAGTCGACCATTCAGACCACGCAGATCTTGCGATTAATCAACGCAACAGGGCTTGGGCTGAAGCGATCACCTCCACAATCAGAAGATGGGACTGAGCTTGAGTAAGGATCGACAGTGGGATGGACATCATAATTGTATATTACAACTCTGGAAAAAAAAAAACAAACACAACAAAGACTTTCGTCATAACGCTTCGCTTGGATGATCAAGCTTCTGTCAATAAACAAATGCAGTCATGGTCCTTTCCTTGTCTAAGTGGCTTAAGCAACGACACATACTTTTACATTTCACCAGACACAAATTAATTTTTCTGTTTCTTAATTCTTTTTTTTTTATTTGGAAATTGTTCCGCGCTTTTTATAGACATTATCTTTGTGCTTTTTTATCTACTTGGAAAAACTTGTAGATTTTATATTTGTCTATCTATAGTGATGGGAATCTTTTTTCCACACACGGTCAGTACGTTGTAACTGTGTTCAAGGTTGACATTTGGGTGGAAATATTTGTGGATTCGGATGCAGCTGTTTTGGTATTTATAACGTTGATTGTTAACATTAAAAATTTTTTATTGATCATTTTATTTTTTGCTATTGATATTGCGTTTATTTGTGTTTATATGTGTGCATTTACTTAATTTGTTTACTTACTTTACTGGGTTTTGACTACAATATCCACTTATAAATACACACACACACACACACACACACACACACACACATATATATATATATATATATATATATGTGTGTGTGTGTGTACATATATATATATTTAGTGTATCGAGGCAGCAGATAATTTTCTAAACATATACTGCTAAATATAAGAGACAATGAAGCAACGATAACAGTTACCAAAAATTGCAAACGTAGTTCGCGAATTTGTAATGCGGTTCTGTGACGTCACACCGCGTGATAGTTGCTGTCGCTTAGCGGGGTTTTATGTCAACACAAGATAAAAAAAATCGTCGCTGATGGTGGATATTTTTGTGTTAACGTCTTTGTAACCTCTCTGAAGATGGCTCATGTGAGCCGAAAGCTTAGAACTAACTTAATAAAAAATTATCCAAATGTTGGAGAATTTTTGTCTTTATTTTCACCTGAGATTAAAGCCAAAATACGATGTTTAGAACGGCTCATGATTAAACATAATAGACATTCATTGTTTCTTATATTTAACAGTTTGTGTTTAGAATATATATACATATATATATATTTGGCCAGCAATCTTTTTTTAAACATTCTTGTATCGCCGAGGTGACAGGAAAGGACCCAAAGATGTGCGTTGAGTATCTACAGCACATTATTCGTGCTAAGAGATATTAATACAATTAAGACAAACACCATAAGACAGAACATTAAATAGTAGAAGAGAGGAGAGATTACGTTGTTAGATTCGCAGAGAGCACCGACCGATAGTAATCATCAATGACACTCCGAAATCCCAGACTATTACTTTGGACTTTCTTATTGCCCTTTTAAAAAAGTCTATAAATCATTCTACCAACCTGTTAGATTTTGGATGGTAGGGCGCAGATGTCAAATGAGTCACTGTATGCTTTTTGCAAAAAAAATAAAAAAAAATAAAAATAAAATAAAATAAAATAAAATAAAATCTGAGTTCTCTCGATGAGAATTGCGTCCTGTTGTCTGATACGATCGTATCCTGTACACCAAATTTGACAATTCGTTTAGAAATTCTATTTTGATTTTTGTTGTCGGCGATTACTTCTGTCCATGCTGAAAAGCTATCCATTACAACAAAATTGTATATACCCCTTATCGGCCCTGTAATAATCAATGAATAGCCTAGACCTTGTCTGTTTTCGGCCAGGGTTAAGCTTTATGGGTGGTGATTTTGCCGCTAACTGGCAATTCGTGCAATCTTTGACAAAGTTTTCAACATCTTTATCCATTCTGTTCCAATACACGAAGCATCGTATAAGCGCTTTCATACGAGAAATTCCCGGGTATCCCGTACGGAAACTTTGTAGCATTCGTTTTATTACCACTGCCGGTATGACCACCCGTTCACCGTATGTCAGTATGTCCTGACAAATTGAAAAAATATTTTCCTTATTTTCTTTTTTTTCTCAATAACTCATTCTTTATGTGAGTTATGAACCAATCAAACTTCAGTTTAGTTGTAATCTCTTCAACTGTGACAGGTAATTCTCTCACAGTATTATACATAACATTTTTTTTTATTTCTGACGCACTGACCAATAAAGATATTACTGTTTCTTCTAGTGGTTTGGCCATTCTCGGAATCAAACTCGATAATCTGTCTCCATGCGCTATCTTTTTCGAAGGTAAATACTCCCTTTTAAAGGAATTCCTCCTCCGTGGTTCCAATATATAAAAAACACTGGTGAATAGTCAGACCCCTCTAATTATCGGTCTATCAGCCTCCTGCCAATTTTTGGCAAAATGTTCGAAGCCATCATCAACGCCGAGGTGGTTCAACATATCACAGCTCACAAACTCTTCTCTGACAAACAGTATGGTCCCGCTTCACCAGGTCAGCTGTTGATATGCTCACAACCATCACTGAATATATACACCAGGCTCTCGACAAGAACGTCAAAGCCCAAACTATTGCCCTAGATATCTCCAAACCTTTTGACAGAGTCTGGCATTCTCGCCTTCTACGCAAGTTGCGAGGCTATGGTGTAACTAGACAATTGTTTGACCTTATTCAGTCATTTCTTTCAAATCTTACAATGAAGGTAGTATTGGACCGACATATCTCCCAATACTATCACACGAATGCTGGTGTCCCTCAAAGTTATATTCTAGGTCCTATGCTTTTCCTTATCTACATTAATGATCTCCCAGATGTAATAAAATCCCAAGGAGGCATATATGCTGATGAACCTACGGTTTACTCTCGCATCGATCAAAAATCTACCGAGGCTGACAAAGCAAACCTCATTGCCGAGCTTGAAAAAGACCTCCAATCCGTGGCGGACTGCAGTAAGAAATGGATCGTGAATTTAAAGCTTCCAAAACGAAGCTGGTATCTATTAACCCCAACAGACAATCGCTCCTACCCACCCCAATTAGCATGGATCAGGCTAGCATCCCTGAAAGTAAAACACTGCACCTCCTCGGCTTAACTCTCACAACAGACCTCAAGTGGAATGACTATGTAGAATCTATAGCTAAATCTGCTGCTTATAAAGTGGGTTCTTTGTGTACGGCCTGGAAGTTTTTCTTGTTTGAAACAATCCTGCACATATAAAAATCTAATATCCACCCGTGCATTGAATATTGCTGCCATATCTGGTCGGGTGCGCTCACATCATATAAGGATAAGACACATAAAAAGAAATAAAAGATTTTAGAAAGATTTTAGAAATACTAAAATAACTGCCGCGTTTATAATAAGTTTAACTATAATGGTCGGCTGCTTCTGATATCCACCTAGGTGTCTTTGACAAAATCCAACGGAGAATCTGTAATGTGATCCCGACTTGGCAGCTCAGATACAGTCATTTTCTCACCGGCGTAATGTGGCATCCTTGTGTCTCTTCTACAAATACTTTCACGGCTTCTGCTGCAATGAACTAAGCTCACGAATTCCCTTTATATATGAATTTACTCGAGCGACAAGATTGGCAATTAGGTCCCACCCTTTTACTGTGAAACCAATAAAATGTAAACGCAACATCTACTCCAACAGTTTCTTTTCTCGCACTTCCCACCTGTGGAATTCCCTTCCATTTACTTGCTTCCCCGACAGCTACAATCTCCAAGAATTTAAATGTAATGTCAATAGTCATCTCCTATCTCACTAACTTGCATCCTCTCTCTCATGCTTTTTCTTCGTCCACCCCACTCTCATCAGTATTCTCATCCTTCTCTTACCCACTTCCTGACACGTCCTGTAAAGTGTCACACTTTTTCATAATTTACTCCTATGTAACCTCCTGCAGTACAGTAGTAGTAAAATGCCTTGCTTGGGGCGATATGATTATAAAAAAAAAATGATAGATAGATAGATAGCCTTACAGCTAAAATCTCCAAGAATTTAAATGTAAAGTCAGTAGTCATATCCTATCTCACTTAACCTGAATCCTCTCTCTCATACTCCTTTCTCCGTCCACTCTACTCTCATCAATATTCTCATCCTTCTCTTCCCCACTTCCTGACACCCCCTATAACTTATTACTCTTTCTCATAATTTTCCTCCTATGTAATCCCTGCACAACAGTGGCAGTAAAATGCCTTGCTTGGGGTGATATGATTATAAAAAAAGATAGATAGATAGATAGATAGATCTCCAAGAATTTAAATGTAAAATCAATAGTCATCTCCTATCTCACTAAATTGCATCTTCTCTGATGCTCCTATCTCCGTCCACTTCCTGACACCCTCTATAATTTGTCACTCTTTCTCATAATTTTCCTTAATGTAACCCGCTGCAAAGCAGTGGCAGTAAAATGCCTTCCTTGGAACGATTTGATTATTTAAAAATTCTATACTATTAAGCTGTGAGTATAAAGTGAGGGATCAATTCTACATTACAATCAATACATAAACGGATCCCTCACTTTATGGCCACAGTCTTCCTTCTCTTATCTACTTCCTGACACTCCTTATAACCTGCCACTCTTTTTCATAAATTTCCTCCTATTTAATCACCTGCTTTCTTGTATTCTTCAGACCATATCCTTTTTTATATTTTTTAAACAATTTTTTTTAAAATCATTTCACCCCAAGCAAGGCATTCCACTACCACTATTGCGCTTGGGGCTACATGGGGGAAGGTAAATAGAAAGAGTGGTTAGATATAGGAAATGTCAGAAGAGGGGTGATAGATAGTTGGGTGGGTGGGAAGAGTGTTTGAAAGAATGGAAGCGGGTTATTTTGTTAGGAGGTGACTATTGACCTTACATTTAAACTCCTGGAGATTGTAGCCGTCGGGGAAGCAGTCTTGTGGAAGGGAATTCCACAGTTGGGAAGTGCAAGAAAAGAAACTGTTGGAGTAGAAGTTGCGGTTGCATTTTATCGGTTTCACTGTAAAAGGGTGGGATCTAGTTGCTAATCTAGTATCTCGTGCAAATTCGAACCTAGGGGGCACCAGTGATCTAAGTTCATCGGAGCAGAAGCCGTGAAAGTATTTATAGAAGAGACACAGGGAAGCCACGTCGCGCCGGTGAGAGAGAGAGACTGCAGGCGGTCTGCTAAGTCGGTATCGATCACATTACAGACCCTCCGCTGTACCTTGTCGAGAAGCCCAAGGAGAATAGCAGGGGCACCCGACCAGATATGGCAACAGTATTCAATGCACGGGCGGATGGTACATATATAAATGTGCAGGATAGATTCAGACGGAAAAAACCTCCGGGCCCTGCACAGAGAACCGACTTTCATAGCATCGGATTTAGCAATGGATTCGATATAGTCATTCCACTTGAGGTCTGCTGAAAGTGTGAGATCAAGGAGGCGTAGTGTTTTACTCTCTGGGAGGCAAGCCTGGTCCATGCTAATAGGAGGTAGGTGCGATTGTCTATGATGATTAATTGATAGTAGCTTCGTTTTAGAAGCATTAAAATTTACGAGCCATTTCTTACCCCAGTCCAATACGGATTGGAGGTCATTTCCAAGCTCGGCTGTCAGGTAAGCTTTGTCGCTCACACCAGATTTTGATCGAGGCGAGAATAAACTGTGGTGTCAGCGGCGTACATACCTACTTGGCATCTTATGGTATCAGGGAGATCATTAATGTAGATCAGAAAGAGCGTAGGACCTAGGATAGAGCCTTGAGGGACACCTGCGTTCGTATGGTAGTTCTGGGAGGCATGTCGTTTAATACCACTTTCAATGTGCGGTTAGATAGGAATGACTGGATTAGTTCAAACAATTGTCCAGCTATACCATAGCTCCGCAGTTTGCATAGAAGGCCAGCATTTTTTTTTTTTTATAAGCGTTTCACCCCGAGCAAGGCATGTCACTGCCACTACTGTGCAGGGGGCTACGTAGAGTGGAGAAAGGCTGATTAAATATAGGAAATAACAGAGGGTGGGTGATAGGCGGGTGAGGATACCGAGAATGAGGGTTGGGTAGATGAGAGTGTTGTGAGAATAGTTGGGAGTTAGTGTGATAGGAGGTGTCTATTGACCCTACATTTAAACACCTGGAGATTGTAACTGTCGGGAAAGCAGACTTGTGGAAGGGAGTTCCACAGGCGGGAAGCGCGAGAAAAGAAGCTGTTGGAGTAGAATTTACGGTTACATCTTATTTGTTTAACTGTAAAAGGGTGGGACCTAGTTGCTAATCTAGTATCTCGTGTAAATTCGTGCTTAGGCGGCACCAGTGATCTAAGCTCATCGGAGCAGAAGCCATGAAAGTACTTGTAGAAGAGGCACAGGGAAGCTACATCACGCCGGTGTGAGAGCGGCTGCAGCTGGTCTGCCAAGTCAGTATCAACCACGTTACAGATCCTCCTTTGTATTTTGTCAAGAAGCCCAAGGAGAGCAGCAGGGGCACCCGACCAGATATGGCAGCAATATTCAATACACGGGCTGATGGTAGATTTGTATATGTGCAGAATAGTTTCAGGTGGGAAAAATTTCCGGGCCCTGCACAGGGAGCCGACTTTCATAGCAGCAGATTTGGCAATGGATTCAATATAGTCATTCCATTTGAGGTCCGCCGAGAGTGTAAGGCCAAGGAGGCGTAGTATTTTACTCTCTGGGAGGCTAGCCTGTCCCATGCTAATGGGAGGTTGATGCGATTGTCTATGGTGGTTAGTTGATAACAGCTTTGTTTTGGAGGCATTGAAATTTACCAACCATTTCCTACCCCAGGTCACTACGGATTGGAGGTCCCTTTCAAGTGCGGCAGCGAGGTTCACTTTGTCGTCCAGACCTGGTTTCTGATCGATGCGGGAGTAGATTGTTGTGTCGTCGGCATACATGCCAACTTGGGATCTAATGGTGTCGGGGAGATCATTAATGTAGATCAGAAAGAGCGTGGGACCTAGGATAGAACCTTGAGGGACGCCCGCGTTCGTCTGGTAGTTTTGGGAGGCATGCCCATTTAATACCACCTTTAATGTGCGGTTAGAGAGGAAGGACTGGATGAGGTCAAACAGATGTCCAGTTATCCCATAGCTCCGCAGTTTGCACAAAAGGCCAGCATGCCAGACCCTGTCGAATGCTTTGGAGATATCCAAGGCAACGGTTCGGGCTTCACCATTCTTGTCGAGTGCCTGGTATATGTACTCGGTAATGGTCGTTAGCATATCAGCAGTAGACCTGGTGAAGCGAAACCCATACTGTTTGTCAGAGAGAAGCCCGTTGGTCATAAGGTGCTGAATCACCTCGGCGTTGATAATGGCTTCGAAAACTTTGCCAAAGATTGGAAGGAGACTAATAGGACGGTAATTGGCGGTGTCTGAGGGTTCGCCAGAATTCTTAAATATAGGTACTACGCAGGAGGACTTCCAACAGGCAGGAAAGCAGGAAGCAGATAGGCAGAGGTTATAGAGTTTAGAGAGGACAGAGGAGAGTTCTGGGGCACATTTCTTCAGTACTATGACTGGGATTCCGTCACCGCCGCTCGCTTTGTGTGGGTCAAGTTGCGCAATTATCTTGGCGACCAGCGAGGGTGCCAAACTTTGTCGAATGCTTCAGAGATATCCAAGGCAACGGTTCGGGCTTCACCATTCCTGTCGAGTGCCTGATATATGTACTCGGTGATTGTCGTTAGCATATCAGCTGTAGACCTGGTGAAGCGGAAACCATACTGCTTGTCTGAGAGGAGCCTGTGTTCTGTGAGATGCTGAAACACCTCGGCGTTGATAATGGCTTCGAACACTTTGCCAAAGATCGGAAGGAGGCTGATAGGTCGGTAATTTGCGGGTTCCGAGGGTTCTCCAGTGATTTTAAATATAGGAACTACAGAGGAAGATTTCCAACAGGCAGGAAAGCAGGAAGCAGATAGGCAGGAGTTGTAGAGCTTAGAAAGTACAGAGGAAAGTTCGGGGGCACATTTCTTTAAGACTATGATTGGGATTCCGTCCCCTCCGCTCGCTTTGTGAGGGTCAAGTTTCGAGATTATCTTAGAGACAAGCGAGGGTGTATTTAGTCATTTAGTTGAGCATCAGTTCTAGGTGGGAAGTCGGGAGTAGAAATTCCAGACGAGTCCAGTCTCGAATTATTCGAAAATCTGCGGGCGATGCCTTCAGCCTTGTCCGCTGGGGAGGTGAGGACCTCAAATTTGTTTATTAGTGGGGTATTGTGGACTTGCTCTTGTTAATTACTCTTTTACAGAGCCGCCAGTCGTCTTTGGTGCCGAACTTAGAGGATGCTATGCGTTGCTTTATTCTGGCAGTAAATAACATCTTAGCTTCGTTAAGTATCTTTTTACACTTATTATAAGCTGAAGCGAAAAGGCGTCTGTTTTGGTCCAACGCGTAGCTACGATAGAGTCGGAAGAAATGATTCCGATGGGCAATGGCGGCCGAGCAAGCAGGTGAGAACCATTGAGACGAATGAGATTTAAGCTGAAATTTCCTGGCAGGGATGAAAGCATCGATGCCTGCCTTAACCCAGGAGGAGACCTCGGATGCACATTCTTCGATGGGAAGACTAAAAACTTTGTCCCATGGGACGTCAAAGAGGAAGTCTCGGAACGAATCACATTCTGCTCTTTGGTAGCAGTAGGATATTCTACTTGTCTGGGTTTCTTGGGATGGTTGGGAGTGGAATGAAATGTTGACGGAAACTACGGTGTGGTCAGAGTTACCGCGTGGGCAGAGTTGTCTGGTAGTGCAAGAGTCTGGGATGGAAGGGAAGCAGAGGTCTAGCAGTGGGTCCCTTCCGTTAGGGTTGTCGGAGAAACGCGTGGGGAAGTTCACCACTTGCGTAAGGGATTGGGTTATTGAAAAATTCATGGTGTGGACACCAGCAGCGTCGGTGACAGAGTTCTCCAGCCACTTGGTGTGGTGGGCGTTAAAGTCACCAAACACGAATATATGGGCGGAGGGATGGGAAGAAATGGCTTTGTCAATATTGTCAGAGACACTGTCAAGTAACGAACAGTCAGGAGAGAAAGGGGAGAAAGAAGAGATAGCTAATCGAGCTTAGAACTGAGAGGCGGAAGCACATGAAAGAATGATCCGGGGATTCAAGGGATGTTGCCCTAGCTAGGGGAAGGTGTTCGCTGACATACACACCAAGCCCATGCATATGAACATTGGAGTCCTTCCTGAAAAAGGGAAGGTAGCCGGAACGTCAAATTCAGAAGAGGGGATAGAAGAGTTAAGGTTAGTTTCACATAGGGCCAAGGTATCAGGTGAGTTAGTGTGAAGGAATGAATCGACGCTGAGAAAGTTAGTGCGGATACCACGTATGTTAGTGTAAGAGATGCAGACGGGTTTGGGCTTTTTCAGACTAGCTGGTTTAGTTTTGCTATTATGTTTGCTTTTTTCCATAGTGATTCAGTTAAGGAGAGGTCTTAGAATAGAGTCAGTTTACTTGTTTGCAGCATGTGAAAAGATGGAGACTGGCGCGGCCTACAACATAATGTGGTCTCGGGGTTGCCCACCGAACGTTCATGCAAGGACGCCCGTCCATGCGCGATATGGCACTACAAGAACCCCGGTATTATTCAACTGTTGATCAGAGCAGCCTCTCAAGACGCTACGCAAGAGTTCGGGCTCCTAACTACCAGTCGGAAGCAACAACCAGGAAACTGCCAACCCGGTACCCTCAGAATGTAAAGACTTTACCACCATACTCCGTTACTGCAAACAGCTTCCAGCTGAACTAACACTAAGACCGAAGAAGGGGGATGAACCGGAAACCCCTTCCTGAACAAGAAACAAGGCGATCACCTCTAATCTTGAGCAAAAGAAGGGGGTGGAGTGTGAGACCGGGCGATAGTAGGAACTATCTACTCCAATTAAAAAAAAAAAAAAAAGAAAAGAGTAACTGAAATTTACTAAGTTTTAACTTAGTATAAGCCGAAACGAACCTTCAATTGCAAAATAATTTACACGAACTACTTAGGTTAGTGACAAAACAAATAAAATAAAAATTCAACAAAAAAACCCCAAAAATTTAAAAAATAAATAATTAAAAATTAAATTAAATTAAATTAAAAAATTACAGAAAAGACAGACTGAATCCGGGTGAACTTACCACGAAGTGGTAACACAGAAAGTTGATTTAAAGGTGCTCAGAGCTTATTCTTGTTAGAAATGTAGTTACTATAGTAGTTCGCTAATCCTAAAAAGTCTCAAGAGGATGCAATATTTGTAGATGTGGGCATGTTTTTTTTTATAGCACTTGTTCTGAAAGGATCCAGCCTTCTACATTTGTCATCAATAATTTGACCTAAATAATTAATTTTTGGTAGAACGAACTGACACTTGTATATATTGAACTTAAAATCGTAATCCTGTATCCTTTTAAACACCTCGTTCACGTGCTTTGCATGTTTATTAAGGTCTATACTTTTAATTAACACATTGTCAAGAGATGCCATAGCGTAATTCGAACAAGTTAGCACCGTGTCCATTGCTTTTTAAAAAAATTGCTGGTGCTGCTTTTACTTCGAACGGTAATCTGGTAAACCCTTGTGCGTATTTATATTTTTGCACACTCCTCGTCCAACGGAAATTGTAAGTATGTTTCTGACAAGTCTAATCTAGTAAATATTTTTCCTCCATTCAGCTTTGCAAATATATCTTCTGCTGAAAGTAAAGGGTAATTATGCTGTTTCAGGTATTCATTTAATCCTGAGGAGTAGTTAGCGCAGAATCTGATTTTATTATTTTTCCTTATGTATTCTGTTGGACTTGTCCACTGACTCTAATTTGTTTTTTTCTAAAACGCCTAATTTTTCTGGACGTTCCAACTTTTTATGTGTCTAGTACGGCGAATCGTACCGGTCGCTTAAGTCGAAAAACTGGAGTTAACATTTGCTTTAAGCTTAGAACAAAATCATAGGCCGTTTAAAAAAAATTATCAAGAAATCTTGCCTTCAAATTTCGTTTGAAATTTTCTGTGTAATTAGTTGATCCAATAATACTGTTACCAAATGTGTTGACAGAAATATTAAATAAATCAAACTCTTCTACCCAATCACTATCGATGAGATTCTGCGTTTCCTTCATAGGCTATTAATTTTTCTCTCTTTTCCAGGAAAGCCAGCGTTTAAATAAATTTCACCTAGAAATTCAATTTTTTGTCTGATATGTTTTTGACATTTTTTTTTACCAATTTTATTCCATATATCCGCATTATTATTTGTCAGGTCTGACATTGTGTCAATTTGCATTTTTAATTTCGTGTCATTTAATCGGGCTTTTATGGATTTTCTTTTTCCTGCGACATTTTCACCCCTGGTATAATGAACCATATTTTTTGGTTTTCTTTTGACTTTTCTTTTACAAAAAAAAAAAAAAACCTTCATGACCCTTATAAATCACAAATGAAGATTTTTTTTTATCTTTGAATGAACAATTCTTCTATAGATATAAATGATCACAACCGTAGCATAGACTTATTTTAACTTTCCTACTTTATGGTTTTAATTTTCTAATATATAAGTCCCGCTGTCCAATATTTGCGATATTTTGTTAATTTTACAATTCTCTGACATTTCTCCGCCAATTTTTGTAGCTATTTCCTGGTCTTGATCCAACTTTGTTAAGGGTTTCGCACGTACGTCTGTTTCGCTCGGTAAGGATAATCCTTGTACAAAAATTAAACACTTGAATATATCCGTGCTTAATTCATTCATTCAGAAATTTTCACACTCCTTATTCGCTATAATTGCTATTGTGGTGACCTACCTACAAATGGACTCTTCCACACCTTTATAATATGGCTACCAACTCTGAGTGACAGACACAGACACTGAGGATTCACTGAGTGAGTGAATGAGTGAGTCAGGACGCTGCGAGTAGAAGTACTCTCCAGTCCACGTTTACCTTTGTACTACTTTTTCCGAGAATATACTATTCAACCTTATATCCGAGTCCGTGTTATCTTTCTATGGCCCTTCGGTCATCAACATCGTTTTTTGATAAATTTAAGCAACGCTATCGTGTGTTGAATGAAGAACTACGTTCTCCAAAATGTTAAACAAAATCTGGATAGTTTCTTCATAAATAACGTCTCTTGTTTGTTTTGGTAGAATAGAGTTTTTACATTTTTCGTGTTCCGAATCACCAGACTTACTTAATAGTAAACAAATTTTCTCATCGTCTATTCAGTTCGAGCAGTCTTTAACAAATATCTTTTCTAACATGCGATAAGCTTCAAATGTAACCTCTTCTTTCGGGTTATATGTAAAATTTCCAATTGATTTGAACACAGCATCTTGCGAAAATGTATCTGGTTTATCTGGGTTTGTTTCTCTGTTTTAGAAAATTTCTATTAGCATAGCAAATTGTTTTTCTTGCCGTTTTTGAGTTAATTCTTGTTGTTTAAAAATTGTTTTTGTTCTAATTCTTGCTGTTTAAAAAGTCAAAGAAGCTTTTCTGGAAGTCCTCTATTTTAAAAGTTGTTCCTGATTATTTTGAAATTGTCATCAAACTATACGTTTTCGTCAGTAAATATGTACGAATGTTTTTGGGTAAAATTGCTGTCCAAGTTTTCGATGCCAAATCTGTCATTAAAAATTTTCTTCTTCGAAATTTACTTAACCAGATTTGTTGTATATAGATTTTGTTTGTTGATATTTTCGTCGTCAGTCTGTTGTTTCCGGTGTAAGCCAGTATAAAAAAAATCAAATCTTTGTCCACCATTATTATAATAAATTTTGATTTTCTTCGTCACCATTATAAATTTTTGTATCAGATTGTATTTTTCCGAATCTTCGTCGCCAATCAGTTGTATGGCTGAGGTGGCAGGAAGATACTCAGAAGATACGTGCTGAATGTCTACAGCACAATATCCGTGCTAAGGGATATTAATACGAATAAGACACACACCATACGACAAAATAACAAATAATAAAAGAGTGGAGAGGTTAAGTCGTTAGAACACAGTCCGATAGTAATCGTCAATGACACTCCGAAGATATCAACCACCTCCTCACATGGGCAGATACCCGAGGTAGATGCGGCATAAAAAATTATCGTCAGCTTTTTCCTAGACAAGACAATACACTACGGCGGAGCATCGTCTGGGTTCCTCTCTGCCCGAAAACAGAGAATCCGACAAAGTGAACAACTGATTCACGTAGTCGATCTCTTAAGAATGTCAATGACACTCCGAAATCCAAGACTACTATTCGTCTTTATTTTTAAAACTGCTTCGATTCACAGGCTATTTCATTCTTGAGAGCGCTAGAGGGGTGTTAGCTGCTCTACAACAAACATGTTTTGTTAGAAAAGAACTGACATGGAAGTTTTTATTTTTAATTTTTTTTCGGTATTCTTACGTTTCATATTTGTTTAAGATAAAGTGCAAAAATGTCCCATAATTTTTTACTTTGAAAGCGCTTTCAGCCACTTCACTGGCTATTTTCAAGGATGTCATTTTTCCGATTTTGTTATTTTATCTTCATGTTTTGACAGTAATGTAACTTTTGTGTTTTTGAAAAGGATCGTCCTTTAAAGCTATCACTTGACACGTGCGGCTGGGTATTGCATAGGTGTCGTGATAAATAGAAACCCACAAATATAAGCATTCATACGAACAAAAATTTTATTTTCAGCATTTCGGTACCAAAATTCCGTTAATCTGCAACAATATACAACTACCCTTCAAAAGAACGCCTACCCTCTATAAATTCTCTTAAAAGCATAGATGCAAACAGAAAAAGAGAAATCACCTTTCATTTTCAGCATTAAAGGCAAAAGAAACACTTGGGACGTTGTTCCTCATGGCAAATTCAAAACGTTTCACGTCCACTTATAATTAAAAGAAGCCGTTAAACAGAGATTTTAAGTAAAAATTTTACATAAAGTGTCACGTTAACATCAACTAACAATTATCAGGTTTCATTATAACGTACATTGTTCATTTAGCTATGTATCTTTAATTGATTGGCTACTTCAAGGTGTATGACGTAAAGATTTTATAGTGTATGAAAAAGAGTGTATGCTACGAAATAACAGACCAACTGATTTGCAATGCAAAGTAACATTAATTTAACACTTAAACCTTATTTACATTATTATTAAACGTCATCAACATTTATTTTTATTAAAATAAAATTAACAAAAGGAAAGTTTAAAATAAAAGTTTCTTTAGTTAAAAACAAATTACATAGACAACGTAATGTTCATTTATATATTCGAGTGGGACTTACTATCTTGGTGTTTAAAGCATTCGCACCCTTTTTAGCTTCAGCATTGAAAGTTCATGTCGCACAGTTCGAAAGAAGAAAACCAAAAAAAAAAAGAGAGTTAATTTAGGGTTTGCGTGTTTTCTGATATTCCAGAGCTGCTGCTGACACAAAGTATATTTAGGGCTGATACTTCTACTATGCTTAAAGGCTGCTACTGATATTAAAGGACACTACAGTAACCTGTTTTTTAAACGAGATGGTTGTATAACAATAATAATAGCTTCTTAGATCATCTAATATAACTGCCGCTTTTTGAATTTCTACGTTCTGCTTGGTGTTTGTGCCAATTTTAAGTGGTTAATAGAAATATTCTCTTGTTTATCATTATTCATATTTGCGAAATATTTACCTGGTTGTAAGGGATGTCTGGCTGCATTGTCTTGACTCTGAATGACTCTGAAACATATTTTGAGTTTGAGTTTTGTTTAATGGCATATCAACTTCCGTGGGTTATTTAATGTAAAAAAGTAGGGCTTTAAAGTATTTTTTAAATGTTCGGTTATAGTGAGAAGGTTGATTTAGATTTTAATGAAACATTTTATTTTTTATTTTTTTTTTACTTTTGAAAACTGAAAATGTCTTCTAGTTTTGTATTCAAAAATGTTTTGCTGAAAATAATTTTTCCCCCTCAAAAATGTATTATGGTAATAATTTGTTCTTCAAAATGTATTGTTGGTCATATTTTTTCTTCAAAAATGTACATGTTTCTATAAAAGTTTATTTTTATGCATTTATTCCAATAAAAGTTTATTTTTATACTTTCATAGTGTTTTGACCTCAGTTTGGGGGTTACCTATTTGCCCATAGCTGGGGCCCTAACAGGTGCTACTACTCCGAGTCAGGGTGGACCTGGGAACAACAGCAATTAAGAGGTGATTCCATGTTCTTCATAACTTTCCAATCAGAGGCCTTGCTACCGGATGCAGTTTACCGTCATACCCAGGACCGAAACATGTTTTACGTGGGTTGATTGTCTAGAGATGGGGATGTTACTTAAGACATCTTCAATCTCGACATATCTACAAATGAGCAGAATCCAAGAGTGGTTTGTTTGTTTGGATTACTAACCCTCCTGATAGACGTAAGTTTGTGTCACATACAAGTTCGGCTGAACAACTCTGTTAATAATATATTAAAGCTCTTCTTAGCCTTAAAAATATTAATGGAATATTTTGAAGTCAAGAAATAGAGTCCAGTGCTATTTTCAGGGATTACTTCAGAAAACGATGAAAACGTTCTATCATGCCGTTAGCTTTAAAATGGTGAGCTTTTGTAAAAATTCTGGTTGTACCAAACACGTTGGTTAGGATTCGAATTGTGTTTCCCTATCCGTAAGCATCCGTAATGATGGGAATGTGCGTTGTGGTGCAGTGGATATCGACTTGGAACGAGAGATCAGAGTGCCGAGTTCGAATTCCAGTTGAATTTCTTGCATTCACTTACGCACAAATATCCTTGGGAAAGTTATTAATCCGTCTCTTCCCTCCAGTTAGGGGTTAAATAATAGAAAAGATTGAGTTGTATAGCATTGGATGGCAACCAGTCTACCGCAAAAAGGAATGGCAACCTACTGCGAGATAATTTTCTACCCAGTCAGTCTCTTTCGGGACATGATCGCTCAAAGCGTGTATCACGTATGGCACTTAAATGACTGACTGAATATAATAGTTGAAAACAGGATTAATTTTTCTACTGTGCATATATTTCCTTCATTTGTAAGAAAGAATTATTGTTTTCTAGAAGAGATTTTAGATCTTCATAATCTTTTTAGGAAGTTACAATAGCTTCATAATCGATGTCTGGACCTATATTAATTATAGAAGCATTCCTGGAGAGTGTGTCTAGAATGTTTGCAGAGTTTTTGATATGTTGAATATCAGTTATGAATTGTCTGATGAAATCAATGTGCCTAATTTCAGGAAGAAAATAGTTATCCGATTTTGCCTTGATTGCTCAGTTTAAAGGTTTATGGTATGTGAGTACGTGAAATGACTTAACTTCCAAGAACTTTCATGAGTGTCGATTGCACAGTTCACCGCCATTAACTTTAAAGAAAGACATGATTAACCATTCATATGATTCACGTCGTTCTAAGACTTCTCGAATGGCAAAACTCGGAGAACCTTCTGCCAAGGATAAATCTGCTTCATGATTGGTAAAAGTCAAGTTACTAACATGGGCTAACTTTTCGTTTAGCAAATACAGAAAGATTTATATCCCCGTTCTTTCTCTTTTATCCTTGAAGAACATCTATCAAAGGGAAAACTATTTCCGCCAAGTTAGGGATAAATTTTCTAGAAAAAAATTCATCATGTCAAAGAAAATGGCGTATATTTTTTTAAAGGTTTTTCGGTTCTATTTTTTTTTTTTAATCATATCACCCCGAGCAAGGTGATAACGCCACTGATGCGCAGGGGGCTACGTAAGGGTAAAAAGAATGGAAAAGAGAAAGCCGGAAACCACATCCTAAACAGGGAACAAGAGATGAGCCTCTTCACCTGTTCAAAAGACGTGGGTGGAGTGGGAACAAATAGTTTAGTCTATCTCCTCTCCACCCCCCCAAAAAAAGAAAAGAGTGAAAAGATTGGAAAAGAGAAAACCGGAAACCACATCCTAAACAGGAAACAAGGGATGAGCCTCTTCACCTGTTCAATAGACGTGGGTGGAGTGTGAACTGGGCGATAGTTTAGTCTATCTACTCCAATTAAAAAAAAAAAAGAAAGAAAAGAGTGAAATTATTGGAAAAGAGAAAACCGGAAACCGCATCCTAAACAGGAAACAAGGGATGAGCCTCTTCATCTGTTCAATAGACGTGGGTGGAGTGTGAACCGGGCGATAGTTTAGTCTATCTACTCCAATTGAAAAAAAAATAAAGAAAAGAGTGAAATTATTGGAAAAGAGAAACCGCATCCTAAACAGGAAACAAGGGATGCGCCTCTTCACCTGTTCAAAAGACGTGGGTGGAGTGTACGTAATGATCTGATACGATTTGTATTCATCTTATAACCTTAAAAAGTCTACTTAAAAAATTCGAAATTTACATTTAATTAGATTCACTACAACGCCATATTTTCGAAAATCTTTCAAAAAAATCTTGTAAATACAGTTTATGTTCTTCTGATGAAGAGCTAGGAATATGCACGTCATCAATGTAGTAGAAAACTAAATCTAGAACTTGGTTCACAAAGTTTTGAGACGACTGGGCTGGATTCCGTAGTGTGAACGGTAAACGTAAAATTCTTAAAGCCTAAATGTCTGTCTTCTTTATATCAGAGTTCTCTACGGGTATCTGATGGTAAGCTCAAGTGAGGTCAAGTTTTGAAAAGATATTAGTTCTATGTAATTGGCTGGTAAAACCTTGAATATTATCAATTGGATACCTATCAGGAAGAGTAACCACATTCAGTTTGCAGTAATCACCACAAGGTCTCCACAAGCATATCTTATGTTTTGGTACCATGTGTAGAGGTGAAGAACAGTCGCTTTTCGAAGAGTGAATTACTCCAAGGCTTATATAAATAATGGAAATCCTGTTTTGGAATCTTGATTTTATCAGGGGCAAGTTTACGAGGTCATGTTAAGACAAGTAAACCAGTTGTTTCTCACAAGGGTGTTGAATTTTGGTTCGGTCATATCGTTATAATTGGAGAATATTTCTGGAATTTTCTTCTGCTGTTTGGATAAGGAAGTATTGCAGACTTTCAGCAGTCAATAGATTTAACATTTGTCTTTGTGTGAAAAAATTGTTCTCTTTTAATATGTTGTGTTGCTTCGTTTTGGTATAATTAGAAGATAACACAAATTTGAATTAATGATGTTTATTTTTGGTATAAAACTTTAGTTTTTTACATCAAGTTACAACCTTTAAATTTTGTGTGGATACAGGAGCAGACTAGCTAAATTCTCTTCACTGTGAAATGCTAATAGTAAACGAGCCTATCCCTTCTGGACTCTAGTCGTCAAATGACTAGCGTCTTTCCTTTTTCAAAACTGCTACACAAAACTACTGTCCTTCACGCCTACTTCTTACCCCCACTCTTACCAAAAGAAACGGTTCCTTATTTTGCCGCCCAGTTTTGAATTCTTGGCGTCAGTGTGTCTACCTTTTTCTATTTTTAGAACACTCGCCATTTTATAAACCATAACATATCTATTAACAGATCACAATGATGTAAAACGTCCGTAGCCAGTATTAGTGGGAAGAAGTCGGCCACGATGAATGTCTATTAGAAACTGCGTCGAAGTGACAAATTAAGTGTTATGCATTAATTGTTTTTGAATTTCTGTGGATTATATGGAAGATTCGACTTGAGTTTGAAATGCCAACGTGTCTTGCCGACGAAGATTGTTGACTTATTTGTTTCCTTGGAACTTGTAATTGCAAGGAGTTTTACATTTTTGTACTCCTTTCACCGAATCTCTTGTGGTAGTAACATGTTGCTCCTTCATTTTGAATTACTCCTGTCTGCTTCTCGACTAACAGTGATCCTGGCGTTTTTGAAATAGTTTAATTTTTTTAGTTAAATCACTTATTTGCCTTTTAAACAATTTATTTGTCTCTTGTATTTGGGTGATGTCATCATCCGGGATGTGCGTTGTGGTGCAGCGGATATCGACTTGGAACGACAAATCGGGGTGCCGAGTTCGAATTCCAGTTGAATTCCTTGCATTCACTTACGCACTAATATCCTTGTGAAAGGTATTAATCCGTCTCTTCCCTCCAGTTATGGGTTAAATAATAGAAAAAATTGGGTTCTATAGCAACCAGTCTATCACAGAAAGCTATGGCAACCTACTGCGGGATAAATTTTTCTGCCCAGTCAGCCATGTCTCTTTCGAAACATGGTCGGCCAAAACAGGTATCACGTATGGCACTTAACTGACTGAATAAAATAGTTGGAAACATGATTAAGGCTTGTACTGGGTATAAAGTGGGGGATCTGTTTTAGATTGTTATGAAGGGATAAAGTGATCCCCCAATAATTACTACTTAAGAAAATAATACATCTCTTCTCCCTCTGGTTATGTATCAAATAACAGGAGAGATTGGGTTCTATAGCCTTAGCTGGCAACCAGTCTACCGCAGAAAGTAATGGCAACCTACTACGTGATAATCTTCTGACCAGTCAATCATGTCTCTTTGTAGACATGATTGCCCAAAACGTGTATCACGTATGGCACTTAAATAACTGATTAAATATAATAGTTGGAAACATGATTAAGACTTCTACTGGGCATAAAGTGGGGAGTCAGTTTTATATTGTTATGAAGTAATAAACTGAACCCCTACTAGTTACAACATTATAATATAATACATCTCTTCTTCATCTAGCTATGAGTCAAATAACAGGACAGATTGGGTTCTATAGCCTTGGCTGGCAACCAATTTACCGCAGAAAGCAATGGCAACCTACTGCGGGATAATCTTCTGCCCAGTCAGTTATGTCTCTTTTAAAACATGATTGACCAAAGTGTGTATCATGTATGGCTCTTAACGGACTGACTCACATCATCCGGAGTCCGTGTCTTGGGCAATGACTTCCATTAATTGCTCAGTCGTATCGCACGGTTTACTCTTGGGTACATGATCTTCCATTGCCGTTAAACATGTGTTGTAAAACATGTTATTATACAACAAATTGCCAGATAGAATCTGTAAACGATGTAGAAATTGAGATGAATTTCCATTTCCCAATGCTAATTTCTAATAGTTGTTACATTTTCATTGTCTCAGATAGTGTAGTTCAGAGTATGAACTCCTCTTTTAATTTGTTTAATTTGTTTGTGGTGGGTTGATCATGAAATTTTGTAGACATCTGGTTGTAGCTAGCCTCCAGCCACTTTCTCATTGGCTGGATGTGGCCTCCCTCTGTCTATTCTACAAATATTTTCATGGCTTCTGCTCCGAAGAACTGGTGCCTCCTCCACAAGAATTTACTCGGGCAACCAGACTGGCATCAAGGTTCCACCATTTTGCAGTTAGACCAACCAAATACAGACGATAATTCTATACCATCAGCTTCTTTTCTCGCGCTTTCTGCCTGTGGAACTCCCTTCCATATACTTGCTTTCACGACGGCTATAACCTCCAAGAATTTAAATGCAAAGTAAATACCCATCTCTATCCACTTAACTCAGGCCCTTTCCTCACCACTCTGTGTATCTTGCTCTTCTTCATTTTCTCTATCTTCGAAACTGTCTTCACTCCTGTGTTCATATACTTCTCTTGTCCTTTCTCTTTCTCCCCCTGTAGCTCGTTCCTCTTTGTCTTCACTCTTTTCATAGCTTCTGTTCTGACGAACTTAGGTCACTGGTGCCTCCTCCACAAGAATTTACTCGGGCAACCAGACTTGCATCAAGGTCCCACCTTTTTACAGTTAGATCCACCAAATGCAGGTTACAATTACTAGTCTTCTTTTCTCGCGCTTCCCCCCTGTGTAACTCCCTTCCATATACTTGCTTTCCTGACGGCTATAACCTACAAGAATTTAAATACAAAGTCAATTATCTCTTATCTACTTAACTCCAGCCCTTTCCACATCAACCCGTGTATCTTGTTCTTTTTTCTTTCTCTCTATCTTCGCAAGTGCCTTCACTCCTATGTTCACATCCTTCTCTTGTCCTTTCCCTTTCTCCCCCTGTAACTGGTTCCTCTTTGTCTTCACTCTTTTCCTGTCTAAAACTTTAACTCTATTATGTAGCCCCCTGCACATCAGTGGCGGTACCGCCTTGCTTGGGGTGAAATGATTAAACAAATAATAATGCTGAAACTATGGAAGCAATTTTTTGTTTCGTGATAAAATATTTTTCCTCGGAAAAACAGCTTCCAGGCAGATAAAAACAGTTCAGGATCGTAGGTAGAAAATACCAGTATACTTTTAAAGGCAGTGGCTAATTGGGGTTCCTTCATTTTTTATGTTTAAGTCTGTTTCATTTTTTTTTTAGTATTTTTACGAGTTTTGTAAAAATAAACGCATAAGGATGAGTCTTTTCACCTGATCTGTTCAACTTGTACAGCAAGAATATTTTGAGGACCCTAGAAGTTAAGCTTGGATTCATCATCGGAGGCCACAATTTAAACAACCTAAGGTACGCAAATCATACAGTGCTAATAGCAGACATAGAAAGAAAACTGAAAGACCTCCTACAGAAGATATCTGAAAGGACTACAAATAAACTGCAAGAAAACCGAATGCATGGTCATCAGTAAAAAGGTCAGCCGAAAATGCCAAATACAGGTCGGGGATACTAGAATCAAGCAGGCAGAAAAATTTAGATACCTGGGAAGTGTTATAACAGAAGACGGAAAGTGCGGCACAGAGATCCGAAGGCGAATTGGCATGGCGAAGGAAGCATTCCAGAAGTTGAGTAAAGTATTAAGAAACAGGACAATTTCACTAGAAACAAAGTAGAGAGTACTGGATTGCTATGTGATGTCAGTTCTTCAATATGGCAGTGAATGCTGGACAATACCATTAAAGATGAAGAAAAAACTTGAAGCACCTAAAGTGTGGTTCTACAGAAGGATGCTGCGAATATCATGGATCGAGCATGTGAGCAATGATGAGGTCTTAGAAATGATGGAAACGAAAAGAAAATTAATACTGAGCATCAGAAAGAGACAACTGAAGTTCCTGGGACATGCAATGAGGAAGGAGGGCATGGAGAACCTGATACTAACAGGTCAGACAGAAGGAAAAAAGACAGGGGAAAGCAGTGGATAACATAGTTGAAGGACCTAATTAGATGGATGATGGAACGAGGGTTGCATGGTGTAACAGGAGAAAGCGTGCTAATGTTATATAGCGACAAATAACAAACACGGGTGTATATAAAAATATATGACTTATATTTTTATTGATGAACGATCGATGGACCGTGTGGCCTAGTGGCAGGAGTGAGAGGGAGCGCTTTTCTAATTAGTGGGCTTCGACGTGGTGACGGGGGGTTCGACGGGAGCTGGCCTCTCTGCTTAGCTCGTCTAGCTTCTTCTTCGACTTCTCGAGACTTCTGGTCTTGTCTGGCTCTCTGCCTAGACTGCCTGTCGAGACTGACTTCTTCGACTTCTCTGTTTCGACTTCTGACTGTCAAGACTGACTGGGTTCGACTTCTCTTCTACTGTCGACTTCTGGAGACTCAAAACTGATTCGCAAGACTGTGTTTTTCGCAGTCTTTATATATCTTCCAAAAGCGGAAATTGTTTCTTCCGGTTTTTTCTTGATCACGCGACGCCTACGCGACGCCTACGTAAATTCTCAGAGACCCTGTCTATTTCCGCTCTGCCGGAAATAGGGTCAAAGTGACATCCGCTACTTTTCATCAACCGGGAACGCCCACGCTTCATCGGCCTTCTTCGGCCGGGCCAGATTATTATATTACACTCCTCGCCCACCCATTTTTCAAAATGTTCGCCTAAGAACATTTTAAGCGCAACATCCTCACTCTCCTCCCCATGCCACACAAGCCCTACAATTGTATAAACATGTGCATGCCAAAATCACAAAAACATGTGCATGCCAAAACAACAAAAACATGTGCATGCTGAAACAAAAAAAAAACAACAAAAAAAATATATAGGGGAGCCTACATCGGCAACCCGACAATGTTCGTGTCCATCTTGAAAATTGTTCTACCAGCTCGATGTTTCATTGTGCTTTTTTTTTTTTTTTTTTTTAATATCCATTTTCACAGAATTGGGCAAAGTTCTTAAAAATGTTCATTTTCCTTCTCGCGTCTGTCCATAAGCGTAGACTCTTCGATGCATAATCACATGATTATTAAGCGGTAACCGCGCTCTAGTTTACAACTAACATCGAGTAAATGACCTTCGACCAACACCATGTGTGCTTCTGCTCGAGTTTATTGTTACCACGTAACCTCATTTAATTTAATTTAATTTCAAACATACTATGTTTGAACACAGAAGAAATGGTCATTATTTGCCGTACATACCATTCATCGTCTGACCGAGAAATGTTCAATAGAAATTTAAGAAAATTACCCTGATTCCAAGTTTAATCTGCATGCAATTTACTTGTGGAGGATATTAATTTAGTCTAAAAAAAAATGGACCCGTAACTCGCGGCTCCCAGCTGGTACAATGTTTTCCATTCCCTGAACTACATCCTCTGGATTCGAACCCAAGCATATCTGATTTGTTAACATCTCTCTGTTTAACGCAGAGAGTTGAACGCCCGTTGACCTATCGTCAACTTCTTCGGGAGTTCCTCATACCTTTCACTAAATCTCTCCATATTTACTAGTTTTCAGAAATTAATATATCTTCAAAAGATATTTCACAAGTCACATAAATGAAAATCCACAGAGGATGTTAAATTGATGGGAACCTGCACAAAAGCATCTCTCACAAACATAGAAATGTAAATCATTTTTGTAGTGTACAGTCATCGAAAAGAAATAAAAAAAAAAACCTAACACTGCACAACCCACTTCATTTAATTTAATTTAATTTTCCCAAATCTCCCCAATAATCCGATTCCACCACATTGATACAAAATATCTTTTCAATATCTGACTCATATCGCGAAACACTGAGACGCGGGTGAATGTTTTAAGAATATATATAATCGGTGTATTCGCAACGAAATAACCAAACAATGCAGTTGTTTTCAAGCAACGATGTTGAGATATATTTATAATTGGCGATTTTGTTGGCTGTTGTTAACTGCATAATTAAAATTACACTTTAAAACTCTCGATAACATTTAAGTCATTTCTATGCTGTAGAAATGTCACGCAAAACACAAACATTTTTAAATTTTGACAATTATCTGTGTAAAGATTACAAATTGACGTTTACGAACGAATAAAATTAAAGAACCCTTTCGTTTCTCCGATTTTCCCATTGTGGTAGCATTCAGTTATATTTATAATTTGTTAATATTTACCAAACTTGATTTAGTTCATGCAATACAAGGCCAAATGGAGAAAATGAAGAGGGTCATTTTCCGCTAATACTCCAATTGGGGAAAGTTTGTGTACGTAGAACATCGATTGTTTTTTTTTTTTAATTCGGCTCGAGTACTGGTCAGAAAAAACTCAACTATTTCAACCATACAACCGACCTTCATAATCACATTGAGAATAGTTGTTCGTCAATATTTCTATCGGGCTGTCTGGAAGTTCATACCGCTTTTTAAGTAAAATTAAGACACAACCCAAAATTATTTCATTAAATATTTATTCTACGAAATATTAACTATTTTCTTGCACAAACCAAAGAAAACCATTGCTATCAACAAGTTAATCCAATTATCCACTTAAAAGAGTAGAAGAAACTTCCTTTACTTACTCAATAAAAGTACGATTAATTAAGCAACACACCAATAAACTCACTTCATAACAAAAACAAATCAACTCAGACGCCCTGCACCCACAGACAGGCGAACATCTCAACCCTCTCCCTCTCGTCAACTTCAATACCCCACTGTCAATTTTAACACACTTTAACACTTTCTTCCTCATTTTAACACCTTCTTCCTCATCAACCCCAAACCTAATGCGCTACTCCCTACATGTAGTCTGTTTCACCACCTCCGTTCTACCGAATAATCCATATTTCTCATTTCTACGGTCAGATCGGCAACAATATGCTGTCCCATTTTTTTTTTCAACCAGACCTACTATAAACACGAGCAGAGAACACACACACTATTAAATCAAAGTGTCACCTACCTTTCGCTGGTCTCGTCCGGTTGTTTACTATATTTTCGTCTTCTTTTTTTTTCTTTCTATCTGGTAGTTCTTTTTAATCGTTGAATTTTAATTGTGGCCGTGGTACCCAATAATGTTCGCATCACTCTGTCTTGTTGCTTCAAAACAGCAGGTCACCAGCACCAAATGACATTTGTTATATACTCAATAACAAACACGCATGTATATATAAAAATATATTAATATTTTTATTAATGAACGCTGGACCGTGTCGCCTAGGAACAAAGAGTGAGAGAGAGCGCTCTTCCAAGGTTTACAGGGGTGACGACGTGAGTGTATACTCTCTCTGCTTACTCGTCTAGCTTCTTCTTCGACTTCTCGAGACTTGTCTGTCGAGACTGACTTCTTCGACTTCTCTGTTTCGACTTCTGACTGTCAAGACTGACTGGGTTCGACTTCTCTTCTACTGTCGACTTCTGGAGACTCAAAACTGATTCGCAAGACTGTGTTTTTCGCAGTCTTTATATATCTTCCAAAAGCGGAAATTGTTTCTTCCGGTTTTTCTTGATCACGCGACGCCTACGCGACGCCTACGTAAATTCTCAGAGACCCTGTCTATTTCCGCTCTGCCGGAAATAGGGTCAAAGTGACATCCGCTACTTTTCATCAACCGGGAACGCCCACGCTTCATCGGCCTTCTTCGGCCGGGCCAGATTATTATATTACACTAAGAGCCACCAGGGATAGGGAGACATGGAAAGCCGTGATCGCCAACGTCCTGAAAGAACAGGGCACATAGAAGAAGAATATATATGTTAACTGTTTATAAGAAATTTGAATATGGATACAAAGTGGGGGATCAAATCTATTTTATAATCAATATATAAACTGATCCCTCATTTTGTGGCCAGGCTAGTTTCTATACATTTACATTCTAGATTTATCGGCTTGAGCTAGTGGGTGGCAGAGCGGGGTTTGGGTGGTATAACAGGAGAAAGTGTGCTAAGAGGCACCAGGGATAGGGAGACGTGGAAAGCCATGATCGTTTACGTCCTGAAGGGACAGGGCACATAAAAGAAGAAGAAGAAGTCTCAAAAGGTTGAAGCTCGTCAAAATATTTTTTATTCGCTCCTTAATTATATAGAATACTTCTAAAAAAATTTCTGATATTGTAAAAGAGAAAAATATATATTTATTTTAACTGTTATTATGGGTCACCGTTAAAGTTTAGAAAATAATTAATTATAAAATATTGTTAATTTAAGGTCAAATCTAGTGAAAGTCTGTTTTTGTATTTCACCGAAAATTACTAAGTAAAACACCTGTCAGAAAAAATTTCAAAAATGAAATACAAAAAGGAATTTTTTTTATGGAGGTGTAATAATACTTACAGAACGTAGAACAATTTTATTTAATTTATAAAAAACATCAGTATATATTAAAAGTTGTGAAACATTACTTGTGGGAATTTTGAACACACTATTTGTAAAGAAAAAAAAGCGTTCTTTTTTAACATAAAAAGCCCTTTTTGGTGGTCACCAGATTAGTGATTGGCACCTACAATTTTATAGTAAACTAGCAGTACAGCCCGGTGTTGCTCGGGTGTAATGAAAGCTTTAAAACTAATCCATGTTCCGGGAGCTCAGACTCTTTGGACGTTCACACAAAAGACTAAAAGGCAATAGTTGTTTCCAGTTAAAGCAAAACCGTAGACTGAAAGAAAAATGAATGGATGTAAGTCAAATTTTGATTTCCGGTATCGATACCAAATAAGTTCTCCGTCACAAACTGAATTTTGAAGGCTAAATAAGTCCTCTGAGTAAATGGTTTCATTGCTGAGACTAAGAAATACAATTTTACATATTTGGTGCAAAACCCGAAGTAAAAACCAAAATAAAAGGGCTGAAAAGCAGATCTTGATCAGACCCGATAGGATATCGATTTCTAATATTAGAGTGAAAGAAGTCATCCAAGGACAAACTAACCTAAGTAAGTCCATGTAAACTTATCGTGTCCATCGGGAGTAAAATTGGAGAAAATGGGCCATATTGATGGCTGAATATCGTGTTTTGATCAGATTCAATAGAATATCGGGGGGGGTATCGATTTCCGATATCGGGGAAAATGAGTCGTCTGAGAAGATCTACTAATGTTTGAGACTAAAAATTACAATAATTTTACCAAGTTAGAGCAAATTCTGCAGCTAGAAACCATGATAGAAGGGCTGAAATCCTGATCTTGATCAGAACTGATCGGATATCGAGGTATCGATTTCCGATATCAGGAAGAAATCGGAAAAAATAAGCAACCCCTGACCTGACCGGAAGCCTAAAAATATTTGTATGAAGTTTGGTGGGAATCGGATAAAAATTGTTGATTTGTATAAAGGACATACATCCATACATACAGACAGACAGATAGACAGACACACACACGAAAACATCTTGTCTTTTATATATATAGATGAAGAAATGGTAGTGAAAATGAGTACGTGTACAAAATAACATACCAATTGATTTGCAATGTATTGTAACGTGGAATGAAGGGATACACCGAGAAAATGTAGCTAAACAACTTTATTAACAGAGTGGTACAACCAAAATGTATTTACAGTCTCTCGCAGTAGTAGGTGTAACTTCCCAAATTCCGTGATAATAACAACCCCAATACCAAGCACACATTGTCTTTTATACATCTGGGTGACCGGATATCACATGGTACGAGCCACGACACGACAATTTATTATTGAAAATTTGGTCTGACCATTTATTGCAACAGATACTTTATTAGCTTTCCTGGGCATTCCTCATCTTGCTGCTGGATTCTGGAGGGGATGTCAAGAGGGTGGGTCTGGCAATTTTTTACTCTCCACTCACTTCTACGTTATTCCTTTTTAAAGGGAGACATCATCATACTTTGGGGTGGATAGTGATAATGACAACACTAAACGCACATTGTCTTTTATACATCCGGGTGACCGGATGTCACATGGTAAGAGCCACGACACAACACAATGCGACATAAGATTTATTAAAACAAATTTAACAAAAGTAAAGTTTTTAAAAAGAGTTTCTTTTTTAACAAAAGTAAAGTTTTTAAAAAAGAGTTTTTTTAACAAAAGTAAAGTTTTTAAAAAGAGTTTCTTTTCTTAGAAGTCAGTCAGTCAGTTAAGTGCCATACGTGATACACGCTTGGGCGATCATGTCTCGAAAGAGACATGACTGACTGGGCAGAAGATTATCCCGCAGAAGGATGCCATTGCTTTCTGTGGTAGACTGGTTGACTATAGAACCCAATCTGTTCTATTATTTGACTCATAGCTAGAGGGGGTAGAGCTGTATCTATTATTAAGTAGTAATTAGTGGGGGATCAGTCTATTACTTCATAACAATATAAAACTGATCCCCCACTTTATGACCAGTAAAAGCTTTAATCACGTTTTTAACTATTATATTCAGTCAGTCAATTAAGTGCCATCGTGATACACATTTTTTGGGTGATTTTTTTTGAGTCTCGAAAGAGACATGACTGACTGGGCAGAAGGTTATCCCGCAGTAGGTTGTCATTGCTTTCTGCGGTAGACTCGTTGCCAGCCAAGGCTATAGAACCCAATCTGTTCTGTTATTTAGCCCATAACTAGAGGGAAGAGACGGATTAATACTTTTCAATTGCATAAACAACGAAATGTTCATGAATATATTTTAGTGGGACTTATTACGTTGGAGTGTTTAGCTTGAAGCATTCACAGTTTTTTTTAGCTTCAGCGTTGAAAGCTCATGTCATGCAGTGTGAAAGAGAAAAACTCAGAAGAGAAAGTTACTTTAGAGTTTACGTGTTTTTTATATTCCAGTGTTGCTGTGATACATGGTTGAACATCGGCTCGGAACGGGAGCTCGGAAAGCCGAGTTCGAATTCCAGTTGAATTCCCTGCATTCACTTGCACGCAAATACCATTGGGAAAGGTAGGAATCCATCTCTTCCCTCCACTTATGCATTAAATAACAGGACAGATTAGGTTCTAAACCCTGGATGCCAACCAGTCTCCCGCAGAAAGTAATGGCAACCTACTGCAGGATAATCTTCTGCTCGGTCGATCTTTCGAGATATGATCACCCAAGCGTGTAACACGTATGGCACTTAACTGACTGACTGATATTATGTTTAACGGCTGCTACTGATAGTAAAGGGCACTACATAGGTATTTTCATAGGTCGCATATACTTTATATATATTACACAGTATTCTATTAAATTCAGTTTCTATCTATCTATCTATCTATCTATCTATCTATGTTCATATATCGTTTTTCAAGACATCACTCTATCTATCTATCTATCTATCTATCTATCTATCTATCTATCTATCTATCTATGTTCATATATCGTTTTTCAAGACATTACTCTATCTATCTATCTATCTATCTATCTATCTATCTATCTATGTTCATATATCGTTTTTCAAGACATCACTCTATCTATCTATCTATCTATCTATCTATCTATCTATCTATCTATCTATCTATCTATCTATCTATTTTTCTAATGTTCATCTATCTTTTTAAGCATCATCTATCTATCTATCTATCTATCTATCTATCTATCTATCTATCTATCTATTTATCTATGTTCATATATCGTTTTTCAAGACATCACTCTATCTATCTATCTATCTATCTATCTATCTATCTATCTATCTATCTATCTATCTATCCTGGATATCAGTTAACGTAAAACTACTGCTATGCATGCCCTTTTCTGCTAGAGTTTAAATAACTTCGTATTCTGATTTTACTAGTTTAAGCTTGTAGTCTAACAAAATGTATTCATAGCCAACGAAAAACCACAACGAGAAACCACTCTACTATATTTCTCAAGAAGACATGGCAACTCTCAGACAATGAAGAATAAGGAGACCTTAGAGAGTCACGATCACTTACCAAAAATTGAGGACCAGAATCAGCTCAAAAAATAAGAAAAAAAGAAAAAGAAAACAGAAAGAAATTTGCTATGTACAGAGGAGAAAATTGTTGCCATGTTATTTAGAAAGAGAGAAAGGAAGAAGACACAAGCATAAGTGAAAAATAAAATTATGAAGGAGAGATAGAATGAAAGAACGCAATACTTGGTACGACAAGTAAATTGTCGCCATTTTATATTTTTTAATTTTACACATGCGCGTTGTTTGTATTTTTTTATTTGTCGACTGTACAGTATAATCAAATCATGTGTGGGTAATCTGGATGTCTGGTTCCGAACACCTGTACCCTCATACGTCGAAAACACCATAATATATATATATATATATATACTTGGACATCAACACCTCTTTCAGACCTATTTCATTAAATATGGCTGACAATTAATTAAATTTTTATTAAGTTTTTCCTGCATTCTAATATAGTATAAATATAATTTTTATAAAAAAAACATAAATTTTAGGATACTGGAAATACTTAATAAAAATTAATTAAATCTTTCTTATTGGCCGTATTTAATAATAATAATAATAATAATAATAATAATAATAATAATAATATTGTTATTCAGCTAGAATTGTTATACAAGACAACAACTATTGGCTTTCTAACATGCATAGAAACAACAAAGGACTGGATGATGCAATTAGTCAGACAACATGAAAACAGAAAGAAAAACTATTCAATAATGAAAAAAGGCAGTCAATACAAACAAGATTTACATTTAGTAGATTCTATAGAGAAGCAAATCGGAAGCCAAGAACCAACTATTGCGGCAAAAAATAGAAAAATGAAATCCAAGGATAAAGCTCTTGAACAGATGAAACAACGCTGGCAAAACAAACCTCTGCATGGCCCATATCCAGAAGGTGCTAATAAATCCAATGTTGATAATGTTAATACCCATCGATGGTTACGTGCATCTGTATTAAAGTCTGAGACTGAATGCTTTATTCTTGCAGCGCAAGATCAAAATCTTTTCACTAAGAACTTTCAGTCAAATATTATACATAATAATGTTGATCCAAAATTCAGGTTCTGTGATAAACACCAAGAAACAATAGACCATTTAATCTCAGGATGTTATGTACTTGCCCCAAATGAATATAAAAATTGTCACGATAGAGTGGAGCAATATTTGCATTGGACAATGTGCAAACACTATGGAAAATATGTAAACAAACACTGGTATGAACATCACCCAGCACCGGTTACAGAAATAGAAGATGTCACCGTTCTATGGGATTACACCATCTATACAGACAGAAAAATTGAAGCAAATAGACCGGTCAGTATTGTTAAAAACTAGAAAGAAAGAAATTGCCTATTAATTGATATGGCTTGTTCAGCGGGTTGTAACATAGCAACCAAAGAATTCGAAAAACTGTCAAAATATAAAGACCTGGAAATTGAAATAGAAAAAATGTGAAAATTGAAAACAAGAGTGATAGTAGGTGCACTTGGAATGATAAAAAATGGAACAAAACAACACTTTGAAAGAATCCCTGGAAACCCCAGCTTAAGAGATATACATAAAATTGTCTTGTTAAATACAGCCCCACACACTAAGGAGAACTTTGTCTATGTAACGATAGGGATGATGGGACTTGGCAGGTAGTGCGACCATAGCAGAAATCGAATTATAATAAAAAGTGACTTCATAATATATATACTTCTAGTCTGTCTATGAACGTCTCAATTTATGATCATAAAAGCAACACCTCCACCCAAACTAATGGCGTTACCCTAGGAAACCCATTATGTTCTAATTTCACTATATTTTACATGTTTTATATTGAAAACAAAGCTTTTAAAACAACTGAGAAATCATAAATCTACACAAGGTACGTTGACAGCATTTTTGTCTAGATAAAAATAAGAAAAAAATCATAAAACAAAAATCAACTTTTGAAACACCCCTTACATATGAATCAAAAAACAAAAAATAGCATGTATGTAAAATCCCAATTAAAATCCTATTAATAATAATCACGTTATTATTAAAAATGAACAAGGGTAGAGGGTTCTATGTTAATAGTATTATCTATTTACAGAGCCAAATATGTATATTTAAAAAAAAAAACTCTGAAAATTACATATGCCGTTTGTCCATGTTTCAGCGACGATAAACCTCACTTCTTCAGCAGCAAAATTCATTTATTATACTGACACAGTCAGTCAGTTAAGTGCCATACGTGAAACACGCTTGGGTGATCATGTCTCTTTCGAGACATGACTGACTTGGCAGAAGATTATCCCTCAGTAGGTTGCCATTGCTTTCTGCGGTAGACTGGTTGCTAGCCAAGGCTATAGAACCCAATCTGTCCTGTTATTTAACCAATAACTAGAGGGAATTAACATCTTTCCCAAGTAAGTGAATGCAATGAATTGAACTGGATTTCGAACTCGGCTTCCCGATTTCTCGTTCCGAACCGATATCCACTCCACCACAACGTACATCCTCCACTGCACCACAACGCACATCCGCAAATACAGTCCAAAATTCATTTACCGGAAGTATACTAAAAAATTAATTAATACTCGGAAGTTTACATGAAAGAAGAAAAATAAGATAATATCAGAAAGAATAATGGGAGGGGTGTTAAAAGAGAGAATAGATGTTGTTAGAGGATTGTCGTCAAGACATTGATACGGAGGGTAAAGAAGAAGAGGGAAAAAAAGAGCAGGCGAAAAAGATTCAACACGCTACATATGTTTGGCGCACAGTGTATTTAAAAAAAAATCCCGTCTTTCTCTCATCTGAAACTCTTGTTCACTAATTTAAGTTAAAAAATAACTTCAAGAAAATCCTGTAACCGTTTCACGATGACACGCTATAAATTTTCAGACATGCTAAATGCTGCATATGTATTATTCAATTTATTTCATCACTGGCGTAGAAAACGTCTGGGTCTTAAGTCATTTTTAGTCTCTATCGCCTTTTACCCTGACAATCAAATTTCTCCTATACATCATGACCTGATTTTCTATTGCTTCACTGAGAAAAACTCTCAGAAAATACCCCCATTTTAATTGTCTGGATTTGGTAAAAATTGTGTTCTTTTTAAGCTTTTATATATAAGGATTCCTAACAGAAAAAATATGTCACTGCCTGACGAGGTGCTAATAAGATAGAACTGAAACACAATGGCTCTTGTGTTGCAGTAAACTATGTTTTATTATAATCTTATAATAACGATATTACCATATATAATTGTCTACTAAATATCGAGCACACTTAACAAAGTAAATCTACAAGCAGTCGATTGCCAACCGGTTATTTGTACTACGTCTAAGATATATATATATATATATATATATATATATATATATATATATATATATATATGTGTGTGTGTGTGTGTGTGTGTGTGTGTGTGTGTGTGTGTGTTATTAATACTAATGAAAGTAAAGTAGATATTTACTTTTAAAACTTGCTCAGTACGAAAGTAAAGCATAAATATATTATTATTATTATTATTATGTCATTTTTCATCATATTTCGATTTCTGCTTTGGTCTCACTACCAACCAAGTCTGCGGGGAGACCTAAGGCAGGTAGTGGCGTGTTGTTATGGCTCCATTTCATGTTTTTCTATCTTCCCTATCATCTCCAGCATTACATAGATAAAGTTTTCGTTAGTGTGTGGGCTGTACTTAATAAGACAATTTTTTGTATAACTCTTAAGCTGGGGTTTCCAGGGATTCTTTCAATGTGTTGTTTTGTTCCATTTTTTATCATTCCAAGTGCACCTACTATCACTGGCACAACTCTTGTTTTCAATTTCCACATTTTTCCTATTTCAATTTCCAGGTCTTTATATTTTGACAGTTTTTCAAATTCCTTGATTGCTATGTTACAATCCGCTGGACAAGCCATATCAATTAATAGACAAGTTTTCTCCTTCTGGTTTTTAACAATAATGTCTGGCCTGTTTGCTTCAATTTTTCTGTCTGTGTAGATGGTGTAATCCCATAGAATGGTTACATCTTCTATTTCTGTAACCGGTGCTGGGTGATGTTCATACCAGTGTTTGCCTACAGCTTTTCCATAATGTTTGCATATTGCCCAATGTAAATATTGCCCAACTCTATCGTGGCGATTTTTATATTCATTTGGGGCAAGCACAGAACAGCCTGAGATTAGGTGGTCTATTGTTTCTTGGTGTTTATCACAAAACCTGCATTTTGGATCCATATTATTATGCATAATATTTGACTGAAAGTTTCTCGCGAAAAGACTTTGGTCTTGTGCTGCAAGAATAAAGCCTTCAGTTTCGGACTTTAATCCAGATGCACGTAACCATCGATGAGTATTAACTTTGTCAACATTAGATTTATTGGCACGTACTGGATATTGGCCATGCAGAGGTTTGTCTTGCCAGCGCTGTTTCATCTGTTCAAGAGCTTTATCTTTGGCTTTCATTTTCATATTCTTTGCCGCAATAGTCGGCTCTTGGCTTCCGTTCTGCTTTTCTACAGAATCTACTAACTGTAAATCTTGTTTGAATTTACTGCCTTCTTTTATTATTGAATATTTTTTCTTTCTTTCTTCATGTTGCCTTACTAATTGTAACATCCAATCCTTTGTTGTTTCTATGTATGTTAGTAAGCCAATAGTTGTTGTCTTGTATGACAATTCCAGCTGAATAAGACCTCTTCCACCTTCTTTACGGGGTATGTATAGCCGATCTACATCAGCCTTTGGATGATGCATCTTATGCTTAGAAAGAAGCTTTCTTGTTTTAGCATCCATTCGCCTGATGTCGTTTAGAGTCCAGTTTAAGATGTTAAAGCTATATTGGACAACTGGGATTGCAAGGCTATTAATGGCCATAACTCTGTTCTGTGAATTTAATTCAGTTTTTAATATCATTCGTAGCCTTCTATAGTACTCTTTACGCACTATTTCTTTCATTTTTTTATGGTGAATGTTTTCGCTCTCATTTACACCTAGGTATTTATAAGCTTCTTCTGGTTTCAATTCTTTTATTGTTACAGCAGGGTCTAGGCTAATTGAGGATGTTTCTTGTATTGATCCACGTAAAACTGTAGCTTTAGCACATTTATTCAAATTAAATTTCATTCCAATGTCTTCGCTGAAGCATTTTACGGTTTGCAGAAGACCTTCCAGTTCATTATCATTCTTAGCATATAACTTCAAGTCATCCATGTAAAATAGATGGCTTATTTTCTTTTGTCCTATTTTATACCCACATTCTGTCTTGTTAAGTTGACTGGTTAGTGCTATTAATGATATGCAGAATAGTAAGGGAGATAAAGAATCACCTTGAAATATACCTCTTTTGATGTTTATTTCATCAGACTTATAGGCTCCATTTATATGATTGAGGTAAAGGGTTGTTTTCCATATAGACATGCACTGTTTGATGAAATTGATGATGACGGGCGATATCTTGTATTATTATTATTATTATTATTATTATTATTATATAATTGCATACTGCAACTTGATAGGTATATATATATATAGTGAGTACAGAACGAAGAAAGAAATTCTTTTCACCGTCCAAAAACATTAATTTAAAACAGTGCTCGATATATGATGTATAGAGCTGTGAATATTTATTATAAATTATGTTTTAGAACATGTACATATTTTTTTTTATATGTAGAACATATATAGAAAAAATTATGTACATGTTGTAAAACATAATTTATAATATATATATATATATATATATATATATATATATATATTTTTTTTTTAATCATTTCACCCCGAGCAAGGCGAAAAGGCCACAGAGGAGGGAGAAGAGGATTACAAACCAATTAGGAAGAAGCAATAGAAAGATGAAAATGCAGGTGTGATGACAGTTGCAAGGGGGGAGAGAAAGGGAAGGATATACGGGTTGGGGGAAGGGCTAGAGTTAAGTGGTTAGTAGATGAGTATTGACATTGCATTTAAATTTCTGGAGGTTGTAGCTATCAGGAAAGCAAGAATACGGGAGCGAGTTCCACAGGCGGGAAGTGCGAGAGAAGAAGCTGCGGGAGTAGAATTGTCGTCTGCATTTGGCTAACCTAACTGTGAATGGGTGGGACCCAGTAAACATCTGTTGAGGAGGCACCAGGGACTTAAGTTCATCTGAGCAGAAGCCATGAAAGTACTTATAGAACAGACAAAGGGAGGCCACATCTCGTCGGTGGGGAAGTGGCTGTAGTCGAGCCGCCAAGTCAGCACCTATCACGTTACTAACTCTCCTTTGGAGCCTGTCGAGAACACTGAGGTGAGCGGCAGGGGCGCCTGACCATAAATGGCAGCAGTACTCCATGCAGGGTCGAATGGTAGACTTGTATATATGCAGGATGGATTCAGGCGGAAAGAACGTCCTGTATCGACACAGTGACCCAAACTTCTTAGCAGTGGATTTAGCTGTAGATTCGATGTAGCGGTTCCATTTGAGATCAGAAGAAAGGGTAAGGCCGAGGATGCGCAGTGTATTGCACTCAGGGAGAATCGTTTGGTCCATGCTTATGGGAGGCAGGAGAGGTTGCCTGTGATGGTTGACAGACAACAGCTTGGTCTTGGACGCATTGAAGTTGACAAGCCACTTCTTGCCCCAGTTCACCACAGAGTGTCGATCCCGTTCAAGGTCAGCAGCGAGATTGCGTCTGTCCGCATGCCAGGTTTCTTACTGGAGCGGGAGTATATTGTCGTGTCATCTGCGTAGATGCCTACTTGGGACTTGATCTCATCTGGGAGGTCATTCATGAAAATAACGAAGAGCGTCGGACCGAGGATAGAGCCCTGGGGGACACCGGTAT
>JBBBDQ010002773.1:0-217500 GCA_037127315.1 Ascarosepion bandense | reverse complement strand
AGAAATCCTTATACCGAAAAATTCACCTTATTTATTGAATGACTCTCGTAGAAATCCTTATACCGAAAAATACACCTTATTTATTGAATGACCCTTGTAGAAGTCCTTATACCGAAAAATTCACCTTATTTATTGAATGACCCTCGTAGAAATCCTTATACCGAAAAATTCACCTTATTTATTGAATGACCCTTGTAGAAGTCCTTATACCGAAAAATTCACCTTATTTATTGAATGATCCTCGTAGAAATCCTTATACCGGCAAATTTAGGTTATTTATTGAATGACCCTCGTAGATGTCCTTATACCGAAAAATTCACCTTATTTATTGAATGACCCTCGTAGAAGTCCTTATACCGAAAAATTCACCTTATTTATTGAATGACCCTCGTAGAAGTCCTTATACCGAAAAATACACCTTATTTATTGAATGACCCTTGTAGAAGTCCTTATACCGAAAAATTCACCTTATTTATTGAATGATCCTCGTAGAAATCCTTATACCGGCAAATTTAGCTTATTTATTGAATGACCCTCGTAGATGTCCTTATACCGAAAAATTCACCTTATTTATTGAATGACCCTCGTAGAAGTCGCTATACCGAAAAATTCACCTTATTTATTGAATGACCCTCGTAGAAGTCGCTATACCGAAAAATTCACCTTATTTATTGAATGACCCTCGTAGAAATCCTTATACCGAAAAATTCACCTTATTTATTGAATGACCCTTGTAGAAATCCTTATACCGAAAAATTCACCTTATTTATTGAATGATCCTCGTAGAAATCCTTATACCGGCAAATTTAGCTTATTTATTGAATGACCCTCGTAGATGTCCTTATACCGAAAAATTCACCTTATTTATTGAATGACTCTCGTAGAAATCCTTATACCGAAAAATTCACCTTATTTATTGAATGACTCTCGTAGAAATCCTTATACCGAAAAATACACCTTATTTATTGAATGACCCTTGTAGAAGTCCTTATACCGAAAAATTCACCTTATTTATTGAATGACCCTCGTAGAAATCCTTATACCGAAAAATTCACCTTATTTATTGAATGACCCTTGTAGAAGTCCTTATACCGAAAAATTCACCTTATTTATTGAATGATCCTCGTAGAAATCCTTATACCGGCAAATTTAGCTTATTTATTGAATGACCCTCGTAGATGTCCTTATACCGAAAAATTCACCTTATTTATTGAATGACCCTCGTAGAAGTCCTTATACCGAAAAATTCACCTTATTTATTGAATGACCCTTGTAGAAGTCCTTATACCGAAAAATACACCTTATTTATTGAATGACCCTTGTAGAAGTCCTTATACCGAAAAATTCACCTTATTTATTGAATGATCCTCGTAGAAATCCTTATACCGGCAAATTTAGCTTATTTATTGAATGACCCTCGTAGATGTCCTTATACCGAAAAATTCACCTTATTTATTGAATGACCCTCGTAGAAGTCCTTATACCGAAAAATTCACCTTATTTATTGAATGACCCCTGTAGAAGTCCTTATACCGAAAAATACACCTTATTTATTGAATGACCCTTGTAGAAGTCCTTATACCGAAAAATTCACCTTATTTATTGAATGACCCTTGTAGAAGTCCTTATACCGAAAAATACACCTTATTTATTGAATGACCCTCGTAGAAATCCTTATACCGGCAAATTTAGCTTATTTATTGAATGACACTAGTATAAATTATTTTTTGGTTAAGTTTTCTGAGAGCGTCTTTGTTGAATTAAGAACTTTTCAATATCGTGATTAAGAGTGAAGCCACCATTAAATACTTATGGCATTTTAATTAAGAATTGTCGCAGCTGAGATTATGTCAGTAGTCTCTGGTTGGTGGCACTAGTTGTGTTGGTGACTCGAGAACACAGCAGGAATGAGAAGAAGGAACAAGTAATGTAAAAGAAAGGGAAAAATAAAAGCCCAAGAAAGAATGAACAAAAGAGTTAAATAATTAAGAAAGAAAAGGACAATAGTGGGGTTTGATTATGTCAAGATTTCTTGCAATAGTTAATGCTGAAAATTGGCATGACTTATGAGGCGAGTAGGATCGAAAGCATTACCAAGTAACTATGATGAACTAGCAGTATAGCCCGGCGTTGCTCGGGTGTAATCAAAGCTTTAAAACTAATCCATAGTCCTGGAGCTCAGACTTTTTGGGCGTTGGCACGAAAGATTAAAAAGCAGTAGTCGTTTCCAGTTAAAGCGAAACCGTAGACTGAAAGAAAAATGAATGGATGTCAGTCAAATTTTGATTTTCTGGTATCGGTATCAAATAAGTTTTTTCGTCGTAAACTGAATTTTGAACGCTAAATAAGTCCTCTGAGTAAAGAGTATCATGGCTGAGACTAAGAACTACAATTATACCTACTTAGAGCCAAACCAGAAGTAAAAACTAAAATAAAAGGGCTGAAAAAATACAGACATACAGGCAGATAAACAGACACACACACAAACATCTTGCCTTTTATATATATATATTATTGATTTTCTGCACTATTGTAAGAACTGCAACCTTGAAACTTCTGAATATCGTTTCTTATGTCTTTGTCTATGAGTGTATCAAATTTGATTAAAATCGGACCACTCCTTCTATAACCCGATTTTTTCGATTATCGATTTTCGATATTTATTGGAGGTGCCTCGACACAAAACCTAACTAAGAAAACTCGCAACTGTGTAAATTTTCAAGAAAATCGATTCAGCCGTTTCGGAGTCTATAGGTAACGAACACACACAGACACATACACACACAGACAATATTTCATTTATAAATAAGTTTAGATTTAGATCAGAGCATAATCTGTAATGGCGGAGAAGGAAGGATAATTAAAGAGGCACAAAGAAAAAAAATTCACTGACAAAGAAAAGTAAAGAGAAACTAAAAATGAAAGAAAGAAATGAAAGAATTAATTAAAAAAATTGCGAAAAAGTAAGAAAAAATAATGAAAGCAAGCAAGAAAGAAAAACAAAGAATGAAAACAAGAAAAATGGGAGAAGGAAAGGAAGAATTAATGAATGAAAGAAGTGAAAGAAATAATGAATGAAAAAAAAGAATGAAAAATTGAAGAAAGAAAGAAAAAATGAATGAAAGAAAAAAGAAAGAAAAAACGAATGAAAGAAAGAACGAAAGCTTTAATGAAAGATGGAAATGAAAGAAAGAAAAAATGGTAGATAAAAGAAAGAAAGAAAGAAAGAAAGAAAGAATAGGAGAAAGAAAAAAGAATTAATGAAATAAAATATGAAAGAAAGAAAGAATGAATGACCGAAAAAATGCGAGAAATAAATAAATAAATTAATTAAAAAATTAAAAAAGAAAGAAAGAAAGAAAAAATTAAAAAAGAAATAAACAATAAGAGAATGAAAGAAAGAATGAATGAAAAAAAGAAAGAATGAAATAATAAAAGAAAGAAATAAACAATAGGAGAATGAAAGAAAGAATTAACGAAAGAAAGAATGAAAATAAAAAAGAAATAAACAATAGGAGAAGGAAAGAAAGAATTACCGAAAGAAGGAATGAAAACAAAAAAGAAATAAACAATAGGAGAATGAAAGAAATAATGAATGAAAAAAAGAAAGAAAGAAAGAATAAACGAAAGAAATAAACAATAGGAGAATGAAAGAAAAAATTAATGAAAGAAAAAAGAATGAAAAAAGAATGTAAGAAACAAACTATGAGGAAATGAAAGAAAGAATTAACGAAAGAAAGAAAGAGTGAATGAAAGATTAAAGAATGAAAGAAAGAATGAAAATTTAAATAACCAAGAAGAAAAAGAAAGAACCAGTAAAATAAAAATCAAGCAAATTTTGAATGAGGAATGAAAATGAAAAAGAACGAAAAATCTAAATGAGAAAGAAAGAAAAAGAAAATAAAAAGAAAGGAAGAAACAGTTAAATGTTAAAGAAAGAAAGAAGGAGAAAAAGTTAAACCTTAACTGACAAAGAAAGAAAGAAAGAAAGAAAGATAGAAAGAAAGAAAGAAAGAAAACGAAATGAAGAAATAAATAATTAAGGAAAAAAACTTTGTAAAAAAATTTTAATGAGGAAATAAGAAACAGATTAAGAAAAGTCTGAATGAGGAAAGCAGAAAGAAAAAGTAATAAACGAATAAGTAAATTATGAAAAAATAAATAAGAAAGAAAAGTTCAATCATGAAGAAAGAAATGAAGAAAAAAGGGAGAAAAATCAATTGACAAAAAAAAAAAAAATGAAAAGAAAAAAGCAGAAAGAAAATTGTTAATGATGAAGAAAAATGAGCGGACCTGAAGTAGACTAACACCACCTTTAAATTTGTTGTTTTTCAATTTTCTTTATTACTTTTCTCAGTGCAATCTTATTGATTACACCCTAAACTTTCTGATTGACAAAAACAATTTGGAAAAATTTCAATATTTAAACAACTTTAGTGGGTGGTCTCAATAGGCTCATCCCTTGTTTCCTGTTTAGAATGTGGTTTCCAGCTTTCTCTTTTCCAATCTTTTCACTCTTTTTTTTTTTTTTCAATTGGAATAGATAGACTAAACTATCGCCCGGTTCACACTCCACCCACGTCTATTGAACAGGTGTAGAGGCTCATCCCTTGTTCCCTGTTTAGGATGTGGTTTCCGGCTTTCTCTCGTCTAATCTTTTCACTCTTACGTAGTCCCCTGCACATCAGTGGCATTACCACCTTGCTCGGGGTGATATGATTAAAAAAAAAAAAAATCGGTCCTCCATTTTGGAACCACCCGCCGATACGACATCACCACCATCTGGAAATTTGTTAATTATAATTTTTGTTTTACTTTTTTCAGAGCAATCTCATTGATTCAACACTAAACTTTCCGATTGACAAAAACAGATTTGTAAAATTTCAATTTTAAACAATCTTAGGGCGGGGGTGGGTGGGTCAGGTTTTTCATACAACCTTATAGTAAATCGATCCTGTGCAATTAACTGTTTTGATTGCGCATATTCAACAACTGAATACTTTGCGAAACTTTTGAATAAAGCCGTTCTTGGAGTTTCTGAAGAAGATGCCATCGTAAGAACTGAAGAGAACTTGAAAAAGACAAAAACAAGAGCAACAACTCGTCCCAAAAACAAAACAAAACAAAGTGACCCCAACGAGAGTGGCTCGAAAATGGAGGATCGATTTACTATAACGTTCTATGAAAAACTGAGCCTCGACTGAAATTGTTTAAATATTGAAAAGTTTCCACTTTTTTTTACTTTATGTAAGAATCGAAAAGACTGGCTGAAAAACGTTAAAAAAATGAAAAACACCAAATTTAAAGATGGTGGTAGTTTCTTTCATGTCCGCCGAAAAAAAGCAAAAGGTTGAAACAGTAAAATAACTAGGAAAGTAAGAAAACATTCGTTAACGAAAAGAGAAAGAAACAGAGGAATGAAAGAAAGAATTTTTGAATGACTGTTAAAGAAATTAAGACAAGCGAAAGAAATAATTAAATTATGAAAAAAGAATAAAAAAGATTATAAAGAAAAATAAAAGAGAAAAGAAAGAAAAAGTAAACTGACAAGAAAAAAAAAAGAAATAAAGCAAAAATAAAAAATGAAACAGAAAAGAATAAAGGAAGAAAGAGTGAAATGACTTAGGAAGTAAACAAATGAAATAGCGAAGAAAAAAAAATAAAAATAAAAAATCTAAATAAAAAAAAGAAAAGAAAGAAAGGAAAGAAAGGAATAATTAAATTATGAAGAATTAAATAAAAATGAAGTAAGAGTTAGATTGTGGTGATACCGAGCAAAAGCGATGAACCGGATGTTTGCTCTCTCACGACAAAAAGGCAAATGACCAAAAGTCGTCGTTGCGCATCCGGGTTCGCGCAGATGTTCCGGTTGAAAAATAAAAAATAATCAAATATTAAATTTCCATTTCGCGAGCCTACGCGAATTTTATTTATCAGCCAATGGGAAGCCCAGAACCAAATACAAGTGTGAAATCCCAAACGAGCTGCTGTGACCCAAAAAGCAGATATAAAAAGCAGATACAGACAGACCCCAGCAGGCAGAACTTAAGGAGAAGAGTGTAATCAATATCTCCTTGACCTAAGTCCAGTGGCTACTACGCTTGCCTCTTTCCTTCTCCCCTGTCTCAAAACTACTTACTAACCTAAGGAGCGACTACATCAAAGACATTCCTCACTTACACGCTCCCTACATTCGTAAGCCTTAAATCTCTTTCAGCTTATTATTTGCCATGAACATTTTAACCTCCCTTGGACCTATATTCAAGTATTACTTTAATTGTAAAAACCTTAATTGATATGTGTATATATAAAAATGTTATTTTTCAGCTCAATTTGCTTTTCTTGATTTTATAATCATTTTATGACTTATAGTGGGGTATTTACCACAAGGCCAAATTCCGTTAACCTGCAACAGTATACAAGTACCCTTCTCTTGAACGGACTCCCACTACTCCCACTACAACCAGAAAAGGGATAGATAAGCAACCCGCTACAAGATGATGGAAAAAAATGAAAAAAAAAAAAGAAAAGTTAAATGAAAAAAATAAAAGAAAGAAAAAGAAAAAAAAATTACGAAGAAAAAGAATGAGTAAAATGATTTAGGAAGTAAGAAAACATGAAATTACGAAGTAAGAAAGAAATTGAAAAAGAAAGAAAAGTCTAAATGAGGAAAAAGAAAGTAAGAATGAAAGAAAGTGCTAAATTATGAAGAATTAGATAAAAAGGAGGAAAACGTTCAATCATGAGGAAAGAAAATAAAACATTAAATAACAAAGAGCAAAAGAAAGTGTAAAACGACTTCCCAAGTCGTTTTACGGAGAAAGAAAAAACGAAAAAAATCAAAATTTAAGAAAAAAGAATGAAAGTAAGAAAGGGAGAATTAAATTGTGAAGAAATAAATAAAAAGTAGGAAAATTTTAATGATGCAATATAATGGGTTATCCGTTATAGTGAAGTGTATTTGTGTGTTGAAACAGATTAACTGAATTTGGCCTTGTTAATAGATCTTCTTGTCCTTTCAGGACGTAGGCGATCATGGCCTTCCACGTCTTCCTATCCCTGGTGGCTCTGAGCCCACTTTAAAAATGCTCTAGTGGGTTATCTGTTATAGTGAAGTGTATTTGTGTGTGTTGAAACAGATTAACTGAATTTGGCCTTGTTAATAGATCTTCTTGTCCTTTCAGGACGTAGGCGATCATGGCCTTCCACGTCTTCCTATCCCTGGTGGCTCTGAGCCCACTTTAAAAATGTTCTAGTGGGTTATCTGTTATAGTGAAGTGTATTTGTGTGTTGAAACAGATTAACTGAATTTGGCCTTGTTAATAGATCTTCTTGTCCTTTCAGGACGTAGGCGATCATGGCCTTCCACGTCTTCCTATCCCTGGTGGCTCTGAGCCCACTTTAAAAATGTTCTAGTGGGTTATCTGTTATAGTGAAGTGTGTATTTGTGTGTTGAAACAGATTAACTGAATTTGGCCTTGTTAATAGATCTTCTTGTCCTTTCAGGACGTAGGCGATCATGGCCTTCCACGTCTTCCTATCCCTGGTGGCTCTGAGCCCACTTTAAAAATGTTCTAGTGGGTTATCTGTTATAGTGAAGTGTATTTGTGTGTTGAAACAGATTAACTGAATTTGCCTTGTTAATAGATCTTCTTGTCCTTTCAGGACGTAGGCGATCATGGCCTTCCACGTCTTCCTATCCCCGGTGGCTCTGAGCCCACTTTAAAATGTTCTAGTGGGTTATCTGTTATAGTGAAGTGTATTTGTGTGTTGAAACAGATTAACTGAATTTGGCCTTGTTAATAGATCTTCTTGTCCTTTCAGGACGTAGGCGATCATGGCCTTCCACGTCTTCCTATCCCTGGTGGCTCTGAGCCCACTTTAAAAATGTTCTAGTGGGTTATCTGTTATAGTGAAGTGTATTTGTGTGTTGAAACAGATTAACTGAATTTGGCCTTGTTAATAGATCTTCTTGTCCTTTCAGGACGTAGGCGATCATGGCCTTCCACGTCTTCCTCCTATCCCTGGTGGCCTGAGCCCACTTTAAAAATGTTCTAGTGGGTTATCTGTTATAGTGAAGTGTATTTGTGTGTTGAAACAGATTAACTGAATTTGGCCTTGTTAATAGATCTTCTTGTCCTTTCAGGACGTAGGCGATCATGGCCTTCCACGTCTTCCTATCCCTGGTGGCTCTGAGCCCACTTTAAAAATGTTCTAGTGGGTTATCTGTTATAGTGAAGTGTATTTGTGTGTTGAAACAGATTAACTGAATTTGGCCTTGTTAATAGATCTTCTTGTCCTTTCAGGACGTAGGCGATCATGGCCTTCCACGTCTTCCTATCCCTGGTGGCTCTGAGCCCACTTTAAAAATGTTCTAGTGGGTTATCTGTTATAGTGAAGTGTATTTGTGTGTTGAAACAGATTAACTGAATTTGGCCTTGTTAATAGATCTTCTTGTCCTTTCAGGACGTAGGCGATCATGGCCTTCCACGTCTTCCTATCCCTGGTGGCTCTGAGCCCACTTTAAAAATGTTCTAGTGGGTTATCTGTTATAGTGAAGTGTATTTGTGTGTTGAAACAGATTAACTGAATTTGGCTTGTTAATAGATCTTCTTGTCCTTTCAGGACGTAGGCGATCATGGCCTTCCACGTCTTCCTATCCCTGGTGGCTCTGAGCCCACTTTAAAAATGTTCTAGTGGGTTATCTGTTATAGTGAAGTGTATTTTGTGTGTTGAAACAGATTAACTGAATTTGGCCTTGTTAATAGATCTTCTTGTCCTTTCAGACGTAGGCGATCATGGCCTTCCACGTCTTCCTATCCCTGGTGGCTCTGAGCCCACTTTAAAAATGTTCTAGTGGGTTATCTGTTATAGTGAAGTGTATTTGTGTGTTGAAACAGATTAACTGAATTTGGCCTTGTTAATAGATCTTCTTGTCCTCTTCAGGACGTAGGCGATCATGGCCTTCCACGTCTTCCTATCCCTGGTGGCTCTGAGCCCACTTTAAAATGTTCTAGTGGGTTATCTGTTATAGTGAAGTGTATTTGTGTGTTGAAACAGATTAACTGAATTTGGCCTTGTTAATAGATCTTCTTCTTGTCCTTTCAGGACGTAGGCGATCATGGCCTTCCACGTCTTCCTATCCCTGGTGGCTCTGAGCCCACTTTAAAAATGTTCTAGTGGGTTATCTGTTATAGTGAAGTGTATTTGTGTGTTGAAACAGATTAACTGAATTTGGCCTGTTAATAGATCTTCTTGTCCTTTCAGGACGTAGGCGATCATGGCCTTCCACGTCTTCCTATCCCTGGTGGCTCTGAGCCCACTTTAAAAATGTTCTAGTGGGTTATCTGTTATAGTGAAGTGTATTTGTGTGTTGAAACAGATTAACTGAATTTGGCCTTGTTAATAGATCTTCTTGTCCTTTCAGGACGTAGGCGATCATGGCCTTCCACGTCTTCCTATCCCTGGTGGCTCTGAGCCCACTTTAAAAATGTTCTAGTGGGTTATCTGTTATAGTGAAGTGTATTTGTGTGTTGAAACAGATTAACTGAATTTGGCCTTGTTAATAGATCTTCTTTGTCCTTTCAGGACGTAGGCGATCATGGCCTTCCACGTCTTCCTATCCCTGGTGGCTCTGAGCCCACTTTAAAAATGTTCTAGTGGGTTATCTGTTATAGTGAAGTGTATTTGTGTGTTGAAACAGATTAACTGAATTTTACCTTGTTAATAGATCTTCTTGTCCTTTCAGGACGTAGGCGATCATGGCCTTCCACGTCTTCCTATCCCTGGTGGCTCTGAGCCCACTTTAAAAATGTTCTAGTGGGTTATCTGTTATAGTGAAGTGTATTTGTGTGTTGAAACAGATTAACTGAATTTGGCCTTGTTAATAGATCTTCTTGTCCTTTCAGGACGTAGGCGATCATGGCCTTCCACGTCTTCCTATCCCTGGTGGCTCTGAGCCCACTTTAAAAATGTTCTAGTGGGTTATCTGTTATAGTGAAGTGTATTTGTGTGTTGAAACAGATTAACTGAATTTGGCCTTGTTAATAGATCTTCTTGTCCTTTCAGGACGTAGGCGATCATGGCCTTCCACGTCTTCCTATCCCTGTGGCTCTGAGCCCACTTCTAAAATGTTCTAGTGTTATCTGTTATAGTGAAGGTATTTGTGTGTTGAAACAGATTAACTGAATTTGGCCTTGTTAATAGATCTTCTTGTCCTTTCAGGACGTAGGCGATCATGGCCTTCCACGTCTTCCTATCCCTGGTGGCTCTGAGCCCACTTTAAAAATGTTCTAGTGGGTTATCTGTTATAGTGAAGTGTATTTGTGTGTTGAAACAGATTAACTGAATTTGGCCTTGTTAATAGATCTTCATACCTTCAGGACGTAGGCGATCATGGCCTTCCACGTCTTCCTATCCCTGGTGGCTCTGAGCCCACTTTAAAAATGTTCTAGTGGGTTATCTGTTATAGTGAAGTGTATTTGTGTGTTGAAACAGATTAACTGAATTTGCCTTGTTAATAGATCTTCTTTGTCCTTTCAGGACGTAGGCGATCATGGCCTTCCACGTCTTCCTATCCCTGGTGGCTCTGAGCCCACTTTAAAAATGTTCTAGTGGGTTATCTGTTATAGTGAAGTGTATTTGTGTGTTGAAACAGATTAACTGAATTTGGCCTTGTTAATAGATCTTCTTGTCCTTTCAGGGACGTAGGCGATCATGGCCTTCCACGTCTTCCTATCCCTGGTGGCTCTGAGCCCACTCTTTAAAAATGTTTTAGTGGGTTATCTGTTATAGTGAAGTGTATTTGTGTGTTGAAACAGATTAACAGAATTTGGCCTTGTTAGCAGATCTTCTTGTCCTTTCAGGACGTAGGCGATCATGGCCTTCCACGTCTTCCTATCCCTGGTGGCTCTGAGCCCACTTTAAAAATGTTCTAGTGGGTTATCTGTTATAGTGAAGTGTATTTGTGTGTTGAAACAGATTAACTGAATTTGGCCTTGTTAATAGATCTTCTTGTCCTTTCAGGACGTAGGCGATCATGGCCTTCCACGTCTTCCTATCCCTGGTGGCTCTGAGCCCACTTTAAAAATGTTCTAGTGGGTTATCTGTTATAGTGAAGTGTATTTGTGTGTTGGAAACAGATTAACTGAATTTGGCCTTGTTAATAGATCTTCTTGTCCTTTCAGGACGTAGGCGATCATGGCCTTCCACGTCTTCCTATCCCTGGTGGCTCTGAGCCCACTTTAAAAATGTTCTAGTGGGTTATCTGTTATAGTGAAGTGTATTTGTGTGTTGAAACAGATTAACTGAATTTGGCCTTGTTAATAGGTCTTCTTGTCCTTTCAGGACGTAGGCGATCATGGCCTTCCACGTCTTCCTATCCCTGGTGGCTCTGAGCCCACTTTAAAAATGTTCTAGTGGGTTATCTGTTATAGTGAAGTGTATTTGTGTGTTGAAACAGATTAACTGAATTTGGCCTTGTTAATAGATCTTCTTGTCCTTTCAGGACGTAGGCGATCATGGCCTTCCACGTCTTCCTATCCTGGTGGCTCTGAGCCCACTTTAAAAATGTTCTAGTGGGTTATCTGTTATAGTGAAGTGTATTTGTGTGTTGAAACAGATTAACTGAATTTGGCCTTGTTAATAGATCTTCTTGTCCTTTCAGGACGTAGGCGATCATGGCCTTCCACGTCTTCCTATCCCTGGTGGCTCTGAGCCCTTTAAAAATGTTCTAGTGGGTTATCTGTTATAGTGAAGTGTATTTGTGTGTTGAAACAGATTAACTGAATTTGGCCTTGTTAATAGATCTTGTCCTTTCAGGACGTAGGCGATCATGGCCTTCCACGTCTTCTATCCCTGGTGGCTCTGAGCCCACTTTAAAAATGTTCTAGTGGGTTATCTGTTATAGTGAAGTGTATTTGTGTGTTGAAACAGATTAACTGAATTTGGCCTTGTTAATAGATCTTCTTGTCCTTTCAGGACGTAGGCGATCATGGCCTTCCACGTCTTCCTATCCCTGGTGGCTCTGAGCCCACTTTAAAAATGTTCTAGTGGGTTATCTGTTATAGTGAAGTGTATTTGTGTGTTGAAACAGATTAACTGAATTTGGCCTTGTTAATAGATCTTCTTGTCCTTTCAGGACGTAGGCGATCATGGCCTTCCACGTCTTCCTATCCCTGGTGGCTCTGAGCCCACTTTAAAAATATTCCTAGTGGGTTATCTGTTATAGTGATGTATTTGTGTGTTGAAACAGATTAACTGAATTTGGCCTTGTTAATAGATCTTCTTGTCCTTTCAGGACGTAGGCGATCATGGCCTTCCACGTCTTCCTATCCCTGGTGGCTCTGGGCCACTTTAAAAATGTTCTAGTGGGTTATCTGTTATAGTGAAGTGTATTTGTGTGTTGAAACAGATTAACTGAATTTGGCCTTGTTAATAGATCTTCTTGTCCTTTCAGGACGTAGGCGATCATGGCCTTCCACGTCTTCCTATCCCTGGTGGCTCTGAGCCCACTTTAAAAATGTTCTAGTGGGTTATCTGTTATAGTGAAGTGTATTTGTGTGTTGAAACAGATTAACTGAATTTGGCCTTGTTAATAGATCTTCTTGTCCTTTCAGGACGTAGGCGATCATGGCCTTCCACGTCTTCCTATCCCTGGTGGCTCTGAGCCCACTTTAAAAATGTTCTAGTGGGTTATCTGTTATAGTGAAGTGTATTTGTGTGTTGAAACAGATTAACTGAATTTGGCCTTGTTAATAGATCTTCTTGTCCTTTCAGGACGTGGGCGATCATGGCCTTCCACGTCTTCCTATCCCTGGTGGCTCTGAGCCCACTTTAAAAATGTTCTAGTGGGTTATCTGTTATAGTGAAGTGTATTTGTGTGTTGAAACAGATTAACTGAATTTGGCCTTATTAATAGATCTTCTTGTCCTTTCAGGACGTAGGCGATCATGGCCTTCCATCCTTCCTATCCCTGGTGGCTCTGAGCCCACTTTAAAAATGTTCTAGTGGGTTATCTGTTATAGTGAAGTGTATTTGTGTGTTGAAACAGATTAACTGAATTTGGCCTTGTTAGTAGATCTTCTTGTCCTTTCAGGACGTAGGCGATCATGGCCTTCCACGTCTTCCTATCCCTGGTGGCTCTGAGCCCACTTTAAAAATGTTCTAGTGGGTTATCTGTTATAGTGAAGTGTATTTGTGTGTTGAAACAGATTAACTGAATTTGGCCTTGTTAGTAGATCTTCTTGTCCTTTCAGGACGTAGGCGATCATGGCCTTCACGTCTTCCTATCCCTGGTGGCTCTGAGCCCACTTTAAAAAGTTCTAGTGAGTTATCTGTTATAGTGAAGTGTATTTGTGTGTTGAAACAGATTAACTGAATTTGGCCTTGCTCGTAGATCTTCTTGTCCTTTCAGGACGTAGGCGATCATGGCCTTCCACGTCTTCCTATCCCTGGTGGCTCTGAGCCCACTTTAAAAATGTTCTAGTGGGTTATCTGTTATAGTGAAGTGTATTTGTGTGTTGAAACAGATTAACTGAATTTGGCCTTGTTAGTAGATCTTCTTGTCCTTTCAGGACGTAGGCGATCATGGCCTTCCACGTCTTCCTATCCCTGGTGGCTCTGAGCCCACTTTAAAAAGTTCTAGTGGGTTATCTGTTATAGTGAAGTGTATTTGTGTGTTGAAACAGATTAACTGAATTTGGCCTTGCTCGTAGATCTTCTTGTCCTTTCAGGACGTAGGCGATCATGGCCTTCCACGTCTTCCTATCCTGGTGGCTCTGAGCCCGCTTTAAAAAAGTTCTAGTGGGTTATCTGTTATAGTGAAGTGTATTTGTGTGTTGAAACAGATTAACTGAATTTGGCCTTGCTCGTAGATCTTCTTGTCCTTTCAGGACGTAGGCGATCATGGCCTTCCACGTCTTCCTATCCCTGGTGGCTCTGAGCCCACTTTAAAAATGTTCTAGTGGGTTATCTGTTATAGTGAAGTGTATTTGTGTGTTGAAACAGATTAACTGAATTTGGCCTTGTTAGTAGATCTTCTTGTCCTTTCAGGACGTAGGCGATCATGGCCTTCCACGTCTTCCTATCCCTGGTGGCTCTGAGCCCACTTTAAACATGTTCTAGTGGGTTATCTGTTATAGTGAAGTGTATTTGTGTGTTGAAACAGATTAACTGAATTTGGCCTTGTTAGTAGATCTTCTTGTCCTTTCAGGACGTAGGCGATCATGGCCTTCCACGTCTTCCTATCCCTGGTGGCTCTGAGCCCACTTTAAAAATGTTCTAGTGGGTTATCTGTTATAGTGAAGTGTATTTGTGTGTTGAAACAGATTAACTGAATTTGGCCTTGTTAGTAGATCTTCTTGTCCTTTCAGGACGTAGGCGATCATGGCCTTCCACGTCTTCCTATCCCTGAGTGGCTCTGAGCCCACTTTAAACATGTTCTAGTGGGTTATCTGTTATAGTGAAGTGTATTTGTGTGTTGAAACAGATTAACTGAATTTGGCCTTGTTAGTAGATCTTCTTGTCCTTTCAGGACGTAGGCGATCATGGCCTTCCACGTCTTCCTATCCCTGGTGGCTCTGGGCCACTTTAAAATGTTCTAGTGGGTTATCTGTTATAGTGAAGTGTATTTGTGTGTTGAAACAGATTAACTGAATTTGGCCTTGTTAGTAGATCTTCTTGTCCTTTCGGGACGTAGGCGATCACGGCCTTCCACGTCTTCCTATCCCTGGTGGCTCTGAGCCCACTTTAAAATGTTCTTGGGTTATCTGTTATAGTGAAGTGTATGTATTTGTGTGTTGAAACAGATTAACTGAATTTGGCCTTGCTAGTAGATCTTCTTGTCCTTTCAGGACGTAGGCGATCACGGCCTTCCACGTCTTCCTATCCCTGGTGGCTCTGAGCCCTTTAAAATGTTCTAGCGGGTTATCTGTTATAGTGAAGTGTATTTGTGTTGGAAACAGGTCGCTGAATTTGGCCTTGCTAGTAGATCTTCTTGTCCTTTCAGGACGTAGGCGATCATGGCCTTCCACGTCTTCCTATCCCTGGTGGCTCTGAGCCCACTTTAAAAATGTTCTAGCGGGTTATCTGTTATAGTGAAGTGTATTTGTGTGTTGAAACAGATTAACTGAATTTGGCCTTGTTAGTAGATCTTCTTGTCCTTTCAGGACGTAGGCGATCACGGCCTTCCACGTCTTCCTATCCCTGGTGGCTCTGAGCCCACTTTAAAAATGTTCTAGCAGGTTATCTGTTATAGTGAAGTGTATTTGTGTGTTGAAACAGATTAACTGAATTTGGCCTTGTTAGTAGATCTTCTTGTCCTTTCAGGACGTAGGCGATCACGGCCTTCCACGTCTTCCTATCCTGGTGGCTCTGAGCCCACTTTAAAAATGTTCTAGTGGGTTATCTGTTATAGTGAAGTGTATTTGTGTGTTGAAACAGATTAACTGAATTTGGCCTTGCTAGTAGATCTTCTTGTCCTTTCAGGACGTAGGCGATCATGGCCTTCCACGTCTTCCTATCCCTGGTGGCTCTGAGCCCACTTTAAAAATGTTCTAGTGGGTTATCTGTTATAGTGAAGTGTATTTGTGTGTTGAAACAGATTAACTGAATTTGGCTTTGTTAATAGATCTTCTTGTCCTTTCAGGACGTAGGCGATCATGGCCTTCCCACGTCTTCCTATCCCTGGTGGCTCTGAGCCCACTTTAAAAATGTTCTAGTGGGTTATCTGTTATAGTGAAGTGTATTTGTGTGTTGAAACAGATTAACCAGATTTGGCCTTGCTCGTAGATCTTCTTGTCCTTTCAGGACATAGGCGATCATAATGGCCTTCCACGTCTTCCCTATCTGGTGGCTCTGAGCCCACTTTAAAAATGTTCTTGTGGGTTATCTGTTATAGTGAAGTGTATTTGTGTGTTGAAACAGATTAACTGAATTTGGCCTTGCTAGTAGATCTTCTTGTCCTTTCAGGACGTAGGCGATCATGGCCTTCCACGTCTTCCTATCCCTGGTGGCTCTGAGCCCACTTTAAAAATGTTCTAGTGGGTTATCTGTTATAGTGAAGTGTATTTGTGTGTTGAAACAGATTAACTGAATTTGGCCTTGCTAGTAGATCTTCTTGTCCTTTCAGGACGTAGGCGATCATGGCCTTCCACGTCTTCCTATCCCTGGTGGCTCTGAGCCCACTTTAAAAATGTTCTAGCGGGTTATCTGTTATAGTGAAGTGTATTTGTGTGTTGAAACAGATTAACTGAATTTGGCCTTGTTAGTAGATCTTCTTCTTCTATGTGTCTTGTCCTTTCAGGACGTAGGCGATCATGGCCTTCCACGTCTTCCTATCCCTGGTGGCTCTGACCACACTTTAAAAATGTTCTAGCGGGTTATCTGTTATAGTGAAGTGTATTTGTGTGTTGAAACAGATTAACTGAATTTGGCCTTGCTAGTAGATCTTCTTCTTCTATGTGTCTTGTCCTTTCAGGACGTAGGCGATCATGGCCTTCCACGTCTTCCTATCCCTGGTGGCTCTGAGCCCACTTTAAAAATGTTCTAGTGGGTTATCTGTTATAGTGAAGTGTATTTGTGCGTTGAAACAGATTAACTGAATTTGGCCTTGTTAGTAGATCTTCTTGTCCTTTCAGGACGTAGGCGATCATGTCCTTCCACGTCTTCCTATCCCTGGTGGCTCTGAGCCCACTTTAAAAATGTTCTAGTGGGTTATCTGTTATAGTGAAGTGTATTTGTGTGTTGAAACAGATTAACTGAATTTGGCCTTGTTAGTAGATCTTCTTGTCCTTTAAGGACGTAGGCGATCATGGCCTTCCACGTCTTCCTATCCCTGGTGGCTCTGAGTCCACTTTAAAAATGTTCTAGTGGGTTATCTGTTATAGTGAAGTGTATTTGTGTGTTGAAACAGATTAACTGAATTTGGCCTTGTTAATAGATCTTCTTGTCCTTTCAGGACGTAGGCGATCATGGCCTTCCACGTCTTCCTATCCCTGGTGGCTCTGAGCCCACTTTAAAAATGTTCTAGTGGGTTATCTGTTATAGTGAAGTGTATTTGTGTGTTGAAACAGATTAACTGAATTTGGCCTTGTTAGTAGATCTTCTTGTCCTTTCAGGACGTAGGCGATCACGGCCTTCCACGTCTTCCTATCCCTGGTGGCTCTGAGCCCACTTTAAAAATGTTCTAGCGGGTTATCTGTTATAGTGAAGTGTATTTGTGCGTTGAAACAGATTAACTGAATTTGGCCTTGCTAGTAGATCTTCTTCTTCTATGTGTCTTGTCCTTTCAGGACGTAGGCGATCATGGCCTTCCACGTCTTCCTATCCCTGGTGGCTCTGAGCCCACTTTAAAAATGTTCTAGCGGGTTATCTGTTATAGTGAAGTGTATTTGTGTGTTGAAACAGATTAACTGAATTTGGCCTTGCTAGTAGATCTTCTTCTTCTATGTGTCTTGTCCTTTCAGCACGTAGGTGATCATGGCCTTCCACGTCTTCCTATCCCTGGTGGCTCTGAGCCCACTTTAAAAATGTTCTAGCGGGTTATCTGTTATAGTGAAGTGTATTTGTGTGTTGAAATAGATTAACTAAATTTGGCCTTGCTAGTAGATCTTCTTCTTCTATGTGTCTTGTCCTTTCAGGACGTAGGCGATCATGGCCTTCCACGTCTTCCTATCCCTGGTGGCTCTGAGCCCACTTTAAAAATGTTCTAGTGGGTTATCTGTTATAGTGAAGTGTATTTGTGTGTTGAAACAGATTAACTGAATTTAGCCTTGTTAATAGATCTTCTTGTCCTTTCAGGACGTAGGCGATCATGGCCTTCCACTTCTTCCTATCCCTGGTGGCCCTGAGCCCACTTTAAAAATGTTCTAGTGGGTTATCTGTTATAGTGAAGTGTATTTGTGTGTTGAAACAGATTAACTGAATTTGGCCTTGTTAGTAGATCTTCTTGTCCTTTCAGGACGTAGGCGATCGTGGCCTTCCACGTCTTACTATCCCTGCTGGCTCTGAGCCCACTTTAAAAATGTTCTAGTGGGTTATCTGTTATAGTGAAGTGTATTTGTGTGTTGAAACAGATTAACTGAATTTGGCCTTGTTAGTAGATCTTCTTGTCCTTTCAGGACGTAGGCGATCGTGGCCTTCCACGTCTTCCTATCCCTGGTGGCTCTGAGCCCACTTTAAAAATGTTCTAGCGGGTTATCTGTTATAGTGAAGTGTATTTGTGTGTTGAAACAGATTAACTGAATTTGGCCTTGTTAGTAGATCTTCTTGTCCTTTCAGGACGTAGGCGATTATGGCCTTCCACGTCTTCCTATCCCTGGTGGCTCTGAGCCCACTTTAAAAATGTTCTAGCGGGTTATCTGTTATAGTGAAGTGTATTTGTGTGTTGAAACAGATTAACTGAATTTGGCCTTGTTAGTAGACCTTCTTGTCCTTTCAGGACGTAGGCGATCATGGCCTTCCACGTCTTCCTATCCCTGGTGGCTCTGAGCCCACTTTAAAAATGTTCTAGCGGGTTATCTGTTATAGTGAAGTGTATTTGTGTGTTGAAACAGATTAACTGAATTTGGCCTTGCTAGTAGATCTTCTTCTTCTATGTGTCTTGTCCTTTCAGGACGTAGGCGATCATGGCCTTCCACGTCTTCCTATCCCTGGTGGCTCTGAGCCCACTTTAAAAATGTTCTAGTGGGTTATCTGTCATAGTGAAGTGTATTTGTGTGTTGAAACAGATTAACTGAATTTGGCCTTGCTAGTAGATCTTCTTCTTCTATGTGTCTTGTCCTTTCAGGACGTAGGCGATCATGGCCTTCCACGTCTTCCTATCCCTGCTGGCTCTGAGCCCACTTTAAAAATGTTCTAGTGGGTTATCTGTTATAGTGAAGTGTATTTGTGTGTTGAAACAGGTTAACTGAATTTGGCCTTGTTAATAGATCTTCTTGTCCTTTCAGGACGTAGGCGATCATGGCCTTCCACGTCTTCCTATCCCTGGTGGCTCTGAGCCCACTTTAAAAATGTTCTAGTGGGTTATCTGTTATAGTGAAGTGTATTTGTGTGTTGAAACAGATTAACTGAATTTGGCCTTGTCAGTAGATCTTCTTGTCCTTTCAGGACGTAGGCGATCACGGCCTTCCACGTCTTCCTATCCCTGGTGGCTCTGAGCCCACTTTAAAAATGTTCTAGCGGGTTATCTGTTACAGTGAAGTGTATTTGTGTGTTGAAACAGATTAACTGAATTTGGCCTTGTTAGTAGATGGCCCATTATAAGGGAGGGTACAAAAGAAGAAAATCAAATTGAGTATAGAAACAACACCCACCATATATATATATATATATATATATATATATATATATATATATATAAATTAAGGTTTTTTCCAAATAAAAGTAATGTCTTTTGGTTAGTACAAAGGTCGTTAAAATGTTCATAGCAGCAATTGCCGAAAAGAGTTTGTGCGTATGTATGTGTGCGCGTTCGATTGTTAGGAGTGTCTTTGAAGTCTCCGCTCATTCCTTCGGGTAACGGTCAGTTATTAAGTGGCTCAGTAAACATTGAAGAAGAAGATGAGAGAGAAAGAAGAGGAAACCATAATACGATCGCTTGACGTCTGTCAAGGGACGTGTTAATTATGCTCGTATTTTCTCAATTGCCGAATGTTTTCTTGTGTCGACTTTTATTTCGTCTTCGGGGGTCCGAACAAGTCATTTGGGAATTCACACCCGGATTTAATTCTGGGCTTTCCATTGCAGGATAAACAAAATTCACGTTGTCTCGCGTAAAGGGTCTGTAAAATGGAATTTGATATTTATTTAATTTTGGTTTTCCACCGGAACTTCTGTGTGGAGCCCTGACGCGCAAAGACCAGTTTTGGTCATTTGCTATCTGGATCTCTGATGGTAAACATCCGGTCCCTCGCTTGCTCGGTATCACCACAGGAGAAAGAAAGAAAGAAAGGAAAAAGGCTAAATAAAAATAAAAATTAAGAAAAGATTAAATGACGAAGGACGAATCATTTAAATGAAAAAAAAAAAACAACAACAAAAGAACGAAAGAAAGCAAGTTAAATGGCGAAAAGAAAAATTAAATAGTTGAAGATTTGACATGTTTTCACTTTTTACGGAATTTCTGAGATGAGGAGTTATCATTATTTACACTATTAATATTCTGACTATTGTCCTCATCTTTATTGTTGCTGTCGTTGTTGTTAAGGTTCTGACCTCCGGCTTCACTCAGGTGTATACCGATTTGGTTAACCCACAGAGAATTCTGAAAGAGCCACCAGGTATACGGAGACGTGGAAAGCCATGATCGCCTACGTCCTGAAGTGACAGGACACATAGAAGAAGAATGTATATGCCAACTGTTTATAAGAAATTATAATGTGGGTATAAAATGGGGGGTCAATTCTATATTATAATCGCTATATAAACTGATCCCTCATTTTGTGGCCATGCTAGTTTCTATACATTTATATTCTAGATTTATGGGCTTGAGCTAGTGGATGACAGAACGGGGGTTGCATGGTGTAACAGGAGTAGGCGTGCTAAGAGCCACCAGGGATAGGGAGACGTAAAAAGCCATGATCGCCCATGTCCTGAAGGGACAGGGCACATAGAAGAAGAAGAATAAACACTTCTCCTTTCATTGCTCATGTCTAGGGATATCGTTGAGTTTTTATTTTACTGTTCAGCTATTGTTTGCCAGTTTTCACTGAGAGCAAGTACACATTGCATACCCAATTGGATTGAATAAAGGGTTCAGTTTAGAATTCCCTGTAGGTTAGCCAGATCGATATATCCCTGAGGAAGGGCTGAAGGTATAGAAGGTTGTGATAACAACAATAAAGTTGAAAAAATAGTCCGAATATAAATAGTGCAAATAATGTATGTGGTTCTGGGTAAGACAGTAAACTGCATCCAGCAGCAAGGCCTCTGATTGGGGAGGTTGTGAGAAGAATAGAACCACCTCTTAATTGCTGTTGTCCCCAGGTCCACCCTGACCCAGAATGGTAGCACCTGTTAGGGTCCCAGCTATGGGCAAATAGTTAACTGGGGTCAAAACACTATGAAAGTATAAAAATAGACTTTTATAGAAATAGATGCATAAAAATTTGACTATTATAGAAATATCTGCATAAAAATATACTTTTATAGAAAAATATATATTTTTGAAGAAAAAAATTGCCACAATAGGTTTTTGAAGGAAAAAAATTATTACCAGCAATACATTTTTTAATACAAAACTAGAAAACATCTTCAGTTTCTTAAATAAAAAAATTAAAAAAAATTCATCAAAATGTGACTAAATCAACCTTCTCACTATAACCAAACATTAAAAAAAAATACCTTAATAGCCCACCTTTTTGGCATTAAATAACCCACAGAGGTGTTGATATGCCATAAAACAAAACTGAAATTCAAATTAAAAAATAATGTATGCGGCTTTCCTCTGACTCTTTTACAAATATTTCCACGGCTTCTCCTCCGACGAGCTTAGCTCTCTTCTGCCCCCTCTACATGAATTTGCTCGAGAAACTAGACTGGCAGTCCCATTCGTTTACCGTCAATATGTTTAAATGTAACCTCCGCTTCTACTATAACAGTTTCTTTTCTCGCACTTTCCGTTTGTGGAACATCCTTCCACACACCTGCTTCCCTGATAGCTACAATCTCCAAAAGTATAAATGCAACGTTAGTTACCATCTCTTATCTTTTTACCCCCGTTCTTTTTTATCTTTTCTTCGACACCCACTGTATCTTGTTCTTCTCCCCTTTCAATCTATTTTAAAGTAGTGCTCTTCACTCCAGTATTTCCATCCTTCCCTTAGCTATTCTCTGACCCCCTGTAACATGTTCCTCTTTCTTACTTATAAAATCTCTCGCTCTCCTCTTATGTAAGACCTTGCACACTAGTGACCATACTACATTGCTTGAGATCGAACGATTAAAAAAAAATTGTTGCAATATTTAATGTCGAATTTTTTTTATGGAAGTTATGATTAAGCATATTTCATATTTGCCGGCATATTGGATGAATATTGGATGCACCCGTGCATTGAACGTATCCAGATTTGGGGATTGAATATTTAGGAAAAAATGCACACATCATAAAAAAAAAAAAAAAAATGTTAAGGCCATCTTTGAAATATGAAATTTTCCTTCTTTTTTTTTTTTTAATCATATCACCCCGAGCAAGGCGGTAACGCCACTGATGTGCAGGGGGCTACGTAAGAGTGAAAAGATTGGAAAAGAGAAAGCCGGAAACCACAACCTAAACAGGGAACAAGAGATGAGCCCCTTCACTTGTTCAATATACGTGGGTGGAGTGTGAACCGGGCGATAGTTTAGTCTATCTATGTGTGTGTGTGTGTGTGTGTGTGTGTGTCTGTTTATCTGTCTGTATGTCCTTCATACGAATCCACAATTTTTATACGATTCTCACCAAACTTCACACAAATATTCTTTAGGCTGAGTCTGAGCTCCAGGATCATGGATTAGTTTTAAAGCTTTCATTATACCCGAGCAACGCCGGATTATACTGCTAGTTGTTCAATAAATTCCGAATGTTTCTTTATAAGGAAACAGGCAATATTACCACTACTATTTATTGCTTCATTGATCATGAAAGTTTACGATTTTACGTGAGCGGTTGTATGATATCTCCACATGAGGTGACAAAAGGTCAGTTTGAGAGGGATGTTATCTAACATGCAAGTAAGTGACGCCTCGTACAAGATGATGCATAAGCGTCTTCATCTAATAAATTGTATTTCCGTCCATATTATCTGTGATTATGAGATAGGATGCAAGTTGCACCTGTTCGCCAAGGGGCTGCTCTTCACTGTACAAATTTCAGATTAATCTAAATGGTCTTCGGCAAGAGGCACCTGCAGTCGTCATAGTTGTAACTGAACTATATTGGTCAATAATTAATAGAATGATTTACGAAGGCGAGAAGACTGATGCACAGATGGTGTCGAGCAGTGCAACATTTTACCCTGAAGTTTCTGCAATAGCAGGAGCTCGTTTCGAATTATAAAATGCGGTCACTTACCGGTCCGGATGTTATTAACACAAGAAGTCACCCGTAAATCAAAGATTCTTTGATTGATAGCTCAAATTGGTGCCTGTTACACATCCTTTATGCATGAAAGACCGGAACTGTGTGCGCCAAATAGTTTTGTGTTTCTCTTATCTCCGTGAAGGGATAAATCTTAAGCAATTATTTAAAGACAAGCGCTTTCGAGCGACCACGCTTTCTCTCTCATTTCTTCACACACACACACACACACACACACACACACACACACACACACACACACACACAATTCTTTGAAGTTTTATTTTTGTTAGTTCCTTCCTCACTGCCTTCCTTTCTGATTTTCATCAAGCCTATTCTCTTATACGCTTTTAGGCTTTCTTTTTAAAGACGGTTTGCTCCGTCGTTTTATTTTTTTTTCATCTTTTCTTTTCGTCGTTTCTTTAAATTTTCTTCGTCTTTTGTTTTGCTTAAAGCTTTTCGTTTGTTCTGGTTATTTGTATTCTTCTTTTTTTAATCATATCACCCCAAGCAAGGTGGTAACGCCACTGATGTGCAGAGGGCTACGTAAGAGTGAAAGGATTGGAAAAGAGAAAGCAGGAAACGACACCCTAAACAGGAAACAAGGATGAGCCCCTTCTGTTCAATAGAAGTAGGTGGAGTGTGAACCGGGCGATAGTTTGGTCTATCTACTCCAATTGAAAAAAAGGAAAAAGGAAAAAGGAAAAGGAGTGAAAGGATTAGAAAAGATAAAGCCGGAAACCACATTCTAAACAGGAAACAAGGGGTGAGCCCCTTCACCTGTTCAATAGAAGTGGGTGGAGTGTGAACCGGGCGATAGTTTGGTCTATCTACTCCAATTGAAAAAAAGGAAAAAGGAAAAAGGAAAAGGAGTGAAAGGATTAGAAAAGTGAAAGCCGGAAACCACATTCTAAACAGGAAACAAGGGATGAGCCCTTTCACCTGTTCAATAGAAGTGGGTGGAGTGTGAACCGGGCGATAGTTTGGTATATCTACTCCAATTGAAAAAAAGGAAAAAGGAAAAGGAGTGAAAGGATTAGAAAAGATAAAGCCGGAAATCACATCCTAAACAGGAAACAAGGGATGAGCCCCTTCACTTGTTCAATAGACGTGGGTGGAGTGTGAACCGGGCGATAGGGTGGTGAACTGTAACTTAGGTTACTTTTATGTTTGTTTCTCTTTCCGGTTCTTATTTATTTTTTTAATTCTTCCGGGCGCATCTTGATGAAGTTCTTTACAATCTTTAACATTCTTCGTGTAATTCTTTCACTATTTCTTCCATCTCTTTTTTTTTGTACATTTTTCTTTTTTCTTTTCACCTTTCATTTCCTTTAATCTCCGTTATATTGACATTCATTTTGCTTGTTTGTTTGTTTGTTTGGTACTTTCGTTCTTTTTCTTTCTTTCTTTCTTTTATTTACTCATTCTTGCTTTCTTCCTTATTAACATATCCATTTTCTTTAATTACTTTCACTTATTTTCTTATAATCATATTCTTCACCTTTTTCTTTATCTTATTAAATTATTCTTTTTTTATTCTTTCTTTCTTACGACCATATTCTTTCTTTCTTTCTTTCTTTTTTACGACCATATTCTTTCTATCTTTCTTTTTTACGACCATATTCTTTCTTTCTTTCGTTATTATTAAGATATTTTTTGCCTTTTCTTTTTCTCACTCTTTCTTTCCTAGTTCATATACTTCTTTATCTACATGCTTTTCTTTCTTTCTTTCTTTCTTTCTTTCTTTCATACTTTCTTTCTTTTTTACGACCATATTCTTTCTTTCTTTCGTTATTATTTAGATATTTTTTGCCTTTTCTTTTTTTCACTCTTTCTTTCCTAGGTCATATACTTCTTTGTCTACATGCTTTTCTTTCTTTCTTTCTTTCTTTCTTTCTTTCTTTCTTTCTTATTAACCTAATCTTTGTCATTTCTTTCTTTCATTCCTTTTTTTATGATCATATTGTTCTTTGTCTTCTTTCTTTTTTCTCTTTTCTATCTTTCTTTTTCCTCTTTCTTTTTCTTTCGTCCTTATTAACACAACTTTTTATGCTTCTACATTCTTATGATCATATTTATTTAGTCTATCTTTCTTCCTTTTATTTTCTTCTTTTCCTCCTTTCTTTTTTCTTTTTTTCTTATTAACATTCCCTATGTCTTTTCTTTCTTTCACTCCTTTTTTCTTATTATCATATTCTTGTCTTTCTTTCTTTCTTTCTTTCTTTCTTTCTTTGTTATTAAATTACGATTTTTCATTTTTTCTATGACTATTATCTTCTTATAATCATATTCGTTCTCCTCTTTCTTTTTTTTCTTTCTTATTAACATTCCCTATGTCTTTTCTTTCTTTCACTCCTTCTTTCTTGTTATCATATTCTTGTCTTGTCTTTTCTTTCTTTCTTTCTTTCTTTCTTTCTTTCTTTCTTTCTTTCTTTCTACTTCCTTCGATTTTTCTTTCTCATCATTTTTTCGTCGTATTGTTTATCTTTGTTTCTTTCTTTCTGTTCAATGTTTTTTTCTTCCTCTTATATCTATTCTTTCCGTTTCTCCCTTATCTCATCCCAGCCTTAATTGTTATTCTCTTCTTTTCTTCGTTTTTGTCTTTCTTTCATTCATTTTTCGTCCCCCCCATTCTCTTTTCTTATTTTTCTTTCATTTCCTCTTCTCCTCCTCCCTCTCCTGAATCTTCTCTTTGTCTCTTTTCTCTTCTTTCTCGCCTTCATTCTTCCAATGATTTCTCATATTCTTAGGCCGAACCCTTAATACTTTCCAAATGCCACTAGTTTGAACTAGAAAACCGAATATCGATCTTTGCAAAGTAGGAACAATTCATACATTCGTAAAATCGACCACCCAAATTACCTTCAGGGCTTCTCCCAAGTCATTATGGATCTGCGATCTCCGTTACTTAAAACACTCAGTGCTATACATGTGTAGCAACAATCAGTTACCATTTTCTTAAATTTAAAACAATTTAGAAGAAACATGTGCATATAAGGTAAAAAATGGCGAGTTTATATGAAGAAAATACTTTCACGGCTTCTGAATATCTGGTGACCCCTAGATATTAATTTACTCGAGCTATAAGATTAGCAACTAGGTCTTACCCTTTTACAGTGAAACCAATAAAATGTAACCTCAACTTCTACGCCAGACTCCGATTGCTTTTTACCCAGGATTGAAACCCGATCGAATTGGCGTCAGTCTTTTCTCGCACTGTCCGCCTCTGGAATCGCCTTTCTTGAACTCGTTTGTCCGACAGCTGCAATCTCCAAGAATTTAAATAGAAAGTCAATAGTTATCTCATGCTCATTTCTTCGGCTACTCCTCTCTCATCAGTATTCTCATATTTCTCTTACCCACTTCCTGACATCCCCATATAACCTGTCACGCTTTCTCATCACTTTCCTCCCTGAAAAACAGTGGCAGTAAAATGCCTTGCTTGGGGAGATATGATTATATATATATATATATATATATATATATATATATATATATATATAATCTCCAAGAATTTAAATGTAAAGTCAGTAGTCATCTCCTATCTCACTAACCTGCATTCTCTCTCTCATGCTCCTTTCTCCGTCTACACCATTCTCATCAGTATTCTCATCCTTCTCTTACCCACTTCCTAACACCCTCTATAACCTGTCACTCTTTCTCATAACTTACCTCCTATGTAACTCCCTACAAAACAGTGGCAGTAAATTGCCTTGCTTGGGGCGATATGATTATAAAACAAAAATATTGGTTTCAGAACCAAAAATCAAACACGGAAAAAAAAAAAAAAAAAAAAAGAGACGAAGCGTAAAAAAGAGAATAAAGAGCTGCATGGACGAATGATTGAATGAATGGACAAGGGAGAGAAATAATAAAGAAATTGAAAGAAAAATGTACAATTGGAGAAGATAGATCTATCTATCGCCCGGTTCACACTCCACCCACGTCTATTGAACAGGTTAAGAGGCTCATCCCTTGTTCCCTGTTTAGGATGTGGTTTCCGGCTTTCTCTTTTCAAATCTTCTCACTTTGATTTTTTTTTCAATTGGAGTAGATATATCTATCTATCGCCCGGTTTACACTCCACCCACGTCTATTGAACAGGTTAAGAGGCTCATCCCTTGTTCTCTGTTTAGGATGTGGTTTCCGGCTTTCTCTTTTCAAATCTTATCAGTTTTTTTTCAATTGGAGTAGATAGATCTATCTATCGCCCGGTTCACACTCCACCCACGTCTATTGCACAGGTTAAGAGGCTCATCCCTTGTTTCCTGTTTTGGGTGTGGTTTCCGGCTTTCTCTTTTCAAATCTTCTCACTTTTTTTTTCAATTGGAGTAGATAGATCTATCTATCGCGCGGTTCACACTCCACCCACGTCTATTGAACAGGTTAAGATGCTCATCCTTTGTTCCCTGTTTAGGCTGTGGTTTCCGGCTTTCTCTTTTCAAATCTTTTCACTGTTACATAACCCCCTGCACATCAGTGGCGTTGCCGCCTTGCTCGAGGTGATACAATTAAAAAAAAAAAGAAAAATTAATGGATTAAATCCAACATTTTTAAAAAAATGTATTTGTGTAAACGTTATCTTTAAAGGATGGTCAGATTTGAATAGGTGCATTGCTTTTATTGTTAAACAGTTAAAATTTATTTATTTACATCTGCCGGCCCGAATATTCGAAGAAGCTTGTGAGAAAAATATCGAAAAATAGACAGGTAAATGGAAATAAATATTCCATCTCCTGCCTCCCATAAGCATGGATCAAGCGATTCTCCCGGAGAGTAATACACTACGCCTCCTCGGACTTACCCTGTCCTCAGACCTCAAATGGAACCACTATATTGAATCCATAGCAAAATCTACTGCTGAGAAGGTTGGGTCACTATGTCGATCCAGGATGTTTTTTCCACCTGAATCCATCCTGCATATATACAAATCAACCATCCGTCCGTGCATGGAGTACTGCTGCCACTTATGGTCAGATGCCCCTGCCGTTCTCCTCAGTGTTCTTGACAGGCTCCAAAGGAGAGTCTGTAATGTGATAGGTACTGATCTGGCGGCTCGACTGCAGCCACTTCCCCATCGTCGAAATGTGGCCTCCCTTTGTCTGTTCTATAAATACTTTCATGGCTTCTGCTCAGACGAACTTGAGTCACTGATACCTCCTCAACAGGTGTTTACTGGAAACTGGGTCCCACCCATTTACAGTCAGGTTCGCCAATTCTACTCCTGCAGCCGACAATTCTACTTCTGCAGCTTCTTCACTCGCACTTCCCGCCTGTGGAACTCGCTCCCTTATTCTTGCTTTCCTGACGGCTACAACCTCCAGAAATTTAAATGCAAAGTCAATACTCATCTACTAACCACTGGACTCTAGCTCTCTCCCCACTCCTGTATAACCTTCACTTTCTCTCCACCTATGTATCTGTCATCGCCCCTGCTTTCTATTGTTCCTTTCTAACTAGTTTGTACTCCTCACTCTTTTCTAATTAATCTTTTTACATTTATGTAACCCCCTGCACATCAGTGACGTTTCCGATTTGCTTGGGGTGAAATGATTAAAAAAATAATTAATAATAAAAACAAAGATATGTGCATCCATTAAAGTAATGTTTAAACAAATATATATATATATATATATATATATATATATATATTAATGCAGGTTTCATTGAATAGTATAGACAAGTTTTGTCTATTAATTTTGTGTAGGATCCGTTCATACCGTCTGATATACTTGATGGTGATGTCGTTGAAAAACAACAAAAAATCACATTATTTGTTGAATTTTTTATCGAGTCTAAGCTTTCGGCTCACATAAGCCATTATCAAAGAGTAAATATTAACACACAGTAAACATAGAACATTTAAGCTATTAACAATAAAGATAATTGAATTGAAATTCGGATGGCCGAAGACAGTGACAAAATAGTGGTGTTATGGTCCCTGGTCTGATTACAGACATTTGAGTACGTTGTTGGAAATATCGAAATTGATTGTATTCAAACCAGGTTTAAATTGTTTAATGTAGAGTGCTTCGAGGATTTTTAGTTTCTGCTTATTATTTTCTTGTTTGAGTATGTACGTGTTATCAACGAGCGTTTTTCTCAGAAGTGTGCGTTGATAACCGTGTTGTTCTAAATGACGGAATATATTTGAATTTTTATTTAAGTGCAACGTCAGACGCCGTGAGATACCATATATATATAGGGTATCGAGGAAGTAGATAATTTTCTAAACATATACTGTTAAATATAAGAGACAATGAATGTCTGTTATGTTTAATCATGAGCCGTTCTAAACATCGTATTTTGGCTTTAATTTCAGTTGAAATAAAGAAAAAAATTTTCCAACATTTGGATAATTTTTTATTAAGTTGATTCTAAGCTTTCGACTTACATGAGTCATCTTCAGAAGCGTTAAAAACATGTTAGCATAAAAACATCCACCATCAGCAAAGATTTTATCTTGTGTTGACATAAAATTTTACTAAGCATCAATAACAGTTACCAAAAATAGAAAACGCAATTCTTAAATTTGTAATGCGGTTCTATGACGTCACACCACGTGAGAGCTCGAAATGATAACAGAACCATATATTTAAATGCAATGTAATGCGTTATGACCAGATTTTATTAAGTTAGCCGAAAGCTTAGAACCAACTTAATGAAAAATTATCCAAATGTTGGAGAATTTTTGTCTTTATTTTCACCTGAAATTAAAGCCAAAATACGATGTTTAGAACGGCTCATGATTAAACATAACAGACATTCATTATCTCTTATATTAAACAGTATATGTTTAGAAAAAAGTTATATATATATATATATATATATATATATATATATATATATATATATATATATATAAAATAGTAGCTACTCTAGCATTTACGCATCGTTCATTCAGCAATGAATTAGAACACTCTCAGCTATTGGGCGTGTATAACGATAATATACAGGCTAAAAAAGCCTGCCTCCTTCTACCGAGCGCCCATAGCTCAGAGGTAGAATCATCGACTGACGCTAATTCGGCCCAGTCTCAATCCTGGGTAAAAAGCAATCGGATATCTAACCGTACTGATGAGCTGTGATACAGCGAAACAGATCTGTCTGCGGATGACTATTTACGCTCTGACACCCTGATTGAGCACTCTGGAATAATGGTAGACTTTGAAAAACAGTAGCTACTCTAGCATCTACGCATCATTCATTCAGCAATGAATTAGAACATTCTCAGCTATTGGGCGTGTATAATTATAATATACACACTAAAAAATCTGCCTATTTCTACCGAGCGCCCATAGCTCAGAGGTATAATCGGCGACTGACGCCAATTCGATCGGGTTTCAATCCTGGGTAAAAAGCAATCGGAGTCTTACCGTACTGATGAGCTGTGATACAATGAAACAGATCTGTCTGCGGAACATTATATTTATATATATATATATATATATATATATAAATATATATGAACCTGTGTCCCCTGACCACTCCTAGTACCTCCTGATTAAACAAAGTTTGAATAGTGATTTTGAACACATGTTTCTCTTGATTCTCGAAATATACATATCTGCTCTGTCTAGTTAACAAACTTAAAAAAAACCCAATTTTTTAAGAAATGGACTAACTCTGACATTTTTAAATTATTTGTTTAAATACTATTTTTAATGGAAACTCATATTTGAATATATACACTGTTTTTATTATTAAACAGTAAATTTATTTTTTTACACCTACCTGCCTGAATATTCGAGAAATCTTCTAATAAAAATATGCGTCCTCGGATAGAATTCCCCGATAGAAAACTGTCGTTAGATCTGACGTGCGGGAACGTAAGACCTCATGATCAAACAAAGCCCGAATGTGTGTTCAAAAAGACTAATCCCCGATTTCTTCATGAAATCAAGGCAAATATTCAAACAGCAGATCAAGGTAATTTTTTTTTTTTTGCAGACAGACAGAAAATAATCTAATACACTCAAAAATAGCCTTTGGTTTATGAATTTCGAAATCCAACATATGATCGTCAGAAGCTTTTTAACGAACAGACGAAATCTGGTAGCAACATCGTAATTCCTCGAGGTGGGGTGGAGTGTGGAAGAAAATGGCATTTCCGTCTTTGACCATCGGAAAGAACATATAGAGTGACTGTCATGATTTCTTTATGTCGCAATGTCAGATTTATTTTGCAGACAAATTTCTTTTGTTTTATTTTCGTGTCTAATATTAGAAATAAATCTATCTATCTATCTATCTATCTATCTATCTATCTATCTATCTATCTATCTATCTCAATTTGTTCATATCTATCTATCTATCTATCTATCTATCTATCTATCTATCTATCTATCTCAATTTGTTCATATCTATCTATCTATCTATCTATCTATCTATCTATCTATCTCAATTTGTTCATATCTATCTATCTATCTATCTATCTATCTATCTATCTATCTATCTAATTTCTTCAATTTGTTCATATCTATCTATCTATCTATCTATCTATCTATCTATCTATCTATCTATCTATCTCAATTTGTTCATATCTATCTATCTATCTATCTATCTATCTATCTATTTTATTTTCTCAATTTGTTCATATCTATCTATCTATCTATCTATCTATCTATCTATCTATCTATCTATCTATTTTATCTCAATTTGTTCATATCTATCTATCTATCTATCTATCTATCTATCTATCTATCTATCTATCTCAATTTGTTCATATCTATCTATCTATCTATCTATCTATCTATCTATCTATCTATCTCAATTTGTTCATATCTATCTATCTATCTATCTATCTATCTATCTATCTATCTATCTATCTATCTATCTATCCCATTGTGTTGATATCTATCTATCTATCTATCTATCTATCTATCTATCTATCTATCTATCTATCTATCTATCTATCCCATTGTGTTCATATCTATCTATCTATCTATCTATCTATCTATCTATCTATCTATCTATCTATGTTCATATCTATCTATCTATCTATCTATCTATCTATCTATCTATCTATCTATCTATACCATTTTGTTCATATCTATCTATCTATCTATCTAATTATCTATTTATCTATCTATCTATCTATCCCATTTTGTTCATATCTATCTATCTATCTATCTATCTATCTATCTATCTATCTATCTATCCCATTTTGTTCATATCTATCTATCTATCTATCTATCTATCTATCTATCTATCTATCTATCCCATTTTGTTCATATCTATCTATCTATCTATCTATCTATCTATCTATCTATCTATCTATCTATCTATCTGAATGTTTTAAATTTAACTCGTTAAGTTAATGTCTATCTTTCATAATTCACGATTTTTCTTTCCTTGGGAAATTTATTTTATAGCTACTATAAAAAAAACATTATAGCAATAATAAATAGCAAACATGAAATAATTATCTGTTTTTTTCTCTAATTACATTAATAATAATTGTTGTGGGATCTCCCCTTTCTATATGATAATAAGACAGACATTTTTTGGCCCGGCTATATGACCGAGAAGACTCACTAGAAAAGGACCTTGTGTCACATCTAACCTTGCGTGGGAAGGTTGGTAAATACCCTCAGCCTGCATTTGCCTCTGATACTATGACACTGTCAGCCCTCTGCCGTCGGGTGGAGAGCACTCACTGCTTTTGGGCAGAGAGCACTAACCCAGTCGTGGTTCCGCCGAAGGGTAGAATAATGACTGGGGAAAGATAGATATTTTTAGCCTGGCTATATGACCGGGAAGATCCACAATAAATAGACTTTGTGTCACATCTAGCCTTGCGGGTGAAGGTCGGTAAATACCATCGCAGTCCGCATTTGCCTCTGCTACTATGACACTGTTAGCTCTCTGCTTTCGGGTGAAAGCGCTCTCTAACCCGCCGAAGGGTGGAATCACAACTGGGGAAAGATAGACAGATATTTTTGGCCTGGCTATATGGCCAGGAAGACCCACATTAAAAAGACCATGTGTTACATCACGTATTACGTGGGAAGATGGGTAAATACCGTCGCTGTCGGTATTTCCGTCTGCTACTATGACACTGTCAGCTCTCTAACCCAGTTGTCATTCCGCCGAAGGGTAGAATCACAACTGGGGAAAGATAGACAGTATTTTTGGCCTGGCTATATGGCCAGGAAGACCCACATTAAAAAGACCATGTGTTACATCACGTATTACGTGGGAAGATGGGTAAATACCGTCGCTGTCGGTATTTCCGTCTGCTACTATGACACTGTCAGCTCTCTAACCCAGTTGTCATTCCGCCGAAGGGTAGAATCACGACAGGGGAAAGACAGACAGATATTTTTCGCCCGGAAGACCCACATTAAAAATACCTTGTGTCACATTTCGCCTTAAGTCGACTAAATACAGTTGCAGTTGGCACTTGCCTCTGCTACTATTGACATTGTCAGCTCTCAGCCTTCGGGTGGAGAGCGCTCTCTGCTTTCGAGGAGAGATCACTAACCCAGTCGGGGTTCCGCCGATAGGTGGAATCACGACTGGGGAAAGATAGACAGATATTTTTGGCTTGGCTATATGGTCGGGAAGACCCACATTAAAAAGACCATGTGTCACATCACGCCCTACGCGGGAAGGTGGGTAAATACTGACGCAGTCGGCATTTGCCTCTGCTACTTTTACACTGTCAGCTCTCTTCCTTCGGGTGGAGAGCGCTCTCTGCCTTCGATTAAATACTGTTGCAGTTGGCAGTATAGTGTATTCGTAGAGATCCGTTACAATTATCGGAGCGTACCAGAACTGATACGTAAATTACCTAGAGATACTGAAGTTATCCACAGACTACTGCATCAGAAGTCAGACTAGCTCTGAGCTCCACTCAGCTGGAATAATCTACATGTATATACTATTTCCACGGCTTCACATCAAGACTTGTATATATTTATTTGTTACTAATGGTATTTCTGGATTTACTGAACTGCGTTCAAGTTTGTATATCACGTTCAATATAACCTATTTTTCTATCTCCATGTCTGTTTTGTTGTTCATTATTTTGTGCGATTCCTCACTCGGAATCCACAACAACAATTATAATAATATTAATTCGAATCTCGGCATGGTCGATTTGTCAAGAAGGGAACTACTTTAGGTTATCGGTCTGGACGAGTCGAACCCTGTGAGCGACACCTTTGGAAAGTGCTTGAAAAGCATACCACGAGTCGATCCAAGTCTTGTGAGTGTAATTTGTTGCTGGGAAACTTTGGGTGACCTTTTGGACCCGTGCTTTACTCTTGGGAAAATATGATATTTAAAAATAGTAACAAAGTATGGCTCTTCTAGTGGATAAACGGGAAGCACGTCTTTCAGAAGGGAACCTACATGAGGTCGAAAAATCTGCCAAAATAATTTCTACGCAAACAATGAATCTTCTGGTTCCCATAAGCAGTGTAATTCTAATGATGGCCCTGCAAATTCTCCAGTTAGATCGATAAAAGTACACTTGAAAAAATAAAAAAATAAAATGGTCTCGTGAGGAGTACAAAGTCGTTATGACTGCATTGCATGAAGCGTTACTCAAACCTCAAAAATCACAACTCGCCAAACATATGATATTTGACGAGAAAAGGTTTTACAAACAGTTGGAAATTATACCGACAAAAATAAAAAAAGTGCATTATGGGAAATAACCAATTGGCAGAGGCTGAAATGAAAGAAATAAAAAGAATTGAAACCAAAATAGACGAATCGACAAAACATGAAAGGGAACCGGATTCGGAACAAAAGTATTGAAAACACCCAAGCCACAGGTCATAATGAAGAAACTAAGATACACACAAATCACTGTGAAGATGATGCTGAAAGTTTAGAAGTGTTGGTAAGGTGTGATGTCAGTCGGTCACAAGACGGCAATAAAACGAGTTAAAAACTCATTGAACAGAATGATTTTACGGAAAACAAGAATACTACACAAGAAGCCAACGAAGAAATCGAGAACTATATAGTCAGTCAGCTAAGTGCCATACGTGATACACGCTTGGGCGATCATGTCCCGAAAGAGACATGACTGACTGGGCAGAAGATTATACCGCAGTAGGTTGCCATTGCTTTCTGCGGTAGACTGGTTGCCGAACAAGGCTATAGAACCAAATCTGTTCTGTTATTTAACCCATAACTGGAAGGAATAGACGGATTAATACCTTTCCCAAGGGTATTTGCGCGTAAGTGAATACAATAGATTCAACTGGAATTCGAATATTGCAATAGAGGAACGAGAAAGCCTCCAAAAATTACAACCAACAAAGCATAACCTCAAAACTATGAAGCTCTACAATGCAGCACTCAAATTAATTTTGGATGAAGAAGACACTCATATAAATTTCAATGAAGCAATATATGCATCAGTAATAGCAGCAACACAAAAACTGAACATCAAATTAAAAACAAGGCAGTCTCGCAGACATGAAGAACTACCTTGGAAAAGAAAAACAAAAAAAAGAAATCGAACAACTTAGAAGTGAATTATCAGTACTCGATGACCTGACAAGAGGAATAAACATAAGAACCAGAAAAGGCAGGAGAGTCGAAAGGAAATACAATATTAGGAATGAAAATGAAGTCATATCATCTGAAGAAAAAATAAAGTAAACAATACAACTGAAGGCTCAAAGAATAAGACGCTATGAGAAAAGATCAAGATTCTACGAAAAGAACAAGATCTTTTAAACCGATGCAAAAACATTTTACAGGGAAACAGGTGAACAAAAAATTGAAGTGATAGTTCCCCGACAATATGGAAGAAGTTATACAGTTCTGGGAAAAATATGGGCGTACCCTAAAGAATATGGGCGTACCCTAAAGAATATGGGCTTACCCTAAAGAACATAACAAAGAAGCAGACTGTATTGCACAGAAGATAGAGAGAATGAAAAATAAAACAGAACAGACATGGACTGGAATCACAGAAGTGGATGTTAAATGTGCACTGAAAAAGCATACAAATCACAGGAATATATAAAATCTTCAGGAATATATAAAATTATATAACTTTTGGGTATATTACTTAAATACAGCAAACAAAAAGTATTAGCCAAAGAACTTCAAGCAATGGTTAACGATCCCACTAAAATTCCTGTATGGATGACCAAAGGAATTACCGTTTTCTTCCCAAACATAGTGACACAAATATCCTGAAAAACTACAGACCAATAATATGTTTTCCCATAACATACAAACTGTTGACATCTATTTAACAAAACCGACATCTTTGTCGTGGAAAGAAACGACATACTATCTCTTGGAAAAAAAAAAAAAAAAAAGAAAAGAATGCAGACGTGGCTGTTACGAATGTAAAGACCAATTACTTATTAATAAGATGAGAAAGAAAACTGCTTCAGTGCAAAAAAGAAAAAACCTTAGTATTGCCTGGTTAGATTATCGTAAGGCACTCGATAGTGTACTACATTCCTGGACCTTAAAGTCTTTAAATCACCCAATCCCTTACGCAAGTAGTGGACTTCACCACGCGTTTCTCCGACAACCCTAACGGAAGGGGCTCACTTCTAGACCTCTGCTTCACTTCCATCCCAGACTCTTGCACTACCAGACAACTCTGCCCACTCAGAAACTCTGACCACACTGTAGTGTCCGTCAATATTTCACTCCACTCCCGCCCGACCCATGAAACCCAGACAAGTAGAATATCCTACTGCTATCAAAGAGCAGACTGGGATTTGTTCCGAGACTTCCTCTGTGACATCCCTTGGAACAACGTCTTTAGTCTTCCCATCGAAGAATGTGCATCCGAGGTCTCCTCCTGGGTTAAGGCTGGAATCGATGCCTTCATCCCTGCTAGGAAATTCCAGCTTAAATCTCATTCGTCTCCATGGTTCTCACCCGCTTGCTCGGCTGCCATTGCCCACCGGAATCATTTCTTCCGACTCTATCGTAACTACGCGTCGGACCAAAACAGGCGCCTTTTCACTTCAGCTCGTAATAAGTGTAAAAGGATACTTAATGAAGCTAAGATGTTGTTTGCTGCCAGAATGAAGCAACGCATAGCATGCTCTAAATTCGGCTCTAAAGACTACTGGCGACTCTGTAAAAGAGTACTTAACAAGAGCAAGTCCACAATACCCCCGCTAATCAACAAATTTGAGGTCCTCACCTCCCCAGCAGATAAGGCTGAATGCTTTGCCCGCAGATTCTCGAACAATTCGAGTCTGGACTCGTCTGGAGTTTTGACACCCGACTTCTCACCTAGTGTAATATAACAATCTGGCCCCACCCGAGGAAGTGATGCAAGCGATGGTGTTTCCCGTCGGTGAAGGGGGCGGCGAAGCGACAAGACAGGTGTTTGTGAAATACATCCTGTCGAGGCCGGAGCGGATGTCATTTGACCTTATTTCCGACAGCGGCGGAAATGGCTACAGAGGTAAACAGATCAGGAGTCTCTTAGAATTACGTGGGCGTTGCGTGGGCGAGGCAAAACCGGAAGGAAAGTCCCGGTTCTAGAAGACTATATAAAGACCTCGACACACGGATTCGCCAGCAGAGAACGGCCAGTGGAAGCAGAGAAACACCACGGCAAGAATACACTCCCGTCAACCCATTCTATGTGCCTCTCACCCTTCCGTTCTCTATTCCACACGGTTCGTCGTCAATAATAAAAATATAACCTTATATTTTTATATATGCGTGTTTGTGGTTTTGTCGTCGTACGGCGATATATAACATACGCAAATTGGTGCCTAGTGACTTGCTGTTTTGAGACAACAGCAACAACAAAACAGATAGATACGAGCTTGGTTACCACGGCGACAATTGAAATTCGACGGAATTAAAAACAACTAGATAGAGGAAGAAAAAGAAAAAAAGAAGACGAAAATAGAAAGCAGCTGGACGACCATAGACATCAACGAAAGGTAGGTGACTTTTGATTCGATCTTGTGTGTGTTCTGCTCTTGTTCATAAGCCTAATTAAAAAAAAAAAGAAAAAAAGGGGAACAGCATACTTTTGCCGATTTTGTTCAAGGTCTGACCCTAGAATTGAGAAATGTGGCTTGTTCGGTGTCGAACACTTTAAGGGGAGAATCTTTTTTAAAAAATATACAGCCATTAGCATGCAAAGAAGATGGTGGTTGTAGTGCTTGGTTGGAGGATATGGAGAGGTATTTTAGAGTTGTGCGCGTGGCAGAAGAAGACAAGTGTCAGGCAGCTCTTCTCACAACAAGGGCAGCTGTTGGACACTATGTATATAGACTAATCTCTAGTAACCCACAACTCACATGGAAGGAGTTAAAAACTTCTTTAAAGGAATATTACGGATTGGTTTTAGACCCCGACGCACGGTTAGTCGAATTAGTGAACATTAAGCAGGGTAGAACAGAGGGGGTGCAGGACTACATGCAGAGAGTAGTACGCCTAGCGGAGGGCGCATATGTTGGGGTTGACGGGAGGAATGAAGTTGTGACAAAACAAGTTCTAGGATTTTTCATAAAAGGTCTAAGGGATCGGGAAATAAAGATGGCAGTTATGAAGGATGAGCCACAAACACTAGAGGCTGCCTATCAGAAAGCGTTATCTGAGTTGAGATGGAAAATTCGACTCGACGCAAACTCTGAATACGAAGAGGAGCCTATGGAAATTTGTCACTCTCGGAGACGGGTACCGATAGAAGCCGTAAGCCCCGCTAAATCTAATAATAATAATGATAATAATAGGAATAAGAACAATAGAAAAGTTGGGACTCGTGAGCGGGAGAGGAACGGGAGCGTTGTTAGGTGTTGGAATTGTGGGAAAGAAGGCCACATAGCGAAATTTTGTAGACGCGCCCCGGGAAACGGCAGAGGTCCGTTCGTGCGACGCCCAACGAACGGAACAAGACGGTACCAACGCACATAGTTGGTAATATGGGCGCGCCAAATTCCATCTTTATTAGAATAGAACGTAGACCTTATAGGGCATTGGTAGATACGGGAGCAGAGGTATCGGTTATAAGCTGTAGGGTATTTAAATAATTGCGACTGGGACTTGAACTGCAAAAGAGGGCCATTAAACTTCGAACTGCGAATGGATCCCCGTTATACGTTGAAGGCCTTTGTCGTCTACAGGTCCAGATAGGAAGTAAGTCCATACCCCATGATTTTTTAGTCGTGAAAAATCTCAATAGAAACGTTATACTTGGCCGAGATTGGCTGATGCAGAACGGGGTGAGAATGTATTTCGATTTGGGGGCATTGAAGATTGGTGAAGAATACGTGGCATTAGAAGAGGATGTTCATATTTCCTCTATTGTTAGGTTAGCTCAAAAAGTAACATTAAGACCTCAACACCTGCATGCTTGTCTGGGATTAACCAGGCTGAGAAATAGACGTGGCAAAGAACATGAAATCGAACAGCTGAGTAGTGGATATGTTAGCAACTTATGTGGTATATCAGTAGCCAACGCAGTTGTAAAAATGCCAAAGTCTCGTAAGTTTCAGTTGCTGATAATGAATAACACTAACCGGACAATCACTTTGAGACGGGGGTGTCCGCTGGCTAAATTGGAAAGGGCGGGTAATATTACTGAAATTACTATGCCCGATAAACAAAATAATAAAAGTCCTGATGTAGATTTGGAACAGGTACATGTACCGGAGGAATTCAAGCCTGAAATTAACAAATTGCTAAAAAGAAATAGGGACATGTTCGTTAGTGACGACAAGAACCTGGGCAGAACCGATACTGTGGAGATGCGTATCGATACTGGAACGCATGAGCCCATAAGAAAACGCCCATATCGCACACCCCTCAAACAAAGAAAGACAATGGATTCAGCAATCGACGAAATGATGCAGGCAGGTGTAATTGAGAGATCCAATAGCCCGTGGGGTTTTCCAGTAGTTTTAGTAGAGAAGAAAGACGGTGGTAAGAGATTTTGTGTAGACTTTAGAGCACTTAATAAGATTACAAAGAAATATGCTCGACCTCTTCCTTGTCATCGATGATATACTGGCATCACTTGGTTCGGCAAGGTACTTTTCGAAGCTTGATTTAAAATCAGGGTACTGGCAAGTTAAGCTTCATGATGATGACAAAGAAAAAAGTGCATTCACCTGCCACAAGGGTCTGTTTCATTTTAATGTTATGCCATTTGGACTTGCAAACGCACCCGGCATCTTCCAGGAATTAATGTCAGTTGTTTTACAGGGACAGGAAGATTTTGCTCTGGCATATTTAGATGATATTCTGATATTTTCAAATACGGTGGAAGATCATTTAAGACATATAGACACAGTCTTGAGTAGTCTACGTAAGCACAACCTTAAACTGAAGCCAGCTAAGTGTGAGTTCTTTAAGAAAGAGACCCAATACCTGGGGTTCAAGATAAGTGAAGAGGGAATACAACCAGACCTCAATAAAGTCAAGGCTATAAAGTCAGTTTCTACTCCAACCACTGTTAGGCAAGTAAGAGCTTTTATTGGGATGACCTCATACTATCGCCGCTTTATTAGAAATTTCTCTGATATAGCCGAACCGCTGGTCAATTTGACAAGGAAATATGCACGATTCCAATGGGACGATGCTTGCCAAACCGCTTTCGATACACTAAAAACGAAGCTCGCGGAGATGATAACACTAGCCTATCCCAACCCAAATAAGGCGTATAGGTTATATACTGACGCATCCGATCAATCGATTGGCGCATGCCTATCCCAGGTGGTGTACGATAAGGAAAATAGGAAGGATGTAGAAAAACCAATTTATTTATTGTCCCATAAATTAAGTGACACACAAACGAGGTGGTCAACTATAGAGAAAGAGGCTTATGCCATACACTATGCTCTTCAAAAACTGAATCACTACCTGCATGGCGCAACATTCACAATATACACCGATCATAGGCCCCTGGAGCACTTACTTAACTCGCCCATACAAAATAAGAAGATACAGACTTGGGCTCTGAGCATGTCTGGCTACAATTGCAGCATACAGTATCTTAAGGGTAAGGATAATGTTTGTGCGGATCTCTTATCACGCGCTGTTGATGTGAACGAAGACCATATTGCTTCTCCAGTAGATATAGATGATAGAAATTACTTGGTTAGTGTTATAAACTCCAACCTAATGGAGCCGGAAGAATTAGCAGCCCATTAAAATGTCGGAAATTCATCAGAGGCACCCGAACGGCCCACATTGAAAGGAATAGACATAATCAGGGAGCAAGAATCAGACAAAAACATCTTAGACCTGAAGATTAGATTACGAAATGGTAGGGCTACCAAAGCAGAACAGAAGAGATATATAGTAATGGATGAGGTGGTGTACTATTTGTCTCAACCTGATGATGAACCCCTCATCAGGCTGTATGTACCATCTCACCTTAGAAAAATGGTGCTAGTTCAATACCATGATGACAGTGGCTATATGGGGGTGGATAAGACATTCCACTCAATAAAACAAAAGTATTTCTGGCCTTGTTTACTTAGAGAAATAAATGATTTCGTAGGTAAATGTATCCCGTGTCAGACAAGAAACCTAAAGAGGCAGCAACCCCCCATACAGGAATGTGACTTCCCTCCTTTTCCTTTCGCAAAGGTTGCTTTAGAATCCAGTGATTCGGATGACGAATCCGGAGCGGAACAGACCGACTTTCCAGTGCACAAAAATCGACACCAACGTGTGGAATCAGACGATGAGTCTGATGTTCCATTAATGGAGCGTCGCATCATGACGCGACGTAAAATGGCGAATAAAAACGTGTCAACTATTGATAGTGATGATAGAATCGGTGGTATAAATAATGTTTCATCCATGTTCGAGGATGATTGCTCAAAGTGCGAAACGTCTGGATCTACTCATGTAGATCAGAGTTTTCTAGGGAATCACCTAGCAGCGAAGATGCCCAAATGAGGCAAACGTCTGTTGGGGCAAAAAGCACGGATAGACCTGCAGATTCCACAGTTGATCGGAACAAAAAGAAAGAACAACTGAAAAGTCTTGTAGACTTATTGGCTGATATGCTATAGGATTGGGAAAGAAAGCAGTGGGAGGATTAACGATAGTTTAAGTGAAATAGTTAGGTCACCTTCCTTATAGCAAAACATGCGGAAGATACAAACTAAGGAATTACGAGTCACGGGTCCATTTTTTTTAGACTAAATTAAGATAGATGAAACCTCTAATCCTCCACAAGTAAATTGCATGCGGATTAACGTCGGAATCAGGGTAATTTTCTTCGTTTTCTATTGAACATTTCTCGGTCAGACTATGAATGATATGTACTGCAGATAATGGCAGTTTTTCTGTGTTCAGACATAGTATGTTTGAAATTAAATTAAATTAAATGAAGTTACATGTGTAACAATAAACTCGAGCGGAAACACGCATGGTGTTGGTCAAAGGTCATTTACTCGATGTCAGTTTAGAAACTGGGGCGCGGTTACCGCCTATGATCATATGGTCGTGCATCGAGGCGTCTACGCGTATGGACAGAGTCGAGAAAGGAAACGAACATTGAAAGTTACAGAAACTTAAAGAAAAAAAAAAAAAAAGAACAATGAAACATCGAGCTGGGAGAACATTATGCTCTGTATAAGTCCCAAGTAATCCTATCATCACTTTTGTGGCAGTCTCACTCATTTTGGCTTCCAACACTGCATCATGAAGCATACGCAAGAGATTCTGTGTTTTTTGTACAGGAAAATTCCACAATGGACACGAACATTGTTGGGTTGCCGATGTAGGCTCCCCCATATATTTTTTTTTTGTTGTTTTGTTTGTTTCGGCGTGCACATGTTTTGTTGTTTCGGCGTGCACATGTTTTGTACAATTGTCGGGCTTGTGTGGCATGGGGGGTGTGTGAGGGTGTTGCGCTTAAAATGTTCTTAGGTGAACATTTTGGAAAATGGGAGGGCGAGGAGTGTAATATAACAATCTGGCCCCACCCGAGGAAGTGATGCAAGCGATGGTGTTTCCCGTCGGTGAAGGGGGCGGCGAAGCGACAAGACAGGTGTTTGTGAAATACATCCTGTCGAGGCCGGAGCGGATGTCATTTGACCTTATTTCCGACAGCGGCGGAAATGGCTACAGAGGTAAACAGATCAGGTGTCTCTTAGAATTACGTGGGCGAGGCAAAACCGGAAGGAAAGTCCCGGTTCTAGAAGACTATATAAAGACCTCGACACACGGATTCGCCAGCAGAGAACGGCCAGTGGAAGCAGAGAAACACCACGGCAAGAATACACTCCCGTCAACCCATTCTATGTGCCTCTCACCCTTCCGTTCTCTATTCCACACGGTTCGTCGTCAATAATAAAAATATAACCTTATATTTTTATATATGCGTGTTTGTGGTTTTGTCGTCGTACGGCGATATATAACACTAGATCCGAGGCACAACTGAATGATGTTCACATTACACATTCGCTTGTCTCTAAGATAATCTTAAAACTTGACCCTCACAAAGCGAGCTGTGGTGACGAAATCCCAACCATAGTCTTAAAGAAATGTGCCCCTGAACTCTCTTCTGTCCTTTCTAAGCTCTACAACCTCTGCCTATCTGCTTTCTGCTTTCCTGCCTGTTGGAAATCTTCCTCTGTAGTTCCTATATTTAAAAACACTGAAGAACCCTCTGACCCTGCAAATTACCGCCCTATCAGCCTTCTTCCGATCTTTGGCAAAGTGTTCGAAGCCATTATCAACGCCGAGGTGGTTCAGCATCTCACAGCACACAGGCTCCTCTCGGACAAGCAATATGGTTTCCGCTTCACCAGGTCTACTGCTGATATGCTAACGACCATCACCGAGTACATATACCAGGCACTCGACAGGAATGGCGAAGCCCGAACCGTTGCATTGGGTATATCTAAGGCGTTCGACAGAGTTTGGCATGCTGGCCTTCTATGTAAACTGCTGAGCTATGGTATTTGTTTGAACTAATCCAGTCATTCCTCTCTAACCGCACAATGAAGGTGGTATTAAACGGACATGCCTCTCAGAACTACCATACAAACGCAGGTGTCCCCCAAGGCTCCATCTTGGGTCCTACACTCTTCCTGATATACATTAATGATCTCCCTGATTCCATAAGAGCCCAAATAGGTTTGTACGCCGATGACACCACAGTTTATTCTCGCCTCCTACAAAAATCTGGTGTAGGCGTCAAAGCTAACCTCGCAGCCGAGATTGAAAAAGACTTTCAATCCATATTGGACTGGGGTAAGAAATGGTTAGTAAATTTTAATGCTTCTAAAACGAAGCTACTCTCAATTAACCATCATCGACAATCTCACCTACCTCCCATTAGCATGGACCAGGCTTGCCTCCCAGAGAGTAAAACACTGCGCCTCCTTGGTCTCACACTTTCAGCGGACCTCAAATGGAATGACTATATCGAATCCATTGTTAAATCCGCTGCTATGAAAGTCGGTTCTCTGTGTAGGGCCCGGAAGTTTTTTCCGTCTAAATCTATCCTGCACATTTATAAATCTACCATCCGCCCGTGCATTGAATACTGCTGCCATATCTGGTCGGGTGCCCCTGCTGTTCTCCTTGGGCTTCTCGATAAGGTTCAGAGGAGGGTCTGTAATGTGATAGATACTGACTTGGCAGACCGCCTGCAGTCTCTCTCCCACCGGCGCGACGTGGCTTCCCTGTGTCTCTTCTATAAATACTTTCACGGCTTCTGCTCCGATGAACTTAGATCACTAGTGCCCCCTAAATACGTATTTGAACGAGATACTAGATTAGCAACTAGATCCCACCCTTTTACAGTGAAACCAATAAAATGCAGCCGTAACTTCTACTCCAACAATTTCTTTCCTCGCACTTCCCGACTGTGGAATTCTCTTCCAAACGATTGTTTCCCCGACAGCTACAATCTCCAGGAGTTTAAATGTAAGGTCAATAGACACCTCCTAACACACTAACCTGCTCCCATTCTATCAAACACTCTTCCCATCTGCCCAACCCTCATCCTCGGTATCCTTACTCATCTGTCACCTTCCTCCTGACATTCCCTATGTCTAACCACTCCTTCTCTTTACCTTCCCCTATGTAGCCCCATGCGCAATAGTGGCAGTGGAATGCCTTTGCTTGGGGTGAGATGATTAAAAAAAAAACAAAATATGTACATGGTATCAGCCGTTATCATCAATTTCATCAAACAATGTTTGTCGATATACAAAACAACATTTTACCTCAGTCATATAAATGGAACCTATAAGTCTAGTGAAATAAACATCAACAAAGGTATATTTCAAGGAGACTCTTTGTCTCCCTTACTATTTTGCATATCAGTAATAGCATTAACTAGCTAACTTAACAAAATAGAATATCGTTATAAAATAACTCCCAAGAAAAAAGGCATCAATTTTACAGGGATGACTTAAAGTTGTATGCAAAGAATGATAATGAGCTGGAAGGTCTTCTGCAAACTGTAAAATGCTTCAGTGAAGACATTGGAATGAAATTTAATTTGAATAAATGTGCTAAAGCTACAGTTTTACGAGGATCGCAACAACGAACATCCTCAATTAACTTAGACACTGCTTTAACAAAAAAAAAAATTAGAGTAAGAAACTTATAAGTACCTGGACGTAAATGAGAGTGAAAGAATTCACCTTAAGAAAATGAAAGAAATAGTGTTATAAAGAGTAGTACAGAAGGGTACGACTGATATTAAAAACTGAATTTAATTCTCAGAACAGAATTATGGCCATTAATAACCATGCCATCCCAGTGGTCTAATATAGTTTCAGCATCTTCAACTGGGCTTTAATAACATCAGACTTGGTTGGTAGTGCGACCATAGTAGAAATCAAAATATGATGAAAAATGATATAATAATAAAAGCCATCTATTTTACATGGATGACTTAAAGTTGTATGCTAAGAATGATAATGAGCTGGAAGGTTTTCTGCAAACTGTAAAATGCTTCAGTGAAGACATTGGAACGAAATTCAATTTGTATAAATGTGCTAAAGCTACAGTTTTACGAGGATAGCTACAACAAACATCCTCTATTAGCTTAGGCCCTGTTGTAATAACAAAAGAATTAAAACAAGAAGAAGCTTATAAATACCTAGGTGCAAGAGAGTGATAAAAGTCGTGCCAATGACAGTAGGTGCACCTGGAATGATAAAAATGGAACAAAACAACACATTGAAAGAATCCCTGGAAACACCAGCTTAAGAGATATACAAAAAATTGCCTTATTAAGTACAGCCTACATATTAAGGAGAACTTTGTCTATGTAACGCTAAGGATGATAGAGGAGATAGAAAAAACATGAAATGGAGCCATAACAACACGACACGACCTGCCTTAAGCCTTGCCGTAGACTTGGTTGGTAGTTCGACCATAGCAGAAATCAAAATATGATGAAAAATGACATAATAATAAAAGCCATCTATTTTACATGGATGACTTAAAGTTGTATGCTAAGAATGATAATGAGCTGGAAGGTCTTCTGAAAATTGTAAAATGCTTCAGTGAAAACATTGAAATGAAATTCAATTTTTATAAATGTGCTGAAGCTACAGTTTTACGAGGATTGTTACAACAAACATCCTCTATTAGCTTAGACCCTGCTGTAACAATAAAATATTAAAAGCAAGAAGAAGCTTATACGTACCTCGGTTGAAAATGAGAGTGAAAGAATTCACCTTAAGAAAATGAAAGAAATATTGCGTAAAGAGTACTATAGAAGAATACGACTGATATTAAAACTGAATTGAATTCTCAGAACAGAATTATGGCCATTAATAGCCTTGCTAACCTTGTGGTTTAATATAGTTTCAACATTTTGAACTGGACTTTAATGACATCACATGAATGGTTTCTAAGACAAGAAAGCTTCTTTCTAAGCATAAGATGCATCATCCAAAGGCTGATGTAGACCGCCTATACATACCCAGTAATGAACGTGGAAGAGGTCTTATTCAGCTAGAACTGTCATAAAAGACAATAACAATTGGCTTACTAACATACATAGAAACAACAAACAACAAAGGACTGGTTGATACGATTAGTCAAACAACATGAAAATAGGAAAAAATTCAATAGCGAAAGAAGTCAGTCAATTAAGTGCCGTACGTGATACACGCTTGGGCGATCATGTCTCGAAAGAGACATGACTGACTGGGCAGAATATTATCCCGCAGTAGGTTGCCATTGCTTTCTGCGGTAGACTGGTTGCCGACCAAGGCTATAGAACCCAATCTGTCCTGCTATTTAACCCATAACTGGAAGGAATAGTAGGATTAATACCTTTCCTAAGGGTATTTGCGCGTAAGTGAATGCAATGAATTCAGCTGGAATTCGAACTCGGCTCCCCGATTTCTCGTTCTGAGCCGATATCCAATGCACCACAACGCACATCCACAGCGAAAGAAGGTAGTAAATAAAAACAAGATTTACATTTAGTCAATTCTGTTGAAAACCAAAACAGAAGCCCAGAACCAACAATTGCTGCAAAAAGTATGAAAAAGAAGGTCAAGGATAAATCTCTTGAACAGACGAAACAACGCTGACAAGACAAACCTCTGCATGGCCAATATACAGAACGTGCTAATAAACCCAATGTTGATAAAGTTAACACTCATCAATGGTTACGTGCATCTGGATTAACGTCTGAGACTGAAGGCAAAACCAAAGTTTTTTCACTTGGAAATTTCAGGCAGATTAATACATAATAATGTGGATCCAAAATGCAGGTTTTGTGATAAACAAGAAACAATAGGCCATCTAATCTCAGGATGGTCTGTACTTGCCCCAAATGAATATAAAAATCGTTACGATAGAGTGGAGCAATATTTACAGTGGACAATGTGCAAAAACTTTGGAAAATATGTAGTAAACAAAAATTGTTATGAACATCACCCAGCACGGTACCAGTGATAGTAGGTGCACTTGGAATGATAACAAATGGAACAAAGCAGCACATTGAATAATCCCTGGAAACCCCAGATTAAGAGATATACATAAAATGGTCTTGATAATTACAGCGAACACGCTAAGGAGAACTTTGTTTATGTAACGCTAGGGATGTTAGGGGGGATAGAAAAACAAATGAAATGTAGCCATAAAAAACACTACTACCTGGCATAGATCTTTCTGCAGACTTGGTAGGTAGAGTGACCATAGCAGAAACCAAATATGAAAGTCGGTTCTCTCTGCAGGGCCCGGAGAGTTTTCCCGCCTGAGTCCATCCTGCACATCTATAAATCTACCATCCGCGCGTGTATTGTATACTGCTGTCACATCTGGTCGGGTGCCCCTGCTATTCTCCTCGGGATCCTTGACAAAATACAACGGAGAATCTGTAAGGAGATCGATGCCGACTTGACAGCCCGGTTGCAGTCACTCTCTCGCCGGCGTGATGTGGCTTCCCTGTGCCTCTTCTATAAATACATTCACGGCTTCTGCTTCGATGAATTTAGTTCACTGGTGCCCCCTAGGTATGAATTTGCACGAGATACTAGATTAGCAACTAGGTCCCACCTTTTTACAGTGAAACGGATAAAATGTAACCGCAATTTCGTTTCTAACAGCTTCTTTTCCTGCACTTCCCGCCTGTGGAATTTCCTTCTACATACTTGCTTCCCCGACAGATACAATCTCCAGGAATTTAAATGTAAGGTCAACAAACATCTATCACACTAACTCGCATCCATTCTCTCAAAGACTCTCCCCATCTACCCAAACTCCATCCTCGGTATCCTCATCCGTCTACCACTTTTCTTCCGACATTTCCTATAACTAACCCCTCTTTCTCAGCACATTCCCCTATGTAACCCCCTGCGCAATAGTGGCAGTCGAATGCCTTGCTTGGGGTGAAATGATAAAAAAATGTAAATAGAGATTATTTTGATATTTTTCAATCGAGCATGCAGAAAACAACTGAAAATATATCACATTTTGATATTTCTCAATTGAAAAGATAGACAAAAATGTAAATATAGTTTCTTTTAACTTGTCTTAGTAGAGAAGGTTGAAAACAAATAGAAGAATTGATTATTTCGATATTTTGGAAAGATATCGACTCGGAACGATAAATCGGGTAACCGAGTTCGAATTCCAGTAAAATTCTTTACATTCACGTACGCACAAATACCCTTGGGAATAGTATTAATGCGTCTATTCTCTCCAGTTATGGGTTAAATAATAAAAAAAAGATTGGATTCTATAGCCTTGGCTGACAACCAGTCTACCGCAGAAAGCAATTGCAACCTACAGCGGAATAATCTTCTGCCTAGTGAGTCATGTCTCTTTCAAGACATGATCGCCCAAAGCGTGCATCACGTATGGTATTTAACTGACCGACTGAATATAAAAGTTGGAAACATGATTAGGGCTTCTACTGGGCATAAGTTTGGTGGATCACTTTTATATTGTTATGAAGTAATGAACTGATCCCCCACTAATTAATACTTAATAATATTAAACATCTTATCTTCCTCCAGCTATGAGTCAAATAACAGGACAGATTGGATTCTATAACCTTGGTTGGCAACAGTCTACCGCAGAAAGCAATGGCAACCTACTGTGGAATAATCTTCTGCCCAGTCAGACATGATCGCACAAGCGGGCATCACGTATGGCACTTAACTGACTGACTGAATATAACAGTTGAAAACATGATTAAAGCTTCTACTGGGCATAAAGTGGGGGGTCAGTTTTATATTGTTATGAAGTAATAAACTGATCCCTCCTAATTACTACTTAATAATATAATACATCTCTTCCCCCTCTAGCTATGAGTCAAATAATTGAACAGATTGGTTTCTATAGCCTTAAACTTTTTTTCCGCAATGAAGACGTAACTCATTTGAATAATGCATATTTACATTCAGTGGAAATGGATTAAATTTTCTATATCTTTTTTTTGTTTTAATCAATTCACCCCAAGCAAGGCATTTCACTGCCACTATTGCGCAGGGGATTACATAGGGGAAAGTGATGAGAAAGAGTGGTCAGATATAGGAAATGTCAGAAGGAGGTTGATAGATGGGTAAGGATACCGAGGATGGGGGTTGGGGAGATGGGAAGAGTGTTTGAGAGAATGGATGCGAGTTAGTGTGTTAGGAGGTGTCTATTGACCTTACATTTAAGCTCCTGGAGGTTGTAGTTGTCGGGGAAGCAAGTATGTGGAAGGGAATTCCACAGGCGGGAAGTGCGAGAAAAGAAGCTGTTGGAGTAGGCATTACGGTTACATTTTATCGGTTTCACTGTAAAAGGGTGGGATCTAGTTGCTAATCTCGTGTCTCGTGCAAATTCGTACCTCGGAAGCACCAATGATCTAAATTCATCAGAGCAGAAGCCGTGAAAGTATTTATAGAAGAGGCACAGGGAAGCCATGTCACGCCGGTGAGAGAGTGACTGCAGGCGGTCAGCCAAGTTTTAACTGTTTGATAGTAGAAAGCTACCAGATATATAGATTATTCTTATGTTTATTACTATCATAATAATAATAGCTTTGTAAATCCGAGTTCCGTCTTCTGACTTATAGTTTTTGGTGTATTCAAGAGTGTAGACTGAATGACAAAACGTAACAAAATGGCGATGATGCTGATGCGAAAATAATCGGAGGATATTTGATCAGCACTTGACAGGAGAAACACGCGGGAACTTTTAGAATCCTTCGACATTTCATTAAAATTAAGAGTTAGCAGGAAGTTCTCCAATTTCCTTATAGTAAGAATAATTGGATGCAAACCAATGACAAAACAAATATTTGGCAATTTAGTAACCAATGTGAATGAGAAGGAAGACAGAAGAATGAATAATGGAAGAAAATATTGGAGGGAAAATGAAAATGCTAAAGGGGCAGAAAGAATAAAAGAAAATAAAAGAAAGAAAAAGACAAAACGAAGAAAAAGAAAAAGAAAAAAGATAAAACGTAAAACCCAATATGAATCCGAGTAAAAAATAAAAAAGAAAAAAGAAGGAAACGAAGTGACAGGGTATTAAATGCTATAAAAAGAAAAAAATAATTACAATTATGAAAGAAAAACAAATAGAAGATAGGAAGAATGAAAGTAAAAGAAAGAAGTGGAAATGAATGAAGAATATGAAAGAAAAATAAACGAAGGGGAATGAAAGAAAAGAAATAGAAAATCGACAGACAAAAGAAAGGAAGAAGAATAAAAGACGAAAGAAATGAAAATAAAATGATAAAACGTAAAAAACACTGACAAGATATAAAATTGAGTAAAAAAATAACGAATAAAAAGGAAGGAAATGACATGACAGGGAATTAAATGGTAAAAAAAAAAGAAAGCATTACAATTATAAAAAGTATGTAGAACTAGCAGTATAGCCCGGCGTTGCTCCGGTGTAATGAAAGCTTTAAAACTAATCCACGGTCCTGGAGCTCAGACTCAGCCCAAAAAATATTTGAAATAATAAAATAATTGCGACAATTTACCAATCGCACCTAATAAAATAATTGCGACAATTTACGACTCGCATATATATATATATATACTAGCAGTATTGCCCGGCGTTGCTCCGGTGTAATCAAAGCTTTAAAACTAATCTATGGTCCTGGAGCTCAGACTCTTTGGACGTTGGCACGAAAGACTAAAAAGCAATAGTTGTTTCCAGTTAAAGCGAAACCGTAAACTGAAAGAAAAATGAATGGATGTAAGTCAAATTTTGATTTCCTGGTGTCGATATCAAATAAGTTTTTTTCGTCGTAAACTGAATTTTGAAGGCTAAATAAGTCCTCTGAGTAAATGGTATCATGGCTGAGACTAAGAACTACAATTATACCTACTTAGAGCCGAACCCGAAGCAAAAACTAAAATAAAAGGGCTGAAAAAAATACAGACACACAGGCAGATAAACAGATTACACACACAAACATCTTGCCTTATATATATATATATATATATATATATATATATATATATATATTATCGATTTTCTGCACTATTGTAAGAACTGCAGTCTAGAAACTTCTGAATATCGTTTCTTATGTCTTTGTCTATGAGTGTATCAAATTTGATTAAAAATTGGACCACTCCTTCTCTAACCCGATTTTTTTGATTATCGATATTTATCGGGTGTACCTCGACACAAAACCTAGCTAAGAACATTCGCAGATGCTTATAGTACAACTGTGTAAATTTTCAAGAAATTCGGTTCAGCCGTTTCGGAGTCTATAGGTAGCACACACACACACACACACACACACACACACACACACACACACACACACACGCACACACACACAGTTCCATTTCTAAATAAGTTTAGATAAAGAAACAAGGGAGAATGGCAAAGAATTAACAATGGTGAAAGGGACCAACAAATAAAGATAAAAGCGAAACGAAGAAAGAAAGAAAATAAAAGACAAATGGCAAAGAATTATAATTCTGAATTTAAAAAAAAACATAAAAGAAAGAAACCAAGCCGTGAAAGAAAGAAAGAGAAATGGCAGATAGGTAAAAAGAAAGTAAAAAGAAAGAAGTGAAAATGAATGAAGGAAAATGAAAGAAAATTAAGAAAAAATCGACAAACAAAAGGAAGAAAGAAAGAATAAAAAGAAAAAAGAAAATCGAATAAAAATATATCGTAGAAAGAAAGAATGAAAAGAAAGAAAGAAAGAAAGTAAAAGAAAGAAGTGAAAATGAATGAAGGAAAATGAAAGAAAATTAAGAAAATATCGACAAACAAAAGGAAGAAAGAAAGAAAGAATGAAAAGAAAGAAAGAAAGAAAGTAAAAGAAAGAAGTGAAAATGAATGAAGGAAAATGAAAGAAAATTAAGAAAATATCGACAAACAAAAGGAAGAAAGAAAGAAAGAATGAAAAGAAAGAAAGAAAGTAAAAGAAAGAAGTGAAAATGAATGAAGGAAAATGAAAGAAAATTAAGAAAAAATCGACAAACAAAAGGAAGAAAGAAAGAAAGAATGAAAAGAAAGAAAGAAAGAAATTAAAAGAAAGAAGTGAAAATGAATGAAGGAAAATGAAAGAAAATTAAGAAAAAATCGACAAACAAAAGGAAGAAAGAAAGAATAAAAAGAAAAAAGAAAATCGAATAAAAATATATCGTAGAAAGAAAGAATGAAAAGAAAGAAAGAAAGAAAGTAAAAGAAAGAAGTGAAAATGAATGAAGGAAAATGAAAGAAAATTAAGAAAATATCGACAAACAAAAGGAAGAAAGAAAGAAAGAATGAAAAGAAAGAAAGAAAGAAAGTAAAAGAAAGAAGTGAAAATGAATGAAGGAAAATGAAAGAAAATTAAGAAAATATCGACAAACAAAAGGAAGAAAGAAAGAAAGAATGAAAAGAAAGAAAGAAAGAAAGTAAAGAAAGAAGTGAAAATGAATGAAGGAAAATGAAAGAAAATTAAGAAAAAATCGACAAACAAAAGGAAGAAAGAAAGAAAGAATGAAAAGAAAGAAAGAAAGAAAGAAAGAAAGTAAAAGAAAGAAGTGAAAATGAATGAAGGAAAATGAAAGAAAATTAAGAAAAAATCGACAAACAAAAGGAAGAAAGAAAGAATGAAAAGAAAGAAAGAAAGAAAGAAAGTAAAAGAAAGAAGTGAAAATGAATGAAGGAAAATGAAAGAAAATTAAGGAAAAATTGACAAACAAAAGGAAGAAAGAAAGAAAGAATGAAAAGAAAGAAAGAAAGAAAGTAAAAGAAAGAAGTGAAAATGAATGAAGGAAAATGAAAGAAAATTAAGAAAAAATCGACAAGAAAGAAAGAAAGAATGAAAAGGAAGAAAGAAAGAATGAAAAGAAAGAAAGAAAGAAAGAAAGAAAGAAAAAGAAAGAAAAAATTTGTCAATCAATCAAAGTATATAATAGTTAAAAAGAGAGGAAAAATAACAATTAAAATATAAGAAAAAAAGAAAGAAATCCTAATGAGAGAATTCATTGATATGTAATCGATGGTTGCTGGAACCCATCACATTGTAACACCAGTTCCAGCACGATCACTGAAGTTAAGCAACGTCGAGCCTAGTCAGTACTGAAATGGGTGATTGCTTCAGAATACCAGGTGCTGAAAGTTTTGATGTGCAGGTGGTGTAAAAAATAATGGCTACAAATTATTATTTGGAGAGCCGAATTTTAAATCCAGTTGAGTTCGTTATATTTACTTACACACATATCCCTGGAAAAGCTATGAATACACCACTTGTACTCCAGCTATGGGTTAAATAGTAAATCATTATTATCTTAAAAAAGGAAATTATTACAATCTGCTTCAAATAACTTTCAAAGGGTTGCTAAACCGTAGAAAATAAATGAATCAATCACAGTTAATTGATTTGAAGAACTGGGTTAATGCCTTTCCAAAAAGTGCCAAGTAGGCATCTACGCAGATGAAACCACAATTTACTCCCGCATTAGTAAGAAATCCGGCGAGGCGGACAAACATAACCTCGCTGCTGATCTTGAGAGGGCCCTACATTCTGTGGTGGAATGGGGTAAGAAGTGGCTTGTAAATTTCAATTCGTCTAAGACGAAGCTGCTGTCTGTCAATCATAACAGGCAACCTCTTCTGCCTTCCATAAGCATGGACCAAGAGAGTCTCCCTGAGAGCAATACATTGCTCCTCCTCGGTCTTATCATCTCTTTCAATTTCAAGATTCAATAACTAAATCCAAAGCTAAGAAGGTTGGGTCACTATGTCGGGCCAGGATGTTTTTTCCTCCTGAATCCATCTTGCATATATACAAATCAACCATCCGTCCGTGCATGGAATACTGCTGTTATATATGGTCAGGCGCACACGCTGTTTATCTCAGTGTTCTTGACAGGCTCCAAAGGTGAATCAGTAATGTGATAGGTACCGACTTGTCGGCTCGACTCCAGCCACTTTCTCACCGACGGTATGTAGCTTCCCTCTGTCTGTTCTATAAATATTTTCATAGCTTCTGCTCCAACAAACTTAAGTCACTGGTGCCACTGCCACAGGTTTTTATTCGTGCACCCAGACTGGTAATTGGGTCCCATCCATTCCCAGTTAGATCAACCAAATGCAGACGACAATTCTACTCCTGCAGCTTCTTTTCTCGCACTTCCCGCCTGTGAAACTCGCTTCCATATTCTTGCCTTCCTGACGTCTACAACCTCCAGGAAATTAAATGCAATGTCAATACTCATCTCTTAACCACTTGACTCTAGTTCTTTCTACACCACCCTGTATATCTTTTCCTTTCTCTCCACCTTTGCAACTGTCATCACACTTGTATTCCCATCCTTAACTTTCCCTTTACTCTCCCCGTGTCTAATATTTTACTCTTATGTAGCCCCCTGCACATCGGTGTCGTTCCCGCCTTGCTTGGGGTGATACGATTAAAAAAATATTAGTATGAAATGAATACAAACAGCCTAAGGCCAGGAGTTAAACACGTTTTGATGGTTTCTTTTTAATAGTAGCAACTGCTTGTTTACTTGAACATCCTTGTTGGAGAGCGAACAGTAAGATGCAACGTGAATTACAATTATGGGTAAAAAAAAAAAAAAAAAAAAAAAAATATTAAAAATATCTTTAAACTATAAAGAAAACATAGGTATATAGAGAAAAAGCGAAGAAAAAAAACAAGAAAGAGAAAGAACATAAAACGCATGAAAAAGTGAACTGTTGGACGATCATGTCTCGAAAGAAACATAACTAACAAGGCATAATATTTTCCCTCAGTAGGTTTTATTTTTGTTTTAGATTAGTTGAAAACTAAGGCAAGAAACCCAATTTGTTCAGCTACTTAACCCATAGCTTGAGGGAGAAGAGACGGATCAATACTTTTTGCAATTATATTTACGCGAAAATGAATGCAATGAACTCAACCAGAATTCGAACTCGGTATTGAAATTTCTCAATCCGAGTTGATAACCACTGCACTAGAAGGCACTGTCTGATTTAAAGAAGACACAGACCAAAAAAGGAAAAAGAAACAAGACACAATAAAGGCAATACTTCCTTTTGGACTTTCTTTTTTGTTTTTACTGTTTGTACAGTCATGAGCGATCATGGCTCTCCACAACTTTCTGTTTATATTAACTTTCAAAGTGTTGCTAAGTCAGTACGAAAAGGGATTCAAACGACTATTCACAAGTCAGTGCGAAAAGCAAATCCTGAATCCTTTATTGGGTTAAAAACAGAAAATTCATAATGACGTTATTTCACATCTAAAAGCGAAAATGCTCACTGGAGCCAGTCACATGACCAGATTTAATTACTTAAGGACATCTTGTAACCGGTCAACAGAGTCAGATGGGAGCCGCGAAACGAAACAACTAAAATGTAACTTCAACTTCAAATCGACCCGGAAATAAGGTCAGGTTGCACCTTTTTCTCTGTTTCTTCTTATTTCTCGTATACTGATTTCTTTTACGTCTTTTTCTCCATCCAAAGACATTCCTACTGAATACATACACACATACGTACATACGTACGTACGCATATACTCTTTCAACATTTACTATTACGAACATTTTCTACAAATATTGATATTCATAACTTTATCATTGAAAACGAACTCTACCCTTAACTTCTTAATTATATTTTTAATTGCACATTAACTTAATATAAGTAATAGAATAAAAGTAATAATTGGGAGAAAACGAAGAAGGAGATAGATAGATAGATAGATAGATAGATAGATAGATAGATATGAGGAGACTGAGATAGATAGATAGATAGATAGATAGATAGATAGATAGATAGATATGAAGAGACTGAGATAGATAGATAGATAGATTGATAGATAGATAGATAGATAGATATGAAGAGACTGAGATAGATAGATAGATAGATTGATAGATAGATAGATAGATAGATAGATATAAGGAGACTGAGATAGATAGATAGATAGATAGATAGATAGATAGATAGATAGAAGAGACTGAGATAGATAGATAGATTGATAGATAGATAGATAGATAGATAGATAGATATGAAGGGACTGAGATAGATAGATAGATTGATAGATAGATAGATAGATAGATATGAAGAGACTGAGATAGATAGATAGATAGATAGATAGATAGATAGATATATGAGGAGACTGAGATAGATAGATAGATAGATAGATATGAGGAGACTGAGATAGATAGATAGATAGATAGATAGATATGAAAAGACTGAGACAGATAGATAGATAGATAGATAGATAGATAAATAGATAGATAGATATGAAAAGACTGAGACAGATAGATAGATAGATAGATAGATAGATATGAAAAGACTGAGACAGATAGATAGATAGATAGATAGATAGATATGAAAAGACTGAGACAGATAGATAGATAGATAGATAGATAGATATGAAAAGACTGAGACAGATAGATAGATAGATAGATAGATAGATAGATATGAAAAGACTGAGACAGATAGATAGATAGATAGATAGATAGATAGATAGATAGATATGAAAAGACTGAGAGATAGATAGATAGATAGATAGATAGATAGATAGATAGAAAAAGACTGAGACAGATAGATAGATAGATAGATAGATAGATAGAGTGAAAGACTGAGACAGATAGATAGATAGATAGAGGGATAGATATGAAAAGACTGAGACAGATAGATAGATAGATAGATATGAAAAGACTGAGATAGATAGATAGATAGATAAGTGAAGAGACTGAGATAGATAGATAGATAGATAGATAGATAGATAGATAGATAGATAGATATGAAAAGACTGAGATAGATAGATAGATAGATAGATAGATAGATAGATAGATAGATAGATAGATAGATATGAAAAAGACCGAGACAGATAGATAGATAGATAGATAGATAGATAGATAGATAGATAGATAGATAGATAGATATGAAAAGACTGAGATAGATAGATAGATAGATAGATAGATAGATAGATAGATAGATAGATAGATAGATATGAAAAGACTGAGACAGATAGATAGATAGATAGATAGATAGATAGATAGATAGATAGATAGATAGATAGATATGAAAAGACTGAGATAGATAGATAGATAGATAGATAGATATGAAGAGACTGAGATAGATAGATAGATAGATAGATAGATATGAGGAGACTGAGATAGATAGATAGATAGTTAGATAGATATGAGGAGACTGAGATAGATAGATAGATAGATAGATAGATAGATAGATATGAAAAGACTGAGATAGATAGATAGATAGATAGATAGATAGATAGATAGATAGATAGATAGATAGATAGATACATAATTGAGATAGATAGATAGATAGATAGATAGATAGATAGATACATAGATAGATAGATATGAAAAGACTGAGATAGATAGATAGATAGATAGATAGATAGATAGATAGATAGATAGATAGATAGAAGAGACTGAGATAGATAGATAGATAGATAGATAGATAGATAGATAGATATGAGGAGACTGAGATAGATAGATAGATAGATAGATAGATATGAGGAGACTGAGATAGATAGATAGATAGATAGATAGATAGATAGATAGATAGATAGAAATAGAGAGACAGACAGAGACAGACAGACAGACAGACAGAAACAGAGAGAGCCTGATAGTCAGAGTAGAGAAGTAGATAATTAGAAGGGGAAGTAAGTGAATCATGTAAAACAATAAAGAGGGAGAGTGAGAGAAAAGAACAGCAGAGCAGATAAAAGAAATAAAGAAAGAATTAGCGTGGGAGAAAAAAAAAAAAAGAAGGACCGGTAAAATGAGTAGAACATATAGATAGTTAGATAGATAGAATCATAACGGAGAGAAGGAAAGAGAGCGAGTAAGATAACCAGACAAGATAGATAGATAAATCGATAAATTAAGAGACTGGAATAGATAGATATGAAGAGACTAAGATAGATAGAGAGATATGAAAAGTCTGAAATATATATATATATATATATATATATATATATATATATATATATATATATGAGAAACAGACTGAAATATATATATATATAGTCATTCGTAGACAGATCTGTTTCGCTGTATCACAGCTCATCAGTACGGTTAGACTCCGATTGCTTTTTAATCCATGATTGAAACACGACCGAATTGGCGTCAGTCGGCGATTCTACCTCTGGGCTATGGGCGCTCGGTAGAAAAAGGTAGACTTTTTAGCGTATACATTATCATTATACACGCCCAATAGCCAGAGTGATCTAATTCATTACGGAATGAGCGATGCGTATATGCCAGAGTAGCTACTGTTTTTCAATGTCTAACATTCTTCCAGAGTGCTCAATCAGGGTGTGAAAGCATAGATTAAAAATATACTGAAAAAGATAGATAGATGGATAGATAGATAGATAAGAATAGACTGAGATAGGTAGATAGATGAGAGTGAAAAATAATTACAAGAGGGAGGAAGAAAGAGCGTAAAAGAGAGAGAGAGAGAAAGAGAGAGAGGGAGGGCGAGAGAACTACGGGATAAAGATGAAATATATGATAGAGCAAAAGCAAATGTTGCAAAAAATTTAGGGTAACAATGAAAAAAAGGAAAATAAAAGAAAATGAAAGAAAGAAAAACTATTCGAAAAAGAAGGATTGTATAAAAAGAAAACGAATAGAATTAAAGAAAAAAACAAAAAACAAAACAAAAACAAAAACAAAAGCAAACGGCAAAGGAAGAGGAGTGAAAAGACAAGATGTACAATGAATGCAAAACAAAGACACGACATCTAAACCCAGACACTAAACCATTGTGGGTTGCTCTCGTGGCGTGTGGGGCCCCGAGACATTTTTTGCGAATCGATCTGGATTTACCACTGAGCTTGTGCTGCAGTCATTCAGATTTTTCGTATCCACAAAAGACGGGAAGAAGCAAAGAATCAGAAGAGATAACAAGAACAAAACAAACACAGAAAAAAAAAACGGCAACAATAAATGGAATCAGAGTAGAAGAAAACGAGAAAATAAAATTCATGCCGTATGCAAAAAAGATCTTAGCGTAGATTGGACATAAAACAAACACAGAAAATATTTCTCCATGTTTCAAAGATTGAATAAGATGACAACGAACTATTGCTTCTGGCAGGAGAAACTTGCATTATTGTTACTATAATATTATTATTAATAACAACAACAACAACAACAACAACAATAATAATAATAATAATAATAATACAGCCCACACACTAAGGAGAACTTTGTCTATGTAACGCTAGTTATGTTTGGGAGATATGAACAAACATGAACTGGAGTCATAACAACACACCACAACCTGCTTTAGTTCGTCCTGCAGATTTGGTAGGTAGTGCGACCATAGCAGAAACAGATTTATAATGAAAAATAACATAATAATAATAAAAATAATAATAATAATAATAATAATAATAACCTCTGCATGGCCAATATCCAGAACGTGCCAATAAATCCAATGTTGATAAAGTTAATACTCATCGATGGCTACGTGCATCTGGATTAAAGTCTGAAACTGAAGGCTTTATTCTTGCAGCACAAGACCAAAGTCTTTTCACTAGAAACTTTCAGGCAAATATTATGCATAATAATATGGATCCAAAATGCAGGTTTTGCGATAAACAGCAAGAAACAATAGACCACCTAATCTCAGGCTGTTCTGTGTTTGCTCCAAATGAATATAAAAATCGTCACGATAGAGTGTGACAATATTTACATTGGACAATGTGAAAACACTATGGAAAATGTGTAAACAAACACTGGTATGAACATCACCCAACACCGGTTACAGAAATAGAAGATGTCCCCATTCTATGGGATTACACCATCTACACAGACAGAAAAATTGAAGCAAATAGGCCAGGAATTATTGTTAAAAACCAGAAAGAGAAAACTTGCCTATTAATTGATATGGCTTGTCCAGCGGATTATAGCATAGCAACCAAGGAATTTGAAAAACTGTCAAAATATAAAGACCTGGAAATTGAAATAGAAAAAATGTGGAAATTGAAAACAAGAGTTGAGCCAGTGATAGTAGGTGTACTTGGAATTATAAAAAATGGAACAAAACAACACTTTGAAAGAATCCCTGGAAAGCCCAGCTTAAGAGATATATAAAAAATTGTCTTATTAAGTACAGCCCATACACTAAGGAAAACTTTATCTATGTAACGCTAGGGATGATAGGGAAGATAGGAAAAACATGAAATATAGCCATAACAACACGTCCCGACCTGCCTTAGGTCTCCCCGCAGACTTGGTTGGTATTGCGACCAAACCAGAAATCGAAATATGATGAAAAATGACATAATAATAATAATAAACCAGCACCGGTTACAGGAATAGAAGATGTCACCATTCTATGGGATTACACCATCTACACAGACAGAAAAATTGAAGCAAATAGGCCGCACATTATTGTTAAAAACCAGAAAGAAAAAAACTTGCCTATTAATTGATATGGCTTGTCCAGCGGATTGTAACATAGCAACCAAAGAATTCGGAAAACTCTCAAAGTATAAGGACCTGGAAATTGAAATAGAAAACATGTGAAAATTGAAACCAAGAATCGTGCCAGCGACAGTAGGTGCACTTGGAATGATAAAGAATGGAACAAAAACACATTGAAAAAATCCCTGGAAACCCCAGCTTAAGAGATATACAAAAATTGTCTTGTTAAGTACAGCCCACACAATACAGAGAACTTTGTCTATGTAACGCTAGGGATGTTAGGGGAGATAGAAAAAACATGAAATGGAGCCATAACAACACACCACGACCTGCCTTAGGTCTTCTCGCAGACTTGGTAGGTAGTGCGACCATAGCAGCAATCAAATAAGATGAAAAATGACAACATAATAATAAAATTACTAAAATTTTAAATCTCCCAAACAAAGCAACAGAAAAAAACGAAAGCATGTCTAATATACAAAAACGAATTGTTAGTTATTTGATTTGTAAAGCATACAATGTCTGTTCTTGTATCATCAAACGAAAACTAGTTAAAATGGTTAAAAACACGTTTTGTAAGCCATTATTAGTGAGGGACGGTCTCTTAACATGGCTTAAAAAAATTGGAATCTATTAAAATATTTATTTTATTGAGACCACATTAAAACAAAATTAAGCGATATTAACTTTCCTTTCTTAAGATAAATACTTATCGGTATATTCGTGTTCTTAATTTTGCTTTGGAATCGGTATACATAGTGCGACTGAAATGCCTCATATGGTAGAACATTGACAATATTTTCACTAACGTTTTATTGTTATATGGGACGTATTTCTAAGAACTACATGTGGGAGGTAATTCTGTGTGGTATATATGGAACGTATTTCTGGGAGGTATGCTGGAGATATTTCTAGGAGGTGTATGTGAGAGGTATTTCTGGGTGGTATATGTTAGACGTATTTCTTGGAATTATGTGGGAGGTATTTCTGGAAGGTATATGCGGGAGATATTTCTGAGCGGGAGATATTTCTGAGCGGTATATGTTGGATCTATTTCTGGCTGGTATATGCAAAAGGCATTTCTGAGAGGTATATGTGGGAGGTATTTCTGGAAGGTATGAGCGGGAGATATTTCTGAGCGGTATATGTTGGATCTATTTCTGGCTGGTATATGCAAAAGGCATTTCTGAGAGGTATATGATGGAGGTATTTATGGGAGATAGATGTGGGAGGTATTTCTAGGAAGTATATGTTAGAAGTATTTCTTAGAATTATATGTGGAAGATATTTCTGCCGCATACTGTATATATCTAAACTTATTTATAAATGGAACTTTGTCTGTGTGTGTATATATATGTGTGTGTGTGTGCCCATTTCCGATAGACTCCAAAACGGTTGAACCGATTGTCTTGAAAATTTACACAGTTGTACTATAAGCTTCTGCGAGTGTTCTTAGCTAGATTTTGTGCCGAGGTACCCTCGATAAATATCGAAAATCGATAATAGAAAAATCGGGTTATAGAAAGAGTGGTCCGATTTGAATCAAATGTGTTACACTCATATACAAAGACATAAGAAACGATATTCAGAAGTTTCAAGGTTGCAGTTCTTACAATAGTGCAGAAAATCGATAATATATATATATATATATATATATATATATATATATAAAAGGCAAGATGCTTGTATGTGTGTCCGTTTATCTGCCTGTATATCTGTATTTTTTTCATCCCTTTTATTTTAGTTTTTGCTACGGGTTTGGCTCTAAGTAAGTATAATTGTAGTTCTTAGTCTTAGCCATGATACCATTTACTCAGAGGACTTATTTAGCCTTCAAAATTTAGTTTACGACGAAAAAACTTATTTGATATAAATACCAGGAAATCAAAATTTGACTTACATCCATTCATGTTTCTTTTAGTCTACGGTTTCGCATCAAGTGAAAACAAATATTGCTTTTTAGTTTCTCGTGCCAACCTCCAAAGAGTCTGAGCTCCAGGAACATGGATTTTATTACACCCGAACAACGCCGAGCTATACTGCTAGCTACCAATAGGTCTAAGTTATTTCTATACAAAGGAGTAGTTGTTTGGCCGCATTTTTCTTCTTCTGTATGCTGCGTCCCTTTAGAACAGTGGTTCCTAATCTTTTGGCACATGCGACCCCTTACCTAAAAGTTTGAAAACCATGTGACCCCTACTTAGGGCTTACTATCAGCAGCTTAATTTGTTTTTATTTTCCGTGAAGGACAGGAAAAGAAACATCTAAAAAAATATTTTAAAATTCTGTAATTATTTATTACCAGATTAAAGCACATCGGTCCAACCTGAATTCACAAAAAGAACATATACTTCTTAAAATAATATTATCATAGATTTAAAAACCTATCCAACCCAGCTAGTGAGATGTCTGATGTTGCATTTCAGCAGGAATCTTTGAAATTTGTGGCTGAGTGTTTGTTAGAGCCGGTCTCATGTCATCTCCAACATTCAATCTGTTCCTATTCTTTGTTTTTGTGTTGACAAGAGTGGAAAATCCTGTCTCACACAAGTAGGTTGAAGCAAATAGAACAAGGACACGTAAGGCTATCATGCTGACATTGGAGTATGACTGATACACAGCACACCAGAACTGAGTCTTTATACAAATATTCTTTATAAAATTTTTGTTTGGTTTCTTTTAATTCAATTAAATAATTACAAAAATGAACACCATAAAATTCAAAGATATAACTATTTGGAACGCATTCATTTGTGATTTCTATAAGATTAGATAAATTTTAAGACGTCTTTTAAAGAGATTTGGCAAGGGAACGGTTCAGTTCTCACTTGCCGAAGTTGGATAGTGTTAAAAAAAAAGAGGTATATAGAAAAGTAAGACACACAAGACACATATAAGGATTCACCCCAAGAAAGGCGGCAAAACCACTGAAGCGAAGGGGGCTACGTAAGAATGAAAAGATTGGAAAAGAGAAAGCCGGGAACCACATCCTAAACAGGGAACAAGGTATGAGCCTCTACACCTGTTCAATAGACGTGGGTGGAGTGTGAACCGGGCGATAGTTTAGTCTATCTACTCCAATTGAGGAAAAAGAAAATCAAAGAAAAGAGTGAAAAGATGGGAAAAGAGAAAGCCGGAAACCACATCCTAAACAGGGACAACGGATGGGCCTCTTCACCTGTTCAATAGTCATGGGTGGAGTGTTAACCGGGCGATAGTTAAGTCTATCTGTTACGAAAAAAAAAATGTTCAGAATGGTGAGTTAACTAAGTTTTAACTGAGTTAAAGTCTAATCAAATAGAAAAAAAAGACAGCAAAATAAAAAAAAACTTGCATAAATAAATACAAAATCATGACTTACTAAAATTTCAAAAAGTCTAACCAACACCTACACACATGCTTGCTTACAATAATATATGCATTAACTTTTTTAAGGCTTAGAAATAACAACGTTCAAAACGTTTATCATAACTATCACTTTGCACTTAAACAAAAAAACAATTTAAGAGCTTGAAAAATGTAATTGATGAAATACAATTAATGTTATCCCAGGCTACTTCTAACAAGGCTACACGCTCCCCTGCCAAGGCGTCGCGAAACCCTGCCAAAGCTTCGAGATCCCCTAGGATCGGTTGGGAACTTCTGTCCTATATGGTGTTAAATTCTGGTTATTTTCTTTAGGACTATGATATTTCTGGACGATTGCTTGATTTAATCCAATCGTTTCTATCGAATCATGAAATGAAGGTTGTTTTGTACGGACAAGCTTCTCACAAACGCGGGTGTTCCTCAAGTCTCTATCCTAGGCCCTACGTGGTTTCTTATCTTTATCAATGATTTTCCTGATGTAACCAGACGGAACTGATTTGCGATATTAATCCTCCTATATCAGTGGTTCCCAAACCTTTTGGCACTCAAGACCCCTTTCCTAAAAGTTTGAAACCCATGCGACCCCCTTACTTAGGGCTTACTATCAGCAGCTTAATTTTCTTTTTATTTTCTGTGAAGGACAGGAAAACAAACATCTAAAAAATATTTTAAAATTCTGTAATTATTTATTACCAGATTAAAGCACATTGGTCCAACCTGAATTCACAAAAAGAACATATATTTCTTAAAGTAATATTATCATAGGCTTAAAAAGCTATCAAACCTAGCTAGTGAGATGCCTGATGTTGCATTTCATCAGTTAGCTTTGAAATTTGTGGCAGAGTGTTTGTTAGGGCCAGTTTCATGTTATCTCCAACATCCAATCTGTTCCTATACTTTGTTTTTATATTGACAAGAGTGGAAAATCCTGCCTCACACAAGTAGGTTAAAGCAAATAGAACAAAGACACGTAAGATTATCATGCTGACATTGGAGTATGACTAATACATAGCGCACTAGAACTGAGTCACGGATTTCACCTTGAAGAGATCCCGAGCTGAAGAGTCGTTCCTTAGATCCAGAAATTCATTTTGGATATCATCTGTAATGCTGGACACATCAAGTTCAGTGCAAAATGGATTCCTTACCAGGGTCTCCTGTTCCTGTGATAACTATTTGGAATGCATTCATTTGTGATTTCTATAAGATTGGAGAAATTTTAAGACATCTTTTAAAGAGATTTGGGAAGGGAACGATTCAGTTCTCGCTTGCCAAAGTTGGATAGTACTGAAAAGAAAAGGTATATAGAAGAGTGAGACACACAAGCCAAATCTAAAGATAATATATGCATTATTTTTTTTTTAAGGCTTAGAAATAACAACCTTCAAAACGTTTGTCATAACTATCACTTTGCACTTAAAGAAAAAAAATGTAAGAGCTTGAAAAATGTAATTGATGAAATACAATTAATGTTAACCCAAGCTACTTTTAACAAGGCTACACGCTCCCCTGCTAAGGTCTCGCGACGCCCCTGCCAATGCTTCGCGACCTCCCAGGGGTTCTCGACCTACTGGTTGGGAACCACTGCTTTAGAACTTGAGCGAACACAGCACTTCACAGCTTCCTGTTTTTTGTAGACAGTAGTAAGGTTTGTCTTTTCTTTTAATACCTCAGCTCTACTTTCCTGAAAACGACTTAATTCTTAATAGTCTACCAATCTTTAAATCTCACGGCATGAGTTACTTATCTCAAAAGGGATAGATAGTGTAAGATAAAGAAGATTTCCTTTTAAAGGCACTTTATACTTACAGTGAATCCTAACCTGATTGTTTTAGTAAATTGTGAGTGCTGTTCAACTAGAAAAAATTAATTATAATAAAGTAGATACCTCAACTCATTTTCAATATGTAAATTTTAAATTAAATTTTTAAGAATGAGAAAGTTTTACTGAAACTTTTTCTTTTAGATTTTAATGGAATGCTAAGTGATTAAATTTACTATTTTCAGTAAGCAAAATACTCTTGCGTATTTCAAACAGAAATTATATTGATTGAAATCTAAAAAAATTCAATTTTCTTTTTAATCTTTCAATTTTTCTGCCATTTTAAAGCGATCGACACATTTGTATGCAAAAGTTATTTCGCGGTTTTAAAAATCTTGCAAAAATAAAATATGGATCTGTGACACATGATTTTCGAAAACTTAGCAAATTAGCAAATTTGTTAAATTAATTTGATTTACACACGTATTACTTATTTATAGCATGAAATTTAGAATAAAACTATTTCTTAAACATAGAGTTCAACGTGAGAGTAGCATGAAAAAGAAGGACAAGATACCGGGAGTTACGTGAGAGTAGCATGAAAAAGATGGACAAGATACCGGGAGTTACGTGTGAGTAACATGAAAGAGAAGGATAAGATACCGGGTGTTAGGTGAGAGTAGCATGAAAGACAATGACAAGATACCAGGATTTACGTGAGAGTAGCATGAAAAAGATGGACAATATACCGGGAGTTACGTGTGAGTAACATGAAAGAGAAGGATAAGATACCGGGTGTTAGGTGAGAGTAGCATGAAAGAGAAGGACAAGTTACCGGGAGTTACGTGTGAGTAGCATGAACAAGAATGACACGATACCGGGAGTTACGTGAGAGTAGCATGATAGAGAAAGTCAAGATACCGGAAGTTACGTGAGAGTAGCATGATAGAGAAGGATAAGATACCGGGTGTTACGTGGGTTAGCATGAAAAAGACGGACAAGATACCGGGAGTTACGTGAGAGTAGCATGAGAGAGAATTACAAGATACCGGGTGTTACGTGAGAGTTGCATGAAAGAGAAGGACAAAAAAAGGATAAGGGAAAGATGGGAGTCAAGGTGATAACAGATGGAAATTGCCGTTGCCTTTAAACTCTTGGGGATTGTGGCTATCAGAGAAACAAGTGTTCGAAAGGAATTTCCACAGGCGGAAAGTGCGAGAAAGCAAGCTAATAGAGTAGAAGTGTTTTGACTATAAAAGGGTGGGACCTACTTGCTAGTCTAGTAGTAAATTCGTGTGGAGGGGGCAACCCGGGAGCTAAGTTTGTTGAAGCTGAAGCCGTGAAAATATTTGTAGAAAAGACAGAGGTAAGTCACATCTCGTCGGAGAGAAAGTGACTGTAACCGAGCTGTCAGGTCGAGATCGATTACATTGCAGATTCTCCTTTGGATTTTATCGAGAACCCCGAGATGAATAGCAGGGGTGCTCCAACAGATGTAACAACAGTATTTAATGCACGTGTGGATGGTAGATTTGTAGATGTGCAAGATGGATTCAGACGAGAAAAACTGCCTGGCTCGACACATTTTAAATTTAAATATAAATTTGTAGTTGTAAAATCCACTAAAATCTATAATTAATTATTGTTGATGCGCACATGAATGTAGCTGTCATTCTTGGAATCTGATAAATTCGATTGATTTTTTTATGGTTGTCAAGGTCAGAAAATAGTTTTAGATTGTATGATATTTTTGCAAGATTATAATGGTTTAGTGATACAAATATTACTATTTAACCCATAGCTAATGGGGAAAAGGGGTGGATTCATACCTTTTTAATGTTATTTGTGCGTAAGCGAAGATAACGAACCTAACTGGAATTGGAACTCTGTTATCCCATGAACAATTTCGAACAGTTTTATTTGTATAAACCTACGCATCAAAACTTAAAGCACCTGGTATTCATAAGTATTCAACCATTAATTTATCTTCATCCTCACAGTTTCTTTTTTCGCATAGCGTTCCTGTTATCGAAGTTTTTTTCTATGCGCCATGTTCCTTCTGGAACTATATGATCACAATTTTTACAGTTTCTTTTTCTTTCTAGTCCTTAGTACAAATTTTCTCATTACCTATTGTATATAGTCTTGTGAGTGTCAAATTTTCCAAGAATTCTTTCCTCATGAATACTGCTGCCATATCAGGTCGGGTGCTCCTGCTATCCACCTAGGTGTCCTTGACAAAATCGAACGGAGAATCTGTAATGTGATCGATCCCGACTTGGCAGCTCAGATACAGTCACTTTCTCACCGGTGCAATGTGGCTTCCCTATGTCTCTTCTACAAATACTTTCACGGCTTCTGCTCCGATGAACTTAGCTCACTGGTGCCCCCTATATATAAATTTACTCGAGTCACAAGATTAGCAACTAGGCTCAACCATTTTACTGTGAAATCAATAAATTGTAAACACAAATTCTACTTCAGCAGCATCTTTTCTCGTACTTCACGCCTGTGGAATTCCCTTCCATTTACTTGCTTTCTTGACAGCTATAATCTCCAAGAATTTAAATGTAAATCAATAGTCATCTCCTATCTCACAATCCTGCATCCTCTCTCTCATGCTCTTTTCTTCATCCACTCCACTCTCATCAGTATTCTCAATCTTTCTTTTACCGACTTCCTGACACCCCCTGTATTCTGTCACTCCTTCTCATAACTTTCCTTCTATGTAACCCCTTGCCAAACAGTGGCAGTAAAATACTTTTCTTGGGGTGATATGATTATAAAAAAAATTCTATACTATTATAATGTGGTTATAAATTGGGGGATCAATTCTATATTACAATTAATATATAAACTGATCCCTCATTTTATGGTCACATTCATCTATCTCTTACCCACTACCTGACACCCCCTATAACCAGTCATTCTTTCTCATAATTTTCCTCCTATGTAACCCCTGCCAAACAGTGGCAGTAAAATGTCTTGCTTTGGGCGACATGATTATAAAAAAAACCTTGCTTTGGGCGCTATTATATTATTATGATTATATGATTATAAAATGATAATATATATTATAATATATTATATAATATGATTATATTATATGGTTATATTTTTATGATTATATGATTATAAAAAAATGGCTTGCTTTGGGCGATATGATTATAAAAAAAATGTGTTCTAAAAATTTCAATTTTATTTTTCTGATGCTACATATATGTCCTTTCTTTTGTATCAGTCAGATTATCCCGCAGTAGGTTGCCATTGATTTCTGCGGTAGACTGGTTGCCGACCAAGGCTATAGAACCCAATCTGTCCTGTTATTTAACCCATAACTGGAAGGAAGAGACGGATTAATACCTTTCCCAAGGGTATTTACGTGTAAGTGAATACAATGGATTCAGCTGGAATTCGAACTCGGCTCCCTGGTTTCTCGTTTCGAGCAGATATCCACTGTACCACAACGCACATCCACATTTTGTACCGTGTACCTTCAGAACATTAACGATTATAACTCTCCACAATTTCCTGTCCTTAGTAACTGTTAAAGAAAATTATCTTTTTACCATCTTCACCAAACACTGCTCACTTATCCATTCCATCTGGCTCACCAGTTATGCTGTGCTTTGCTTTACTCTTGTGGCGAGTCTTCGTCGCCAAAATGTTGTAGCCTGTTTGGGCCAGGAAGAAAGACACGGAAAACAAGAAGGTAGGTTTAACCAGTGTATTAGATAGTGAAGATGAATATGGCAGTAAAGATGAGGACAACAGTTCGAACAATGTAAATAGTGTAAATAATTACAATACCTCATTTCCAAAATATTGACAGATCTTAAAGAAGGCCAAAGCTTACAACAGTCGAAACGTCGGAAATATGGCACTAAAGATGAGGACAACAGTCTGAAAAATGTAAATAGTGTAAATAATTACAATACCTCATTTCCAAAATATTGACAGATCTTAAAGAAGGCCAAAGCTTATAACAGTCAAAACTATGTCACAAAAGATGAGGACAATAGTCTGAACAATGTAAATAGTGTAAATAATTACAATACCTCATTTCCAAAATATTGACAGATCTTAAAGAAGGCCAAAGCTTACAACAGTCGAAACGTCGGAAATATGGCACTAAAGATGAGGACAACAGTCTGAAAAATGTAAATAGTGTAAATAATTACAATACCTCATTTCCAAAATATTGACAGATCTTAAAGAAGGCCAAAGCTTATAACAGTCAAAACTATGTCACAAAAGATGAGGACAATAGTCTGAACAATGTAAATAGTGTAAATAATTACAATACCTCATTTCCAAAATATTGACAGATCTTAAAGAAGGCCAAAGCTTACAACAGTCGAAACGTCGGAAATATGGCACTAAAGATGAGGACAACAGTCTGAAAAATGTAAATAGTGTAAATAATTACAATACCTCATTTCCAAAATATTGACAGATCTTAAAGAAGGCCAAAGCTTATAACAGTCAAAACTATGTCACAAAAGATGAGGACAATAGTCTGAACAATGTAAATAGTGTAAATAATTACAATACCTCATTTCCAAAATATTGACAGATCTTAAAGAAGGCCAAAGCTTATAACAGTCGAAACGTCGGAAATATGGCACTAAAGATGAGGACAACAGTCTGAAAAATGTAAATAGTGTAAATAATTACAATACCTCATTTCCAAAATATTGACAGATCTTAAAGTAGGCCAAAGCTTACAACAGTCAAAACTATGTCACAAAAGATGAGGACAACAGTCTGAACAATGTAAATAGTGTTAATAATTACAATATTTCATTTCAAAAATATTGACAGATCTTAAAGAAGGCCAAAGCTTACAACAGTCGAAACGTCGGAAATATGGCACTAAAGATGAGGACAACAGTCTGAACAATATAAATAGTGTAAATAATTACAATACCTCATTTCCAAAATATTGACAGATCTTAAAGAAGACCAAAGCTTACAACAGTCGAAACGTCGGAAATATGGCGCTAAAGATGAGGAAAACAGCCTGAAAAATGTAAATAGTGTAAATAATTACAATACCTCATTTCCAAAATATTGACAGATCTTAAAGAAGGCCAAAGCTTACAACAGTCGAAACGTCGGAAATATGGCGCTAAAGATGAGGACAACAGCCTGAAAAATGTAAATAGTGTAAATAATTACAATACCTCATTTCCAAAATATTGACAGATCTTAAAGAAGGCCAAAGCTTACAACAGTCGAAAATATGGCACTAAAGATGAGGATAACAGTCTGAACAATGTAAATAGTGTTAATAATTACAATATTTCATTTCCAAAATATTGACAGATCTTAAAGAAGGCCAAAGCTTACAACAGTCGAAACGTCGGAAATATGGCGCTAAAGATGAGGACAACAGCCTGAAAAATGTAAATAGTGTAAATAATTACAATACCTCATTTCCAAAATATTGACAGATCTTAAAGAAGGCCAAAGCTTACAACAGTCGAAACGTCGGAAATATGGCACTAAAGATGAGGACAACAGTCTGAAAAATGTAAATAGTGTAAATAATTACAATACCTCATTTCCAAAATATTGACAGATTTTAAAGAAGGCCAAAGTTTACAACAGTCGAAACGTCGGAAATATGGCACTAAAGATGAGGATAACAGTCTGAAAAATGTATATAGTGTAAATAATTACAATACCTCATTTCCAAAATATTGACAGATCTTAAAGAAGGCCAAAGTTTACAACAGTCGAAAATATGGCACTAAAGATGAGGATAACAGTCTGAACAATGTAAATAGTGTTAATAATTACAATACCTCATTTCCAAAATATTGACAGATCTTAAAGAAGGCCAAAGCTTACAACAGTCGAAACGTCGGAAATATGGCGCTAAAGATGAGGACAACAGCCTGAAAAATGTAAATAGTGTAAATAATTACAATACCTCATTTCCAAAATATTGACAGATCTTAAAGAAGGCCAAAGCTTACAACAGTCGAAACGTTGGAAATATGGCACTAAAGATGAGGACAACAGTCTGAAAAATGTAAATAGTGTAAATAATTACAATACCTCATTTCCAAAATATTGACAGATTTTAAAGAAGGCCAAAGTTTACAACAGTCGAAAATATGGCACTAAAGATGAGGATAACAGTCTGAACAATGTAAATAGTGTAAATAATTACAATACCTCATTTCCAAAATATTGACAGATTTTAAAGAAGGCCAAAGTTTACAACAGTCGAAAATATGGCACTAAAGATGAGGATAACAGTCTGAACAATGTAAATAATGTAGGACTTATTTCCATGCCTTCATTTCATTTTATTCCGACGACGATTTTTGTCTCCTCCCGTTATTGATCTGTTCTAACCTCAACAAATGCGACCATAAAAGCGTGATGAGGTCAGACAAAGGGAGGTAAAAGTCTTTCGTCAAAACCTCTGAACCTTTTGGTTACATAAAATAGTCGCATTTTTTGTTGGTGACTTTTGAAATGACAAAAATTGAAGTGTCACTTGATAAGAAGTATTGATGGAGATTTAGTGCTATATAATTAAAAATAATATATGCAATATAAAAACACTGGAATTAGAATGTAGGGAAAATAAGGGTGATCGTATTGAATCACATCTAGGGAAGAATGGTTTCAAGACTTTGGCTGACTGTGTTCTGCACGGTGATCATCCCCTCCTCAATGGCGATACACGGGCACAGACGTTCAGGCAGCTTTCCCTCTGTCGTCGATCCTTCTCCCGACCTTCTTTTCATGAGGGTGAGAAAGAGGGAGACCTTATTTAGGATTTTTTGATTGGTTGTAATTTTTGTTAATCACATTGACCAATCAAATAGCAGCTAACTAATAGCTTACAAAAAAATAAGATAAAAATTGATTATAATTATAATTGAAGATCAGCAGTAAAATCTCGACTGACGGTTATATTTAAATTAAGGTTCCGAATTTGACTTCAATGATGCTCGTGAAAAATTCAATTATCAAAACGTTTTCAAAACAATTCTTTGAAATTTGAGTCAGGACAATTTCCGGCACATCTGTCAGGCAAAATGGCGGTAAAGTTTTGATTCTTCATCGAAGACCCCTTATCACTTTTCTCATCTTTTCCCATACTATCATAAAAAATCATGCAACCCCTTAAAATTCCGTTTTTTAATTAATCGGCAAATATCTTCCTTTCGCCATTCAAACTTAAATTTTGTTTGCCAATGAATCTTCAATACTTAGTAGAGGAAAAGAAATGAATACAATGTTCAATAAATAAATGCAGCGTCTACTAAAATATAAGTATCTCCGTACATTAACGTTTAAATTGAAAAAAAAAACACTTTTGGATTAATAAAACGTTTCCCGACATTCAGGAAAATAAATATAATGTTTAATAAGTAAACGGAACGTCTACTCAAATACAAGTATCTCCTAACATTAACGTTTAAATTGAAAAAGAAACAACACTTCTGGATTAATAAAACGTTTCCCGAACCTCCAGGAAAATAAATATAATGTTTAATAAATAAGCGGAATGTCTACTCAAATACAATATCCACTAAATATGGCGTTTAAAGAGATATTCACTGTACCACATCCTAATAAATAAGAGTAAGGGTAAGTAAAACAGGGTAAAAAAAAAGAAAGCCAAGAGAAGGAAAATGCTGTGAAAAAGATGGTTCGTTGTTCTTTTTGCGGCATATCAACACCTCTATGGGTTTTTTAATGTCGAAATCTAAATATTTTCAATACAATTATATAACTTCAACTATATATTTTTTCAACGCAATTATATGCCCATCAACTAAAGTTAATTATTTTATTCTGTTTATTTTGTTTTGTTTTTTATATTGTTACGAACAAGTCCCCAATTTTGTTACGAAAACTAGACCAGCCCCCAATTATGTTACAAATCCCGGTCTAGATCAGAATTTTGTTACGTACTTGCAAAGGGGCAAATGTCAATTTTGTTAGGATCTCAGACAAAGTCCTAGTTTGTAATTTTTAAAATAAATTTATAATGTTACTAGCTCGGGTGTAATGAAAGCTTTAAAACTAATCCATGGTCCTGGAGCTCAGACTCTTTGGACGTTGGCAAGAAAAACTAAAAAGCAATACTTGTTTTCAGTTAAAGCGAAACCGTAGACTGAAAGAAAAATGCATGGATGTAAGTCAAATTTTCATTTCCTGGTATTGATATCAAATAAGTTCTTTTTGTCGTAAACTGAATTTTGAAGGCTAAATAAGTCCTCTGAGTAAATGGTATCATGGCTGAGACTAAGAACTACAATTATACCTACTTAGAGCCAAAACCGAAGCAAAAACTAAAATAAAAGGGCTGAAGAAAATACAGACATACAGGCAAATAAACACACACACACACACACACACACAATCATATATTTATATATATATATATTATCGATTTTTTGCACGATTGTAAGAACTGCAACCTTGAAACTTCCGAATATCGTTTCTTATGTCTTTGTCTATGAGTGTATCAAATTTGTTTCAAATCGGACCACTCCTTCTATAACCCGATTTTTTCGTATACGATATTTATCGGGTGTACCTCGACACAAAACCTAGTTAAGAACACTCGCAGACGTTTATAGTACAACTGTGTAAATTTTCAAGAAAATCGGTTCAGCCGTTTTGGAGTCTATAGTTAACGGACATACACACACACACACACACACAAACACACAGACACACACACACAGACAGACACAGAGACAAAGTTCCATTTATAAATAAGTTTAGATCTGGATTTGCTCAAGTTCTTTAATTGTATTTTGATATCGACGACTGGCAGAGGAATGTATGATGAGAAAGATAGAAGATCAACAACAAAGGAATGAATGGACAACTAATAGTTTAAACAACAGAAATAAATTTTAATGTATACAATAGTCCAGTAAGCAATATTTGATAGCCGTGAAGGAAGAATATTATGTGCGTATGCAACGTCTGCAATACATGTAAAAAGTTCATACATGCGATTGGTGAAGAGCTATACACGCTTAAAGATCTTTGCCTTAGTTGATAAAGAATGTTCATATATATATGAACGTACATACTTAAACAAGAAAATAATAAACAGAAACTAAAAATCCTCGAAGCAATCTACATTAAACAATTTAAACCTGGTTTGAATACAATCAATTTTGATATTTCCAATAACGTACTCAAATGCCTGTAATCAGATCAGGGACCACAACGCCACTATTTTGTCACTGTCTTCGGCCATCCGCCACGGTAGGGATGGAATTATATTTTCAATTCAATTCTCTTTATTGTTAATAACTTAAATGTTTTATGTTTACTGTGTGTTAATATTTATTCTTTGATAATGGCTTATGTGAGCCGAAAGCTGAGACCCGATAAAAAATCAGAATTACTGTGATTTTTTGTTGTCTTTCAACGATGTCACCATCAAGTATATCAGACGGTATGAACGGATCCTACACAAAATTAATAGACAAAACTTGTCTCTTGTTTCCTGTTTAGGATGCGGTTTCCTGTTTTTCTCTTTTCTAATCTTCTCACTCTTATGTAGCCCCCTGCACATCAGTGGCGTCACCGCCTTGCTTGGGGTGATATGATTAAAAAAAAAAAAAAATTATTCAATGAAACCTGCATTAATATATATATATATATATATATTACAAAACAAAACGATATTTTTACTGAGCTTCAAGGGAGAAAAATCGATATTTTTCGGGAGAGATAATAATAAGCAGAAGCCGATATTCGTTATTAAAGTATTCATCTTCTATGTGCTCTGTTCCTATCAGGACGTAGGCGATGATGGCTCTCCACGTTTCTCTATCCCTGTTGGCTCTGAGCACGCCTTCTCCTGTTACACCATGCAACCCTCTTTTCGTCATCCACCTGATTAAGTCCTTCAAATATGTTATCCGTTGCTTTCCCCTGTCTCTTTTCCCCTCTATCTGGCCTGTTAGTGTCAAGTTCACCAAGCCTTCCTTTCTCATCGCATGTCCCAGGGACTTCAGTTGTCTTTTCCTGATGCTCAATACTAATTTTCTTTTTGTTTCCATCATTTCTAAGACCTCATCATTGCTCACATGGCCGATCCATGATATTCGAAGCATCCTTCTGTAGAACCACATTTCAGTTACTTTAAGTTTTTTCTTCATCTTTGATGATATTGTCTAGCAGTCATTGCCAGATTGAAAGACGGACAGCACGTAGCAATCCAGTACTCTCTTCTTTGTTTCTAGCGAAATTGTCCTGTTTCTTAATACTCTTCTCAGCTCCTGCAATGCATCCTTGTGCTTTGTATCTCAGAAATATAAATGTATAGAAACTGTTGTGACCACAAAATGAGGAGTCAGTTTATATATTGATTGTAATATGGAACTGATCCTCCATTTTATATCCAGTATTCTTCTATAGAGCCAGATTTCGGTTGCTTCGAGTCTTTCCTTCATCTTTGATGAGATTGTCCAGCATTCACTGCCATATTGAAAAACTGACATCACATAGCATTCCAGTACTCTTTTCTTTGTTTCTAGTGAAATTGTCCTGTTTCTTAATACCTTACTCAACTTTTGGAATGCTTCCCTCGCCATGCCAATTCGCCTTCGGTTCTCTGTGTCGCACATTCCGTCTTCTGTTATAACACTTCCCAGGTGTTTAAATTTTTGTACCTGCTTGGTTCTAGTATCTCCGAACTGTATTCAGGATATTGGTCTGCCCTTTTTACTGATGACCATGCATTCGGTTTTCGTGCAGGTTATTTCTAGTCGTTTCTTGTTACTTTCTTCAGCTACCTTCTGTAGGGGGTCTTGTAGTTTCCTTTCAGTGAAGGTAATAATTCAAACTATTATCTATTTAGCAAGGCTGAATGTGAACGTTCGTTTCGTTTGACTTTATTTTCATATCTTTTGGTCTTGTGCGTTTTTTGTGGGTTGTTTTCAAAGTATTAGTTTGTCCCAAAAGTTCGTAAACACTTGCTAAAAATTGAAATTTTACTCGCCAAGTAATGTAAGGTTACCAGAAAACACTTGCAAAAAATCTGGTCAAAGTATGATTAAGCCGGCTTCGAATCAAATAATTCGTGACACGCTTCCTCGATCAAACGAGTCGAATCGGCGGCCCTTCAGAAAGTGTTGCATTGAGCGGAAAAGGCCGTAATCTGATGGAACTGTAGGACTGTAGGCTGGATGTGGCAGAACCTCAACGCCGTCCAGCTCTTCAAACTTGTCTTTGGTCTTCCTGGCGGTGTGTGACTTGCATTGTCCTGCTATATCAAACGCTTTCGGTTGATCACAGCCGGGTACTTTTGCTTCAACTTTTCTTAGACCCGCTCAAGTTGCTGACAGAAAAGTTCGGCACTGATGTCACGGCCTTTCGGAACCAACTGAAAATGCACGATTCCTTCAAAGTTCCACCAAACGCACAACATGACTTTTATGCCGAATTGAGCTTGTTTTGGAAGCGACAGCATCTCTTGCTCTTTCTGAACCCATCGCTTGTCTCGATTGTGCTGGACCAGATAGACCCATTTCGCAAGTGTTTACGAACTTTTGGGACAACCTAATAAAAAGGGTCTTTGTTTTTAACCCATGGGTGAGCGCGTCTTCCAAGAAAAAAAAGGGTTTTTGTTTTCTAACCCGCGGGCGAAAGCGTCTTCCTCTTTTCCTGTCTACTGATGGGCACAATTATTGCTATTGTTAGTTAGGTTAGGGTGGAAAGGTGATATTGTCTTTTCTTTATCTATACGCATCTTCCTCCTATCCATACGCGTCTTCCTCTTATTAATACGCGTACTTGTAACAATTTGAATATGTATTCCTTGTACTTTTATTATAAAAATCTACTTTTGGACTTAGTATTTTGTTTTACTTTGGTGGTTTATTGTTTTTCCATAGGTATGGTCCTAATAAGTGCTACCAAGTGTTATTAAGTAGTTCCATGCTTCTCAAAATCTCTACTCTAGGAAGGTTGGGTCACTGTGTCAGGCCAGTTTTTCTCGTCAGAATCTATCTTGCACATATAGAAACCTACCATTCGCGCATTGAATATTGTTTCCATATCTGGTCGGATGCTGTTGCTATTCATCGCGGGGTTCTCAACAAAATCCAATGGAGGATCTGCAATTGATCCCGATTTGGTATCTCGACTTCTGTCATTTTCTCACCGACGGAATGGGATTTCCCTTTTGTATAAATATTTTCATGGTTTGTGATCTGAAGAGCTTATCTCCATGATACACCTCTGTATGGATTTACTCGAGCTACTAGATTTGCAAATTGATCCCACTCTTTTACAATTAAAACAGTCAAATATAACCGTTACTTCTACACTATTAGTTTCCTTTCTTGCCCTTCCCAACCCTGGAACCCTCTTTCCTCTACTTGCTTCCCTGACAGCTACAATCTCCAATAGTTTAAATGCAACATCAATTGCCATCTTCTATCTCCTTGATTCTCATCTTTCTATTATCCTTTCTTCGACATCTCCTGCAACTTGTTTTTTCCTTTTCTATACTTGCTTCCATGACAACTACAATCTCCAAAAGTTTAAATGCATCATCAATTGCCATCTTCTATCTCCTTGATTCTCATCTTTCTATTATCCTTTCTTTGACATCTCCTGTAACTATTATAAAAAAATCTTCCGATCAGAGGCCTTGCTGACGAATATAGTTTATTGTCATACCCAGGATTAGTCCAGAAAACAAAAAGAGGAATGAAATCAAGAAGGACATAGAAGAGAATGAAATACAGGTTAAAAAGGAAAGAAGATGGCGACGAAGTTGAAGAATGGCATAAAGAAGAAGAAGAAGAAGAAGAAGAAGAAGAAGAAGAAGAAGAAGAAGAAGAAGAAGAAGAAGAAAGTCGTGAGAAAGAAAGTCCGCAAAAAAAAACCAAACAAACAAAAAAAAATCTAATGCTGTGTGTAAGAAGAGGAAAAGAAAAAAATGGCTATTGAGAAGAAAGCTGAGATTAATTTAATAATAAAACAATTAATAAAAACGGGTGTAATAATAATAAAAACTAGTGGAACCCGTGGAATTTCCATGGAAGGGTAATTATAATTTCCTGGAAAAAAATTTACGTTGTCATACTACAAATGATAGTAACGTCTTCAGACATAAAGGTATTGGATAATAAAATAACGATAACACAGAGTGTAATTTTATTAAAATATCTATAAAAGTAATGTCCATAGAAGCTACTTTACTGTAATCTTATATTATTAGCGGAACCCGTGGAATTTCCACGGAAGGATAATTTTACTTTGTCATACTACAAATGATAGTAACGTCTTCAAACATAAAGGTATTGGATAATAAAATAACGATAACACAGAGTGTAATTTTATTAAAATATCTATAAAAGTAATGTCCATAGAAGCTACTTTACTGTAATCTTATATTATATTAAGCAGCGTATGCACAGACCATAACCAAAATACTGTACACTATTTTGCGAGAGATTTTGAAAGAGAAAATGATTTTTTTTATGACTAAAATTTCATGGCACCTGAGTCCATTGTAAACAGAAAAGACGAACTGAGGAATAGCCAAGGGTGTAGAGGCCAGAAATTTCGTTATTAGGTCGTGGGATACGACAATAAACCTACCTATGTTTACTATATTGTACAGTACACACACATATATACACACACACAATTTCTACTACAAACACCAGCTTAAGCTGCTACTGATACGGTGATGCTATAGGCTCTCTCCTCCTACTCTCTCACTCTTTACTACCCTTCCGTTTGGCAAAGGTGAGAGAAAGGCCGAGGAGAGTAAAACGATAGAGGGGAAGGAAAAGCTCGTGTAGAGAGTAAGTGTGTTATCTTTCTTTAGTGGCGTAACGGACGGAGGAACTAAGTAACTAAGTAACAAAGTAACTAATTAAGTAACGAAGGAACAAGCGGAATTATTATCTGATAATAAGAAAATGTTTTGAAAGAAGAAGAAAAAAAAGAAGAAGAAGAATGTTATGAAGAAGTAGAATGCGAAGAAAAAAATGAAAAAGAAGGAATAATGAAGTAAGAAAAAGTACGAAGAAAAGAATAAGAATAAGAAAGGGGAAACCATGAGTGATGTTTATAAAAGAAAAAAAGGGAATTATAAACAGAAGGAAACGAAGAAAAGAATAAAAAGCAAAGAAGAAGAAGAAAAAGAGGTGAAGCGGAAATGGCTAATCATGAGGACATGAAAATGAAAGAATGATATAAAATCAAACAAAAGAGGAAAGAAAATCACTTTCAATAAGTTCAAGCAAGTAAAGAAAGTTCGAAAGAAAAAACAGCAAATGAAAAAATGTAACCAAATAGAGCATAAGAAAAAACGGAAAGAAGAAGAAAGCAGAAAAAGAAGAAGAGATATTGTTAATGATGTGTTTTTTCAGCAGAGAGTGCTTTTAGATATTACCTTAGGGAGAATTCGTCTAAATTTGAGGGAAGCCAAATATGCCACCAGGTGTTTCGTTTTGGAAGATTAAGCACCTTTTGTTTTGTCGGCTGGCTTCTTTTGTCTGGGAATTTAAATAATAAATGGAGCTCGGAGGTTGTGATTAAACAACAAGTTTTCTCGGAAGTTAAGGTCAACATGCTTCATAACAACAGATAATAGTTCCGTATTTTGCTCTCTGAATGATAGCAGGAAGGAAGAAAATAAATGGTAATTGTGAAACGAAAGATTTAAAATATTATAACTCGAAAGGAAAGCAAGGTTATTTTTTCAAAGTATTTATTACTAGCAGTATAGCCCGGCGTTGCTCGGGTGTAATAAAAGGTTTAAAACTAATCTATGGTCCTGGAGCTCAGACTCTTTGGACGTTGGCATGAAAGACTAAAAAGCAATAGTTGTTTCCAGTTAAAGCAAAACCGTAGACTGAAAGAAAAATGAATGGATGTAAGTCAAATTTTGATTTCCAGGTATCGATATCAAATAAGTTTTTTTCGTCGTAAACTGAATTTTGAAGGCTAAATAAGTCCTTTGAGTAAATGTTATCATGACTGAGACTAAGAACTACAATTATACCTACTTAGAGCCAAACCAGAAGCAAAAACTAAAATAAAAGGGCTGAAAAAAATACAGACATACAGGCAGATAAACAGACATACACACAAACATCTTACCTTTTATATATATATATATATATATATATATATATATATATATATATATATTATCGATTTTTGCACTATTGTAAAAACTGCAACATTGAAACATCTGAATATCGTTTCTAAAGTTTTTGTCTATGAGTGTATCAAATTTGATTAAAAACAGACCAATCCTTCTATAAGCCGATATTTTCGATTATCGGTTTTCGATATTTATCGGGTGTACCTCGACACAAAACCTAGCTAAGAACACTCGCAGACGGTTATAGTACAACTGTGTAAATTTTCAAGAAAATCGGTTCAGCCGTTTTGGAGTGTATAGGTAACGGACACACACGCACACAGACACACACAGAGAGACAAAGTTCCATTTATAAATAAGTTTAGATTTGAATTGGCACAGCCCTTGCTAGAATCTAATAGTCAGTTAAGTGACATACGTGATACACTCTTGGGCGATGTCTCGAAAGAGACATGAATGACTGGGCAAAAGATTATCCCTCAGTAGGTTGCCATTGCTTTCTGCTGTAGACTGGTTGCCAGCCAATGCTATAGAACCCAATCTGTTCGAATATTTGACTCATAGCTTGAGAGAAAGAGATGTATTAGATTGTTAATTAATAATTAGTGGGGGATCAGTTTATTACTTCATGACAATAGAAAACCGATCACCCACTTTATGCCAAGTAGAAGCCTTAATCATATTTTAATCATATTATATTCAGTCAGTCAGTTAAGAGCCATACGTGATACACGCTTCGGTGATCATGTCTCGAAAGAGACATGACTGACTAGGCAGAAGATTATCCCTCAGTAGGTTGTCACTACTTTCTGCGATAGCCTGGTTGCCAACCAAGGCTATAGAATTCAGTTTGTCCTGTTATTTGACCTATAGCTAGAGGAAAGAGAGATGGATTATATTTATACGTAGTAATTAGTGGGGGATCAGTTTATTACTTCATAACAATATAAAACTGATTCCTCAATTTATGTCAAGTAAAAGCCTTAATATATATCCTCGAATCTGATAACCGAACTCAAATTCCAGTCGAGTTCATTACATTCCCTTACACGCAAATAGCATTGAATCTCTTTTCCGTATGGGTTTAATAGCAGGATAGAGTGGATTCTATAACCTTGGTTGGCGATCAGTTTACCATAGAAAGAAGTTGCCACCTACTGGTCGATTTCTCATGGCAATCTACTGAGAGATTTTTCCCCCAGTTCGTTACCATGGAACATCTTCTGCCATTCAGTAATGGATCGAAAGAAAAATTGTCGCCTAAAGCGTTTATCACGTATGGCACTTAACTAAATGAATGTGCGTGTGGTGTACTCGATTGGGCTCAGAATGTGATATTTCGGAGTTGTGTTGCATTCACTTACTCCTAAATAGTATTAGGAAAGACAAAGCTGTTTTCTGAGTGTTGTAATTACAGTTGAACTCCTTGCATTCAGGTATGCACAAATACCGTTGGGAAATGTATTAATCCGTCTCTTCCCTCCAGTTATGGGTTAAATAACAGGACAGATTAGGTTCTATAGCCTTGGCTGGCAACCAATCGACCGCCGAAAGTAATGACCGACTTCTGCGTGTTAATCTTCTGCCCAGTCATTCATGTCTCTTTCGAGACATGATCGCACAAAGCATGTATCACGTATGCCACTTAACTGACTATCTGTATTAATAGTTGGAAACACAATTAAAACTTCTACTGAGTGTAAAGTTACCTATTGTTATAAAGTAATAAACTGATCCCCCACTAATTATACTAAATATAAAAATGCAATATAATCTATCTCTTCTCCTTCCAGCTATGGGTTAAATAATATGACAGATTGGGTTCTATAGCTTTGGTTGGCAATCAGTCTATCACAGAAAGTAATGGCAACCTGTTGCGGTATAATCTACTCCGTCAGTCATGTTTGTTTCGAGATATGATCGCCTAAAGCGTTTATCACGTATGGCACTTAATTGAATGAATGTGCGTGTGGTGTACTCGATTGGGCTCAGAATGTGATATTTTGGAGTTGTGTTGCATTCACTTACTCCTAAATACCAATAAAAGAGACATGAACATCCAAGGCTGTTTTCTGGGTGTTGATATCCCTTTGTGCCATTCTATCCCAGTTCTCACTTTTTCATTTTAGCTCATCAACCAGAGACTGATGAATGTTCAGGGCCGTTTCCTCGATTAGGGCAATGATGTCCTATTATGGCGTCAGATTAGTGTTTTTTTGTTTTTTTGTTTTTTTGTTTTTATAAGCGTTTCACCCCGAGCAAGGCATGTCACTGCCACTACTGTGCAGGGGGCTACGTAGAGTGGAGAAAGGCTGGTTAAATATAGGAAATAACAGAGGGTGGGTGATAGGCGGGTGAGGATACCGAGAATGAGGGTTGGGTAGATGAGAGTGTTGTGAGAATAGTTGGGAGTTAGTGTGATAGGAGGTGTCTATTGACCCTACATTTAAACACCTGGAGATTGTAACTGTCGGGAAAGCAGACTTGTGGAAGGGAGTTCCACAGGCGGGAAGCGCGAGAAAAGAAGCTGTTGGAGTAGAATTTACGGTTACATCTTATTTGTTTAACTGTAAAAGGGTGGGACCTAGTTGCTAATCTAGTATCTCGTGTAAATTCGTGCTTAGGCGGCACCAGTGATCTAAGCTCATCGGAGCAGAAACCATGAAAGTACTTGTAGAAGAGGCACAGGGAAGCTACATCACGCCGGTGTGAGAGCGGCTGCAGCCGGTCTGCCAAGTCAGTATCAACCACGTTACAGATCCTCCTTTGTATTTTGTCAAGAAGCCCAAGGAGAGCAGCAGGGGCACCCGACCAGATATGGCAGCAATATTCAATACACGGGCGGATGGTAGATTTGTATATGTGCAGAATAGTTTCAGGTGGGAAAAATTTGTTGCCAAGTTAAGACCCTTGTTCTGTACTGACTCTTCAGAGGCAATTAGCTGGTGTTGACTAATAATTATGTCCGGTAGTGTGTATGTGAGATAGCTTGCCGTAACATTGAGACAACTGCCTGTGTGTCTTAGGTTGGAGTTGGTCTTTGTTCTTGATTAGGAACATCGACAATTTTACATTCTGTTTTTAACGTTCGATCTTTCTTTTCTTTTCTATACAATTCCGATTTGTTCATCACTGCAACCGCATTGCTTTTGTCAGATGGTAGTATGATGATGTCATCATTCCTCTGTAGGGATTTGATTGTCAGCCTCTTCAGTTTGGGAGACTTGGCTTTTTCCAGTGTCTGCCTTACTTTACATCTTAGCTCATCTAACAGAGACTAATGAATGTTCAGGGCTATTCCCTCGATTAGGGCAATGTCTTATTATGGCATCCGATCGATGGTTGATGCCAAGTTAAGACCCTTGTTCCGTACTTCAGAGGCACTCAGCTGGTGTTGACTAATGTTAATTACTACTTTCGCTGGTTGGTTTGTTTTATGGCATATCAACACCTCGGTGGGTCATTTATTGTCAACTAAATTTTATTTATTTATTGCTGATAATACCTTTTTCTTTCAACAATTTATTGTTGTTTTATATATATATATATGTTTTGTGTCTAGTAATACTTTTTTCTTTTCGAGTATCAAGATTCATTGGGATTTGTTTTTAAAGGGCAGGGTCCCCAAGTCCTACCCTGTTATTTAGCCCATAACTGGAGGGAAGGGACGGATTAATACCTTTCCCAAGGGTACCAGTGCTTAAGTGAATACAGGGTATTCAACTAGAATTTGAACTCGGCTCACCGATTTCTCTTTCCGAGCCGATATCCACTGCATCACAACGTACATCCGTCACTAAACGCTTACAGCACCTGGTATTCCCAAGCGGTCACCCATCTAAGAGCTGACCAGGCTCAACTTCGGTGATCGAGCGAGAACCGGTGTATTCAATGTGATATGGCGGTAAGCCTCGCTGGAGAGTGATGAATCTCGTGTTTTAGGTTCTGATCTTTTAATCTGTTCAATTCTTGTATTTTGCGGACCTTGCGTTTTTGTCTGATGGATTTATGCCGATTATGCTGAATCTTCTTTCGATCTTGTATGTCGGTAATTTTATTGAACAAGTCCTCGAGCCTCAGGGAGATATCAGATTGCATTATTTTTTTGAATGTGTCCCGCTTACATCGATGTAAGGTTTATCGTTAAGGAAAGGTATCGGAGCCTAGTTGTCGGGTTGTTTTTAAAGCCTGTAGACTCGGATTGAGAAATGTGTGGCAAAAAGAAAACAAATCTGAATTTAAACCATCTGCTTTCTCTTTAGGAACAACTTAGAAGAAGGTAACTTCAAAAATAAATCTAACTTGGCGCAAATTCAACATCCCGGTGCAAAAGAAAGAGACATGCCATTGCAGTTTTTTTATAATAAATTTCGGCATGAATCCCAACACGGAACAATGAGTATATATAAAAATATAAACGTATTTTTATTCTTCATCAGTGATGGTTGTGTGAAGTGGTAGTCAGAGTGATTCACGCACATACGAGGGAGTTGTCGGGAGTCGTTGACCTGCGGGTGTTGTCTTTTCTCCTCTCTTCTTTGTGTTCTCTCGATTTTATACCAGTATACTCTTTTATCCCGAATTTATATAAGCTGAAATTTCTACGTATTTCCGCCCTCACGATTTTTCGCTTAATTGTGTCATCTATGGCTAAGCATATCTGTCAATCATTTTCGCCGACTATTGCCTTTGAAACTGGCTGCCTTTGTTGTAATCATACTTCCGTCGGTCTGGTTTATATGTTCACTTTCGATGTCGACCACATTTTTGTTGGTCCTGCTTTTGATGTCAATCATATTTCTGTCGGCTCACAGAAATATATTACAGGAAGAAACCTGGAGGACCCGAAGCAGACTACCACCACGTTTAATTTCGTTGTTTGTCATTTTTTAAAACTTAGTTCTATCGATTGTTACTCAAACATTTTTATTATCAAAAAAATTATTGAAAAATTGCAATATTTAAACAAATTTCTAGTGGGGAGTAAGTTTCTCATACAACGTTAAAGTAAATTAATCCTCCATTTTCAATCTACTATAAGGTTGTATGAGAAACTGGTCCCTCCCCTAAAATTGTTTAAATATTGAAATTTTTGCATTTTTTTTTGTTATTCGTAAAGTTTAAGGTGTAAAAGATGACATTGCACTGAAAATAGTCCAAAACATTTGATAACGAACAAATTTACAGATGGTGGTAATGTCGTGCCGGCGACTGGTTTCAAAATGGAGGCTCGATTTACTATAACGTTGTATAAGAAACTGATCCCCCCCCCATAAAATGTTTAAATATTGAAATTTTTTTAAAATTTTATTTGTCAGTCTTAAATCTAAGGGGTAATCGATAGGACTGCACTGAAAAAAGTAAAAGTAACAAAAAAAACCAAAAAAAAAAACCAAAAAAAAAACAAAACATGAAAAACAACGAAATTAAACATGGTGGTAATGTGATTCAGGTCCGCTGGAAACATCTATCAATTAACAGCTGCAGAACTTGCTAAATTTATCTTTCTGAAAATGTTTTATGAGAGATTTTATAAATTTCAGTCGACAGCAGTACTGGCTGCTCGGTCAATTAATGTTAAATATTTCCTTATAAAGAAGCTGCTAATTTTATTATTACAATTACCGTATACAGTTAAGTATTTTATGCGTTTTTTTAATATGTAGACTTGCTTTACAGATAAAATGTGTATTCTGTTATAAAAGAACGATGGCATTGGAGGAGAAGCATTTCATGCAGGAAAACCTCTTCGAATTCCTTGCCCGCTTAAAACACTGAAAACGACGACGACAACGACGAAGAAAAATATGAAAATGGGTAATTATTCAGAGGTAGTAAAAAAGTTTTATAATGAAACCCAATACGGAAGAAAATACCTTTGAATGAGTTCAAAGTGAAAATACCAATGATTTAACGAAGTAGAAATGGATATTTTTAAAGAAGAAAAAGTATATAAATAATAATAATAATAATAAGAAGAAGAAGAAGAAGAAGAAGAAGAAGAAAAAGAAAATGGATAATTATCTAGAAGTATTAAAAAAGTATATAATGAAACCCAATAAGGAAGAAAATACCTTTGAATAAGTTCAAACAAAGAGAAAAAAGCAATGGGATGACGAAGTAGAAATGGATATTTTTAAAGGAGAAAAATATCTAAATAATAATAAGACGAAGAAGAAGAAGAAGGAGAAGAAGAAGAAGAAGAAGAAGAAGAAGAAGAAGAAGAAGAAGAAGAAAATGGATAATTATTCAGAAGTAGTAAAAAATATATATAATGAAACTCAATAAGGAAGAAAATGCTTTGAATAAGTTCAAACAAAGAGAAAAAAAGCAATGATATAACGAAGGAGAAATGGATATTTTAAAGAAGAAAAAGTATAAATAATAATAATAATAATAATAATAATAATAATAATAATAATGAGAAGAAGAAGAAAAAAAAGAAGGCGAAGGAGAAGAAGTAGAATGAGAGGGAAAATAAATATATGAAGAAGAAGGTTGTGAAAAAAGATAAAAAAAGAAGTGAAGCAGACTACAAAGAAGAGGATGATGAAGAATAGAAGAAAGCAAAGAAGAAAATGAGAAAAGGAAAACCAAGACTGATGGAAATAAAGAAAAAGGAATTGGAAACAACAAGGGGAAAAGAAGAAAAGAATAAAAGAATATCGGGAAAAAAAAGAAGAGGAATAAGGTTGGAAATAAAAACCTAATAATAATAATAATAATAATACACAAATACAGAACAAGCGAAGCTAATCGCCCAGAGATCGGAGATCAAAGACCACAAAAACAGAATATGCTTTCTTATTAACATTGCAGTTCCTGCAGGCTGTAATGTATCTTTGAAGATTTTCAAAATTAATGTCAAAATACAAGGATCTTGAAGTTGAAATCTAAAATATGTGGCAGGGAAGACATCAATAACTTCTTGTATTAATTGGAGACCTCAGTTATTTGGAAACGGTTCTAATCAACTCATTGAAAGAATTTCTGATAGCTCATGTCTTAACAAAAAATGTACTCACATTTCAAGCTAACGAAGAGCATTATATATGTAAAACGTGTAATTCTTCTTTTTTTTTTTACAAAAATTATCAGTGTAAAATTTCATGAAGCCATTTCTGACTTTAGCTCTCTAGTTGGAACCCGGATGAAAATGAGTATACTACGGAAATCAAAGAAAAAATATCTAAAGAAATAAAAAATAAAAAATGAAAAATCTAAAACATCTAAAAAAAATGGCACATAAAGACATCAATAACTCCTTATTTTAATTGAAGTCCTCATTTATTTGAAAACGGTTCTAATCGACTCATTGAAAGAATTTCTGATAGATCATGTCTTAACGAAAAAATGTACTCACAGATAAAGCTAACGAAGAGCATTATATATGTAAAACGTGTAATCTTTTTATTTTTTTTTTACAAAAATTATCAGTGTAAAATTTCATGAAGATATGTCTGACCTTAGCTCTCTAGTTGGAACCCGGAAGAAAATGAGTATACTACGGAAATCAAAGAAAAAATATTTAAAAAAAATAAAAAATAAAAAAAATGAAAAATCTAAAAAATCTAAAAACAAATGGCACATGAAGACATAAAAAACTCCTTATTTTAACTCATTTCATTTCATTTCATGAAGCCATTTCTGACCTTAGGTCTCTAGTTGGAACCCGGATGAAAATGAGTATACTACGGAAATCAATAATGATAACAATAATAATAATAATATATGACCATCAACAAGACCAAGTTACACAGATAGAACGTGTGATAATTTTATGAGGCTTTACAATACACAAAGACAGAATAATCAAATCTAATCGCCCAGAGATCGTTATCAAAGACCACAAAAACAGAATGTTCTTTCTGATTGACATGGCAGTCCCTGCAGGCAGTAATGTATCTTTGAAGATTGTCTATCAAAAGGATCTTGAAATAAGAAATCTAAAATATGTGGCACATGAAGATATTAATAATTCCAGAGTTATTTGGAGTTTCCCGGTTCATTGAAGGAGGTCCCAATAGAGTGATGCAAGAGATTTCTGAAAACCAATGTCTTAAAGAAATACAAAAAAAAAAATGTACACAGAAGTACTAGTCGCACGAAGTGCTTTATCTATGTAAAATATGTGTTATCTTAGTGTAGTGGATATCGACTCGGAACGAGAGATCGGGGTACTGAGTTCGAATTCAGTTGAATTCCTTGCATTCACTTACGCGCAAATACCCTTGAGAGAGATATTAATCCATCTCTTACCGCCAGTTATGGGTTAAATAATAGAACAGATTCGATTCTTTAGCCTTGGATGGCAACCAGTCTACCGCAGAAAGCAATAGCAACCTACTCCGGGATAATCTTCTACCCAGCCAGTCATGTTTCTTTCGAGACATGATCGCCCAAAGCGTGTATCACTTATGGCATTTAACTGACTGATCTTAGATTGCCGCTTTATTTCTTAATTTTTACAAAAGTATTCATTGAAAATTTCATGATGCCATGTCTGATCTTAGGTTTCTTGTTTTGACACGGAATGAAATAAATAAATAACAGGAATTAAACGAAATAATAATAATAATAATAATAATAATAATAATAATAATAATAATGATAATAATGATGTGAAAAAACATGAAATGGTGCCATAACAACACACCACGACCTGACTTAGATCTTCCTGCAGACTTGGTAGGTAGTGCAACCATAGCAGAAATCGATTTATAATAAACAAAATTGACATGATAATAATAATAATACTAACACAATAGATGGACAATGTGCAAACACTATGGCAAATATGTAAACAAACATTGGTATAGACATCATTCAGGACCGGTTACAGAACTAGATGTCACCATTCTATGGGATTACACCATCTACATAGACAGAAAAATTGAAGCAAATAGGCCGGACATTATTGCTAAAAACCAGAAAGAAAAAACTTGCCTATTAATTGATATGACTTGTCCAGTGAATTGTAACATAGCAAACAAGCAATTCGAAAAATAATCAAAATGTAAAAACCTGACAATTGAAAGATAAAAAAATGTGGAAATTGAAAACAAGAATCGTGCCAGTGATAGTAGGTGCACTTGGAATGATAAAAAATGGAACAAAACAACACAGTGAAATAATCCATGGAAACCCCAGCTTAAGAGATATACAAAAAATTGTCTTGTTAAGTACAGCCCATACACTAAGGAGAACTTTGTCTATGTAACGCTAAGGATGTTAGGGGAGATAAAAAAAGATGAAATGGATCCATAACAACACACCCTACCTGCCTTAGGTCTTTCTGCAGACTTAGTAGGTAGTGCAACCATAGCAGAAATAAAACAATACTGAAAAATGACACAATATTAATAATCATAATGGGATTTGAAAACAAAAATTGTGCCAGTGATAGTAGGTGCGCTTGGAAATATAAAAAAAAGGAACAAAACAACACATTAAAAGAATAATTGGAAATTCCAGCTTAAGAGATATAAAATAATTTGTTTTGATAAGTACAGCTCACACACTAATAAGAACCTTGTCCATGTAATGCTAGGGATGTTATGGGAGGTAGAAAAACAAATGAAATGTAGCCATAACAACAAACCGCTATCTGGCTTAAGTCTTTCCGCAGATTCGCTAAGTAGTACGACCATAGCAGAAATCGAATTATGAAGAAAATAATACAGCAATAAAATGAGTTGAAAACACATTGAACATAATTATTTTACGGAAAAGAAGAACAGTATACAAAAAGCCAAGGAAGAAATCAAGAACCGTATAAGGTCAGATACAAAATATTGCAATGGAAGAACGAGAACAGCTCCCAAAATTACAACCAACAAAGCATAACCTCGAAACTATAAAGCTCTACAATGCAGTAATTAAATTAATTCTGGATGAAGAAGACACTCATATAAATCTCAAAGAACCGATATATGCATCAGCAATAGCAGCAGCAAAAAAATTGAACATCAAATTAAAAAACAAGGCAGTCTCGCAGACATGAAGATCCACCTTGGAAAAAAAAAACAGAAAAAGAAATCGTAGAACTTAGAAGTGAATTAGCAATACTCGATGAACTGAGAAGAGGAATAAATGTAAGAACTAGAAAAGGCAGAAGAGTCGAAAGGAAATACAATATTAGAAATGAAAATGCAGTCCTACCATTAAAAACAATAAAGCAAACAATACAACTGAAGGATCAAAGAATAAGACGCTATGAGATAAAAATTAAAGATTCTAAAGACAAAGCAAGATTTTCAAACCGATTGAAAGAAATTTTATAAGGAAATAGGTAAGAAAGAATTGAAGCGACAGGTTCCCACAAAATGGAAGAGGTTATACAGTTCTGGGAAAAAATATGGGCTTACCCTAATGAACATAACAAAGAAGCAGACTGGATCGTGCAAGACATAGAACGAATGAAATATAAACAAGAACAGACATGGGCTGGAATCACAGAAAAGAATGTTAAATGTGCACTGAAAAAAAAGCACACAATTAGAAATTTCCAGGAATAGATAGAATTCCTACATTTTGGCATATTATTTAAATACAGCACATAAAACAACTAGCCAAAGAACTTCAAGAAATTGTTAACTATCCCACTAAAATTCCTGGATGGATGACCAAAGAAATTATCTTTCTTCTACCTAAAAATAGTGACACAAATAACCCGAAAAACTACAGACCAATGACATATTTTCCCATAACATACAAACTATTGACATCGATTTAACAAAACAGGCATATTTTCCTTGGAAAGAAAATACTACCTCTTGAAATAATACCTCTTAAAAAAAGTTGCGGACGTGGCTGTTATGAATATAAGACCAATTACTTGATAGGATGATCTTGGAAAACTCCTTCAATGCAAAGAAAAACCTTAGTACAGCCTGGATAGATTATAGTAAGGCACTCGATAGTGTACCATATTCCTGGATCTTAAAGTCTTTAAATATGTACAAGGTATCAGCCGTTATCATCAGTTTCATCAAGTAATGGAAAACAACACTTTACCTAAATCATATAAATGGAACCTCTAAGTCTGGTGAAATAAACATCAACAAAGGTATATTTCAAGGTGACTCGTTGTCTCCCTTACTATTTTGCATATAATTAATAGCACTAACCAGTTAACTTAACAAAACAGAATGTCATTATAAAATAGCTAAAAAGAAAATAAGCCATCTATTTGACATGGATGACTTAAAGTTGTATGCAAAGAATGATAATGAGCTGGAAGGTCTTCTGCAAACTGTAAAATGCTTCAGTGAAGACATTGGAATGAAATTTAATTTGAATAAATGTGCTAAAGCCACAGTTTTACGAGGATCGCTACAACAAGCATCCTCAATTTGCTTAGACACTGCTGTAACAATAAAAGAATTAAAGCCAGAAGAAGCTTATAAATACCTAGGTGTAAATGAGAGTGATAAAAGTCGTGCCAGTGATAGTAGGTGCACTTGGAATGATACAAAATGGAACAAAACAATACAGTGAAAGAATTCCTGGAAAACCCAGCTTAAGAGATATACAAAAATTGTCTTATTAAATACAGCCCAGACACTAAAGAGAAATTTGTCTATGTAACGCTAGGGATGATAGGGAAGATATAAAAAAATGAAACGGAGTCATAACAACACGCCACAACCTGCCTTAGGTCTTACCGCAGACTTGGTTGGTAGTGCGACCATAGAAGAAATCAAATATGATGAAAAATGATATAATAATAAAAGCAATCTATTTTACATGGATGACTTAAAGTTGTATTGTAAGACTGATAATGAGTTGGAAGGTTTTCTGCAAACAGTACAATGCTTCAGTGAAAGATATTGGAATGAAATTTAATTTGAATAAATGTGCTAAAGCTACAGTTTTACGAGGATCGCTATAACCAACATCCATCACCAATTAGCTTAGACACCGCTTTAACAAAAAATGATTTAGAGCCAGAAGAAGCTTATAAATACCTAGGATTAAATGAGATTGAAAGAATTCACCTTAAGAAAATGAAAGAAATACTGCTATAAAGAGTAGTATAGAAGGGTACGACTGATATTAAAAACTGAATTGAATTCTCTGAACAGAATTATGGCCATTAATAACCTTGCCATCTCAGTGGTCCAATATAGTTTCAGCATCTTGAACTGGGCTTTAATGACATCAGACGAATGGATTCTGAGACAAGAAAGCTTCTTTTCTAAACATAAGATATATCGTCCAAAGGCTGATGTAGTCCGCCTATACATACATCGTAAAGAAGGTGGAAGAGGTCTTATTCAGCTAGAATTGTCATACAAGACAACAACTATTGGCTTACTAACATACAGAGAAACAACAAAGGACTGGATGATACAATTAGTCAAACAACATGAAAACAGAAAGAAAAAATATTCAATAATGAAAGAAGGCAGTAAATACAAACAAGATTTACATTTAGTAGATTCTGTAGAAAAGCAAAACAGAAGCCAAGAACCAACTATTGCGGCAAAAATATGGAAAAGAAATCCAAGGATAAAGCTCTTGAACAGATGAAACAACGATGGCAAGACAAACCTGTGCATGGCCAATATTCAGAACGTGCAAATAGATACAATTTTGATAAAGTTAATACTCATCGATGGTTACGCGCATCTGGATTATAGTCTGAGATTGAAGGTTTTATTCTTACAGCGGAGGACAGAAACAATGTCTTTTCACTAGGAAATTTCAGGCAAATTAATACATAATAATGTGGATCCAAAATGCTGGTTCTGTGATAAATACGAAGAAATAATAGACCATCTACCATGTTCTGTACTTGCCCTAAATGAATATAAAAATCGTCACGATAGAGTGGGACAATATTTACCCCGGACAATGTGCAAATACTATGGAAAATATGTAAGCAAACACTGGTATAATACTCACCAAGCACCGGTTACAAAACATAGTCATCATTCTATGGGATTAAACCATCTACACAGACAGAAAAAAAAAGCAAATAGGCCGGTCGTTATTGTTAAAAACCAAAAAGATAAAACTTGTCTATTAATTGATATGGCTTGTCCAGCGGATTGTAACATAGTAACCAAGGAATCTGAAAAAATATCAAAATAAAAAGACCTGGAAATTGAAATAGAAAAAATGTGGAAATTGAAAACAAGAATCGTGCTAGTGATAGTAGATGCACTTGGAATGATAAAAAATGGAACAAAACAACACATTGAAAGAATCACTGGAATCCCCAGCTTTATAGATAAATGTGCTAAAGCCACAGTTTTATGAGGATTGGTACAACAAACATCCTCTATTAGCTTAGACACTGCTTTAACAATAAAAGATTTAGAGACAGAAGCAGCTTATAAATACCTAGGTGTAAATGAAAGTGATAAAAGTTGTGACAGTGATAGTAGGTGTAATTGGAATGATACAAAATGGAACAAAACAACACAATGAAAGAATCCCTGGAAAACCCAGCTAAAGAGAAATACAAAAAATTGTTTTGTTAAGTACAGCACATACACTAAGGAGAACTTTGTCTATGTAACGCTAGGGATGATAGGGGAAATAGAAAAACATGTAATAGAGCCATAACGACACACCACGACCTGCCATAGGTCTTCCTGCAGACTTGGTAGGTAGTGCAAACATAGTAGAAATCGAAATATGATGGAAAATGACAACATAATAAAAATAATAAAAATAATAAAATTATTAATAATAATAATAATAATTTTCTTGTTAAGTAATGGCGGGGGATAAAAACATGAAATGGAGCCATAACAACACACCACGACCTGCTTTAAGGTCTTTTCGCAGACATGGTAGGTAGTGCAACCATAGCAGAAATCGAATTGTGATGAAGAATGAGATAATAATAATAATAATAATAATAATAATAATAACAGAAAGAGGAGGCGGAGAGAACGAGGAGCAGGAAAAGAAGGGGATAGAAAAAAAAGAATGCTGTGAAGAAAAATGGTTGTACAGAAGAAGAAGAAGAAGAAGAAGAAGAAGAAGAAGAAGAAGAAGAAGAGAGTTTTTTTGCCTGTGGAAAGACATAGTTGAAGAAGGTTTCGATGAATCATTCAGAGAAAAGAACCAATTCGTAAATTTATAAAATGTGCGCTTACAATTCGTCTAGCCTCCAGCCATTTCGAATAAACAAACCTCTTGGAATTTAACCAAGCAGAGAGGAGAACCTTCCCATCAATAGATTGCATTTAGGTCGAGTCTCTGACAATATTGTGCAAAAATTAAATTTTCTTTTGGACGGGAAGAGAAAGAAAAAATTGTTTAACGTTGTCCAACGTTCTTTTTCACAAGTTCAGGCAGAACGTATTTTCCGCTGACTGACTCCAGATGATTGATTGCACGGGCGGTAAAGAGCCGAATTAACTCTGAAGACATCTCGAAGATTTTATTTGCAAAACGATGACGAAGAGGTTAGACCCGAAGCTAATATAGGAATGAAAAAAGTTTATTTTTGTCGGTCTTAATTCATTAGAGGGTCAGCCACCATGACAAACAGTTTCTTTTAGGCGACTTTAAACCCTAAATAACGCAAATGCAATAATTCTGAATAATACACTGGGTGCGATGGGTAAATAGTCGCCATTTTGATATTTATAATTTGTCTGTAGGGTCACCGTCTGTGAGAAAAAGAGCATTATGATGCAAATCACTCCGACATAAATTTGAAAGAACTTATACCGTGCTGCTTGGCATTCGCGCCAGAAGATCCAAAAGAAATATTTCAGAGTGTTATTGTGTCAATCTGAGGACAGCGTAGAGGATTCGGATATTCATGTGTGGGGACGAGCAGTCTCTATCTATCTATCTATCTATTTTAATCTGTTCATATCTATCTATATATCCATCTACTTTAATCTGTTCATATCTATCTATCTATCTATCTATCTATCTATCTATCTATCTATCTATCTATCTTAATCAGTTCATTTCTATCTATCTATTTATCTTAATCTGTTCATATCTATCTATGTATTTATCTTAATCTGTATATATCTATCTATCTATCTTAATCTGTTCATATCTATCTATCTATCTATCTATTTATCTTAATCTGTTCATATCTATCTATCTATCTATCTATCTATCTATCTATCTATCTATCTATCTATCTATTTTAATCTGTTCATATCTATCTATGTATCCATCTATTTTAATCTGTTCATATCTATCTATCTATCTATCTATCTATCTATCTATCTATCTATCTATTTTAATCTGTTCATATCTATCTATCTATCCATTTTAATCTGTTCATATCTATCTATCTATCTATCTATCTATCTATCTATCTATCAATCTATCTATCTATCTATCTATCTATTTTCTATTTTAATCTGTTCATATCTATCTATATATCCATCTATTTTAATCTGTTCATATCTATCTATCTATGTATTTTAATCTCTTCATATCTATCTATCTATCTATCTATCTATCTATCTATCTATCTATCTATCTATCTATCTATTTTAATCTGTTCATATCTATCTATATATCCATCTACTTTAATCTGTTCATATCTATCTATCTATCTATCTATTTTAATCTGTTCATATCTATCTATATATCCATCTATTTTAATATGTCAATATCTATCTATATATCCATCTATTTTAATCTATCTATCTATCTATCTATCTATCTATCTATCTATCTATCTATCTATTTTAATCTGTTCATACCTATCTATCTATCTATCTATCTATCTATCTATCTATCTATCTATCTATCTATAATTTTCTGTTCATATCTATCTATATATCCATCTATTTTAATCTATCTATCTATCTATCTATCTATCTATCTATCTATCTATCTATCTATCTATCTATCTATCTATCTATCTATTTCAGTCTGTTCCTTATCTATCTATCTATCTATCTATCTATCTATCTATCTATCTATTTTAATCTGTTCATATCTATCTATCTATCCATTTTAATCTGTTCATATCTATCTATCTATCTATCTATCTATCTATCTATCTATCTATCTATCTATCTATTTTAATCTGTACATATCTATCTATATATCCATCTATTTTAATCTGTTCATATCTATCTATCTATATATTTTAATCTCTTCATATCTATCTATCTATCTATCTATCTATCTATCTATCTATCTATCTATCTATCTATTTTAATTTTCTGTTCATATCTATCTATATATCCATCTACTTTAATCTGTTCATATCTATCTATATATCCATCTACTTTAATCTGTTCATATCTATCTGTATATCCATCTATTTTAATCTATCTATCTATCTATCTATCTATCTATCTATCTATCTATCTATCTATCTATCTATCTATAATTTTCTGTTCATATCTATCTATATATCCATCTGCTTTAATCTATCTATCTATCTATCGATCTATCTATCTATCTATCTATCTATCTATCTATCTATCTTAATCAGTTCATTTCTATCTATCTATTTATCTTAATCTGTTCATATCTATCTATGTATTTATCTTAATCTGTATATATCTATCTATCTATCTTAATCTGTTCATATCTATCTATCTATCTATCTATTTATCTTAATCTGTTCATATCTATCTATCTATCTATCTATCTATCTATCTATCTATTTTAATCTGTTCATATCTATCTATGTATCCATCTATTTTAATCTGTTCATATCTATCTATCTATCTATCTATCTATCTATCTATCTATCTATCTATCTATTTTAATCTGTTCATATCTATCTATCTATCCATTTTAATCTGTTCATATCTATCTATCTATCTATCTATCTATCTATCTATCGATCTATCAATCTATCTATCTATCTATCTATCTATCTATTTTAATCTGTTCATATCTATCTATATATCCATCTATTTTAATCTGTTCATATCTATCTATCTATGTATTTTAATCTCTTCATATCTATCTATCTATCTATCTATCTATCTATCTATCTATCTATCTATTTTAATTTTCTGTTCATATCTATCTATATATCCATCTACTTTAATCTGTTCATATCTATCTACATATCCATCTACTTTAATCTGTTCATATCTATCTATCTATCTATCTATCTATTTTAATCTGTTCATATCTATCTATATATCCATCTATTTTAATATGTCAATATCTATCTATATATCCATCTATTTTAATCTATCTATCTATCTATCTATCTATCTATCTATCTATCTATCTATCTATCTATTTTAATTTTCTGTTCATACCTATCTATCTATCTATCTATCTATCTATCTATCTATCTATTTTAATCTGTTCATATCTATCTATATATCCATCTATTTTAATCTATCTATCTATCTATCTATCTATCTATCTATCTATCTATCTATCTATCTATCTATCTATCTATCTATTTCAGTCTGTTCCTTATCTATCTATCTATCTATCTATCTATCTATCTATCTATCTATCTATCTATTTTCTAATTTTCTGTTCATATCTATCTATCTATCCATTTTAATCTGTTCATATCTATCTATCTATCTATCTATCTATCTATCTATCTATCTATCTATCTATCTATTTTAATCTGTTCATATCTATCTATATATCCATCTATTTTAATCTGTTCATATCTATCTATCTATCTATTTTAATCTCTTCATATCTATCTATCTATCTATCTATCTATCTATCTATCTATCTATCTATCTATCTATCTATTTTAATCTGTTCATATCTATCTATATATCCATCTTCTTTAATCTGTTCATATCTATCTATATATCCATCTACTTTAATCTGTTCATATCTATCTGTATATCCATCTATTTTAATCTGTTCATATCTATCTATCTATCTATCTATCTATCTATCTATCTATCTATCTATCTATCTATTTTAATTTTCTGTTCATATCTATCTATATATCCATCTATTTTAATATGTCACTATCTATCTATATATCCATCTATTTTAATCTATCTATCTATCTATCTATCTATCTATCTATCTATCTATCTATCTATCTATCTATCTTAATCAGTTCATTTCTATCTATCTATTTATCTTAATCTGTTCATATCTATCTATGTATTTATCTTAATCTGTATATATCTATCTATCTATCTTAATCTGTTCATATCTATCTATCTATTTATCTTAATCTGTTCATATCTATCTATCTATCTATCTATCTATTTTAATCTGTTCATATCTATCTATGTATCCATCTATTTTAATCTGTTCATATCTATCTATCTATCTATCTATCTATCTATCTATCTATCTATCTATCTATCTATAATCTATTTTAATCTATCTATCTATCAATCTATCTATCTATCTATCTATCTATCTATCTATCTATTTTAATTTTCTGTTCATATCTATCTATCTATCCATTTTAATCTGTTCATATCTATCTATCTATCTATCTATCTATCTATCTATCTATCTATCTATCTATCTATCTATCTATCTATAATTTTCTGTTAATATCTATCTATATATCCATCTATTTTAATCTGTTCATATCTATCTATCTATCTATTTTAATCTCTTCATATCTATCTATCTATCTATCTATCTATCTATCTATCTATCTATCTATCTATTTTAATCTGTTCATATCTATCTATATATCCATCTACTTTAATCTGTTCATATCTATCTATATATCCATCTACTTTAATCTGTTCATATCTATCTGTATATCCATCTATTTTAATCTGTTCATATCTATCTATCTATCTATCTCTCTATCTATCTATCTATCTATCTATCTATCTATTTTAATCTGTTCATATCTATCTATATATCCATCTACTTTAATCTGTTCATATCTATCTATATATCCATCTACTTTAATCTGTTCATATCTATCTATCTATCTATCTATTTTAATCTGTTCATATCTATCTATATATCCATCTATTTTAATATGTCAATATCTATCTATATATCCATCTATTTTAATCTATCTATCTATCTATCTATCTATCTATCTATCTATCTATCTATCTATCTATCTATCTATCTATCTATCTATTTTAATCTGTTCATATCTATCTATATATCCATCTATTTTAATCTATCTATCTATCTATCTATCTATCTATCTATCTATCTATCTATCTATCTATCTATCTATCTATCTATCTATCTATTTCAGTCTGTTCCTTATCTATCTATCTATCTATTTTAATCTATCTATCTATCTATCTATCTATCTATCTATCTATCTATCTATCTATCTATCTATCTATCTATAATTTTCTGTTCATATCTATCTATATATCCATCTACTTTAATCTGTTCATATCTATCTATATATCCATCTACTTTAATCTGTTCATATCTATCTGTATATCCATCTATTTTAATCTGTTCATATCTATCTATCTATCTATCTATCTATCTATCTATCTATCTATCTATCTATCTATCTATCTATCTATTTTAATCTGTTCATATCTATCTATATATCCATCTATTTTAATATGTCAATATCTATCTATATATCCATCTATTTTAATCTATCTATCTATCTATCTATCTATCTATCTATCTATCTATCTATCTATCTATCTATCTATCTATCTATTTTAATTTGTTCATACCTATCTATCTATCTATCTATCTATCTATCTATCTATCTATCTATCTATCTATTTTAATCTGTTCATATCTATCTATCTATCTATCTATCTATCTATCTATCTATCTATCTATTTTAATCTGTTCATATCTATCTATATATCCATCTGTTTTAATCTATCTATCTATCTATCTATCTATCTATCTATCTATCTATCTATCTATCTATCTATCTATCTATTTTAATTTGTTCATACCTATCTATCTATCTATCTATCTATCTATCTATCTATCTATCTATCTATCTATCTATCTATCTATTTTAATCTGTTCATATCTATCTATCTATCTATCTATCTATTTTAATCTATCTATCTATCTATCTATCTATCTATCTATCTATCTATTTTAATCTGTTCATATCTATCTATATATCCATCTGTTTTAATCTATCTATCTATCTATCTATCTATCTATCTATCTATCTATCTATCTATCTATTTCAGTCTGTTCCTTATCTATCTATCTATCTATCTATCTATCTATCTATCTATCTATCTATCTATCTATGAGGTTCTTTCCAAATGTTGAAAAAGATTGATTTCTTTTTCCATCTAATATGTTACGCAGTGTTTCATAGCGTCTCTTCCGATTTATCTCACATGAAACTGATTTGCTTTTCTAAATTCCTGAAAGTATTGGATAGCCCCTTACCCTGTTTTCCATTTCTCCACACTGCAGTGTTTCTCACCCCGATATAAAAAATGATAACCCGTATTTGAGTGGCTATAAATGTAAGCCAAGCTCAGTTAATGTTATAAAATATGCGACAAACTTGAACATTCTCACTTCTCTCCAAGTCATATCGAGGTTATTAACATGGTAGGTTTCAATGTGGGACTGAAAATGAAATAAATACACAGTGCTCGTGGCTGTAGCCGTCAGCTGCTAACCACGACAATCTGAAGTATATATTTTGTTAGAAATAGTTGTGCTTCTCTTATTCAAGTCAAGAAACAAGCAGGAGTCCTGGGTATGACGATATACTACATCCGGCAGCAAAGCTGCTGATCGAGGGACCGGAGGCTTCGGGGAGAGTGGAACAGTTTTTCAGTGTTATTTTCATTTTCATTTTCTGCGTAATTTAGACGAAAATTTATCTATCGCACTCTGTATATATGGCATCCGTCGTTAAAGATTCTGGACATGATCGTTTCTTTGTACTGTTTCACTTAATTCTCCTGCTACGTTGACTCTTTTCAAGAAAATTTAACTAGATTGGCACTTAGGTCCCACCCTTCTACAGTTAAAATAGTTAAATTAAATGTAACTCCGATATTTTCTCGCACTTCCTGACTGTGGAGCTCTCTTCTGTTTACTTGCTTCTTTGTTTCTTCTCCTTCTTCTTCTTTTTTTCTTCTATATGCCTTGTCTCTTCAGAACGTAGTGGGTCATGGCTTTCCACGTATCCCTATCCCTGATATCCCTAGTGGTTCTCAACACGCTTTTCCCTGTTACACCGCGCCACCCCATTCCGCCATCCACCCGCACAGGCCAGTCAAATACTTACACGCTGTTTTCCCCTGTCTCTTTTCTCTCTATCTGGCCTGTTAGTATCTGGTTCTCCAAGCCCTCCTTTCCTCATTGCATGTCCCAAAACCTTCAGTTGTCTCTTCCTGATGCTCAGTATTAATTTCCTTTTCGTTTTCATCCTTTCCGAAAACGCATCATTGCTCACATGCTTGATCAATGATATCCGCAGCATCCTCCTGTAGATGCCTCAAGTTGTTGCTTCATCTTCGATGATATTGTCTAGTATTCACTGCCATATTGATGAGCTGACATCACATAGCAATCTAGTACTCTTTTCTTTGTTTCTATAATCTCTAAAAATTTAAAATGGAACGTTACTTGCCATCTTTTATCTTCTTGAATCCCGTTCATTTTTTATCCTTTCTTCAATGACCTCTGTAAAAGTTTTTTTTTTCACACTGTAACTCAATACGGATTGGCGGCGGAATTGGGGGGAAAATGATTAAAAAATATTCTGAGGTTATGCTATTTAAAAATTGCAAACAAAACAAAAATACGAGACCTGAATATTTCGTACTTGTTAATTTACTTCGGTCACTCTTTTAACATTGTTGACCATGTCCACCATAGTTTATGAATATAGAATACCGCGCAGTACGTAATCTGACAAACACGTGTCAGACACTCTATTGAATCTGACTATATCGCCAATACGCAGGAAATTATGGTCACCTTTATAGACGTCGCTTTGAATATTTTGAGCCTTCTGATTTGTTAACCCTTCTGTTGGTGAAATATCAAATGAGTCAGCTCATGGCTGGCTCACTAGTATACAAAGTTAAAAATGGGTATTTCATCCCCCTCCTCTCATTTCATTATCATCTTTTTAAATATATTTTGCATATTGTATATATTATTGTATATATAATCATTTTTACCTCATGGGTTTGTTTAACTTTTTTAGGTTCTCCTTGTAAATATGTGGTATGGTGGCGTTTGAAGGATTGAGAGGTGATGGATGAGTTCTTGTGGTGAATGTGCAAATTGTTAATGAGTGATAGGGTCGTGATACTGTTTAGTTAGGTAAAGGATAGTTAGTAAGTACCACACTCTACCCACCCCCTTTTCGGCCTTGTGCCATAATTTTGTAATATTTACAAAATAAATATTGTATACAAAAGTACTCATGGGTATTTCATCCCTCTTCTCTCGTTTCATTATCATTAACTCTTTTAAAATATATTTTGCATATTGTATATATTGTTATATATATAAGCATTTTTTCCTGATGGGTTTGTTTCCCTTTTTCAGGTGTTCCTTGTAAATATGTAGTATTGTGGTGTGTGAAGGATTGGGAGGTGATGGATGGGTTCTTGTGGTAAATGGCCAAATTGTTAATGAGTGATAGGGTCTTGATAGTGTTTAGCTAGGTATAGGATAGTTAGTGAGTACCACTATCTATCTACCCTCTTTTCGGCCTTGTGCCATAATTTTGTAATATTTACAAAATAAATATTGTATACAAAAGTACCCATGGGTATTTCATCCCCCTCCTTTCATTTCATTATCATTAAATCTTTTAAAATATATTTTGCATATTGTATATATTATTGTATATATAAATATTTTTACCTCATGGGTTTGTTTCACTTTTTTAGGTTCTCCTTGTAAATATGTAGTATTGTGGTGTGTGAAGGATTGGGAGGTGATGAATGAGTTCTTGTGGTGAATGTGCAAATTGTTAATGAGTGATAGATTCGTGATACTGCTTAGCTAGATAAAGGATAGTTAGTGAGTACCACACTCTACACACACCCTTTTCGGCCTTGTGCCACAGTATTTGTATTTTATATGAAAATAAATCTCGTATACCAAGGTACCCAAAAAAACTACAACAGACCTGACCAACGTTGCTTAACTCTATTCTTCTGTCAGAATATATAAGCATTTTTACCTCATGGGTTTGTTTCACTTTTTTAGGTTCTCCTTGTAAATATGTAGTATTGTGGTATGTGAAGGATTGGGAAGTGATGGATGAGTTCTTGTGGTGAATGTGCAAATTGTTAATGAGTGATAGGATCTTAACAGTGTTAGCTAGGTAAAGTATAGGTAGTGAGTACCACACTCTACCCACCTACTTTTCGTACTTTTGCCACAATATTTGTATTTTATACGAAAATAAATCTCGTATACCCAGGTACCCAAAAAAACTCCAACAAACCTGACCAACGTTGCTTAACTCTATTCTTCTGTCAGGAATCCAGCTTGTTTGTAAGAGTCGTTTGCTTTTGGCTGAATCAGTCAGTGTTCAACTTTTAAATATCTCTTTTCGAGATAATATCGCATTTTTTCCAGCGCTTTCCTTGACAGAAAGAAAAGAGAAAACATTTCTTTTTAAATCTGTTATATGTGCGCTCTGCTGTTTGTTTTGATTCCATATAGACTTCTCGACTTTGACGCAGCAACACATAATTTAAGATGGCGTCACTGGTTTTTGAAATCAGAGATAATCACATTCTCTGCAGGTTAGCCATATCCAAGATGGCGCCGCAGATACAAACGATGCCAAATCAGGTAACGTGCGACGCCATTCAACGCTGCATAGTTTAACACTAACACTAAACTTTACCACGCATAATTTTAATAACTACCTTTTTTTCGTCACGTAATAACGACAATAGGATGTGCGTTGTGGTGCAGTGGATATCGGCTCGGAACGAGAAATCGGGAAGCCGAGTTCGAAATCCAGTTGAATTCATTGTATTCACTTACGCGCAAATACCCTTGGGAAAGGTATTAATACGTATCTTCCTTCCAGTTATGGGTTAAATAACAGGACAGGACTGAAATATATATATATATATATATATATATATATATAGATAGATTAGGAACAGACTGAGATAGATAGATAGATAGATAGATAGATAGATAGATAGATAGATAGATAGATAAGGAACAGACTGAAATAGATAGATAGATAGATAGATAGATAGATAGATAGATAGATAGATAGATAAAGGAACAGACTGAAATAGATAGATAGATAGATAGATAGATAGATAGATAGATAGATAGATAGATAGATAGTCTACCGCAGAAAGCAGTGGCAACCTACGGCGGGATAATCTTCTGCCCAGTCAGTCATGTCTCTTTCGAGACATGATCGCCCAAGCATGTTTCACGTATCGCACTTAACTGACTAACTGAGTGACTGACTGAATATAATAGTTGGAATCATGATTACTTCTAATGGGCATAAAGTCGGTGATCAGTTTTCTATTGTTCTAAAGTAATAAACTGATCCCCCACTAATTACTACTTAATATAATAAATCTCTTCCCCCATCTAGTTATGAGACAAATAACAGGACAGATTGGATTCTGTAGCCTTGGTCGGCAACCAGTCTACCGCAGAAAGCAATGGCAACCTACTGCGGGATAATCTTCTGTCCAGTCAGTCATGTCTCTTTCGAGACATGATCGCCCAAGCGTGTATCACGTATGGCACTTAACTGAATAACGACAATCTACTATTTACCCGTTCCTTTTTTAAATTTCTGTTATAGTTACGCAGGAAACAAGTGGTTGGAATAAATGTTCATTTTTCAGTGAATTTCGAAGACATTATTTAAATATCTGTACATTGGTTTATAAGTTGGCTACTAGAATTGTTGGGGAGCCCCCCCCCCCTTTCTTTTGCACATAAGAATAGACTCGCCTGATGTGTGCATATAATTTCCTGCCTATACAGAGTACGGCAGGGGTTGAATGATTGTCAGAGTTAGTAAGAAGTCAGTTGGTCAGTAAGGATATAGACTCATTACCCAGACATACTTCTTCACTACAAGTTTGTATATATTGATTCCTACTAACAGTATTCCTGAATTGACTAACCCGTGTTGCACTTTGTATAGTTTTTGTTCAATATAACTTATATTTTTATCTCCATATCTGTTATTGTTATTTATTATTTTGTGTGTTTTTTTAACAAGAATCAACAACAAGAATTCTACAATGGGTAGCAGCTCGTTATAAAAAATCAGAGAGCTGTGTTCGAATTCAAGTCAAGATCATTGTAATTACTTCCGTGCATTTATTTTAAGGAATGGTGTAAATCAATATTTTTCTTCCCCACCAGCTATGGATTAAATTGTGGCTCGAGAGCTATTGTTGTTTTTTTTTCGTTTTATAAATATAATTAGATTAAGGTAATTTTTCTGAAACGATGACTAAACAAACAAAAATTAAGTCTACATTTTAAGTAAAATAATGAACTACTTTGACAACATATTTTTTTGAAGTTTTCTCCTTAAATTATCGTGAAGATTTATTATAAATATAAACAGAATATATTCTCTGAATTTATTTTTATTAGAAATGTCTTTTATTAGCTATAGTAATAACTCTAGTATTAAATGTGTTATGACCGAAGGGCCATAGAAAGATAACACGGACTCGGATATAAGGTTGAATAGTATATTCTCGAGAAACGTAGTACAAAGGTAAACGCAAACTGGAGAGTACTTTCTCTCGCAGGCGTCCTGACTCACTCATTGACTCACTCTGTGGCTACTTACTCCCACTTAGAGTTGGTAGCCATATTATAAAGGTGTGGACAAGTCCATTTGTAGGTAAGTCCATACAATAAAAAGTCTAATAAAACACCGTATAGAAAGCTACTCAAGTCTCAGTCAATCAAGTTCCATACGTGATACACGTCTGGGCGATCATGTCTCGAAAGAGACATAAATGTCTTCGCAGAAGCTTTTTCCGCAGTAAGTTGTCATTCTACAGATTGATTGCCAGCCAAGGCTAGAGAACCCAATTTGTCATTTTATTTAACCCATAATTTGAAGAAACAGACAGAATAATACCTTTCCCAAGGGTATTTGTACGTAAATGAACGCAACGAATTCAGCTGGAATTCAAAACCGGCTCTCAGATGTTTCGTTTCGAGCATATAACCACTGGACCATCTCCTCAAGTCTAACACCTTTAAATGGGACCATGACTTATATACAAATTTTTCTTTTACAGAAGTCGTTTCATCAATTTAGCTTTTGATTGCTCTTAAATTGCTGTTATAAAATAAAGAAAAAACACTATTTTAGAAATAGAAAATATATGAAAAAGTTGTTTTTTTTAATGTCGAGAATCTGTAGCCAATCTTGAAAATTCATGCCCGCAAAAAGAAAAAAGGACCACTGGACCATCTCCTCAAGTCTAACACCTTTAAATGGGACCATGACTTATATACAAATTTTTCTTTTACAGAAGTCATCAATTTAGCTTTTGATTGCTCTTAAATTGCTGTTATAAAATAAAGAAAAAACACTATTTTAGAAATAGAAAATATATGAAAAAGTTGTTTTTTTTAATGTCGAGAATCTGTAGCCAATCTTGAAAATTCATGCCCGCAAAAAGAAAAAAAAGGACCACTGGACCATCTCCTCAAGTCTAACACCTTTAAATGGGACCATGACTTATATACAAATTTTTCTTTTACAGAAGTCATCAATTTAGCTTTTGATTGCTCTTAAATTGCTGTTATAAAATAAAGAAAAAACACTATTTTAGAAATAGAAAATATATGAAAAAGTTGTTTTTTTAATGTCGAGAATCTGTAGCCAATCTTGAAAATTCATGCCCGCAAAAAGAAAAAAAGAAAAGAAGGAACGGTTTTTCGTGGACACCGCTATTATAGTAATCATCTTTACTCATCGGTAATGTTCATTGTTTAAAAAAAGCAATGATTAGAATTATAATAAAACCTAAAAAATGTGAAAATGAATTTATATATTTCCTTTGTTCTTGGGAAGTGACGTCAAAAATAATAAAGACAATTTATTTATTATATCTTTTTTTTTATTGGAATGGTTGGCAAAATATTGGATAATTGCCAAAAAATTAAAACTTTATAAAATGGTAAATAATTACAACAAATTTATAGTTGCTTCGCCGTAGGTGGCAAAAGGTTTAGAAGAAAGTAAACTCTGAATTCAAAGCCGTGGTTAATCCTGGCACACACTATGCAGATAAATGAAAGCATCATTCGATTTGACTCGATTTTCGCGACAAAGTTCAACTCTTTTTACTGAATAGGACACCCTTTCACTTGAAGTGCAATAACTGGATGTCGCATCGAATCCACAAGCGGTTGGAAAACTTCTGTAGAAATGATAAGCCATGCTATCTCGATCAATGTACACGGTTCCCTGGTACAAGTAGGTGTAGTAACTTGCGTGTGTTTCGTTTGGTTAATTTTATTTAGTGCCAGATCAAGACCTCTAATAATATTTAAATATTTTGAACAGATATTTATGGTTTCAGCAAAATATGTTTTGAACGCAATTATGTGCTTTATAACACACACACTTACTTAGGCATTCACGCAAATGTATGTATTAAATTTTGTTGTAACCATTGTATATTTGAATAAAGGTAAGCTTTTTGCTGATTGGTTTGAGCTAGCCAATCAGAATCAAGGTAAGTGAACCACATATTTACAGCCAAATCGTAAGGTGTTTAAATAGGTGTTTGAACACCTATTTAAACGATTTGCCGCGTATTTTTCGCCAGTTGTAGCAGTTTCCACAGAACACCAAGCAAGGCAATTCACAGCTGCTCGCGATAGCATGACGCTATTGCGGGGTTCACGTTCTTCAATATCAAGTAATTCTTTCACACACCCGCACTAATTTCAAGACGCAAGTAGATGCCTTTTATTTCTTTGAATAACGCATGTACAAATTACTACAGTTGGCACAAGAAATCTTTTCCACGCACGTCATGTAAAATATTAAGTCCAACTCACTATCTCCCACAAATTCATTCTTCTGTACACTACAAAAATGAACGTTATTTACGAACTCTCAGAAGTGAACAATTCTTTTATCAATAATATTCCTCAAACAAATTTCTTATCACATTGATAAATCTTTCAGCGACAATGAACATTTCAACTTACCTCAAAAGCTTTGACACAATTTCATGCAGTCCATGGAAGACACTTTCAAACAAACACTCTCAACGTCTGTGTAATGTATGTATTTCTGGTTATTGTTAATAAACTTCATTCAACTTTCCATTCGCTTGTTTAATGAATGATTTCAACATTTATAAAAATAATTGGTGGTATGCAAGAATTTAGTTAGGAAGTTCTTTTGGAATGTGGCCTTGTGCCATGTAAAATGCAAACCTAAATTAACCTTGCATACGAAATCCCCAACACTTTCAACTATTGATAAAATGTATTGTGCGATTGGTTGGTTAATTTTGTTTAGCAGCGCAACCTTTATGCGTTAATTAATGCCGAAATCAAAATACAGTATAACCCGGATATAAGAAACCCATGTATAAGAGAAACTCGGATATAAGAGCGATTTTATCTGGTCCCAAATTAGAGCCTGTGGTAATGTATATAAAATAGACCAAACTCGGATATAAGAGAAACCCTGATATAAGAAAACTTTTATCCGGTCCCGACAACTCGCTTATATCAGGGTTACACTGTATTTTGATCAAAAGTTTATGACTTCAATTAAATATGTTTTGAACGCAGTTGTATATCTTCAACTACAGATAAAATGTATTGTTGGGAGTTTGGATGGTTATTTGTTTGGTTTTGTGTCAAGAAATATAAACCTGTATAGATTATTTAAGACCAAAATAATTTGCAGACAATTTCAACAAATAAAATGTATACTTGGTTCGTTAGTTGGCTGATTAGATGCTTGGTTTTGTTGGGTTATTGAAAGGCAAAATCTATTTATTTAGAACACAACATTATGGCTCCAACTAAAGATAAAATCGATCGCTTGCTTGTTGGTTGGTTGGTTGGTTGGTTGGTTGGTTGATTTCATTTCACATCAAAATGTATGAGTTATTCATTGTTGAAATCTATATATTTTGAATGAAAATCTTGTCTTCAAGTAAAGATAAAATGTATGGTTGGTTGATTGGTTGTTTTTTTAGTTTCACATCATATCAAAATGTATGGTTATCTAATTTCAAAATATTGGGATGTGCGTTGTGGAGCATCGGTTATCGGCTCGGAACGAGAAACCGGGGAGCCGAGTTCGAATTCCAGCCGAATTCATTGCATTCACTTACGCGCAAATACCCTTGGGAAAGGTATTAATCCGTCTCTTCCTTCCAGTTATGGGTTAAATAACAGGACAGATTGGGTTCTATAGCCTTGGTCGGCAACTAGTCTACCGCAGAAAGCAATGGCAACCTACTGCGGGATAATCTTCTGCCCAGTCAGTCATGTCTCTTTCGAGACATGATCGCCCAAGCGTGTATCACGTATGGCACTTGAATTGACTGATAGCTTCAACTTGTAAAATATATTGCTGTTTGGTCGGTTCGGGGAGTTGTCTAATTTTGTTTCGTAGCATATCAACAAGTAAGGTTCATTTAATTTTTTTTTAATGGTATCACTCCGAGCAAGGCAGTAACGCTACTGATGTGTAGGAGGCTATATAAGAGTAAAAAGATTAGGGGGCTACATAAGAGTAAAAAGATTAGGGGGCTACATAAGAGTAAAAGGATTAGGGGGCTATATAAGAGTAAAAAGATTAGGGGGCTACATAAGAGTAAAAAGATTAGGGGGCTATATAAGAGTAAAAAGATTAGGGGGCTACATAAGAGTAAAAAGATTAGGGAGCTACATAAGAGTAAAAAGATTAGGAGACTACATAAGAGTAAAAAGATTAGGGGGCTATATAAGAGTAAAAAGATTAGGGGGCTATATAAGAGTAAAAAGATTAGGGGGCTACAAAAGAGTAAAAAGATTAGGGGGCTACATAAGAGTAAAAAGATTAGGGGGCTACATAAGAGTAAAAAGATTAGGGGCTACATAAGAGTAAAAAGATTAGGGGGCTATATAAGAGTAAAAGGATTATGGTGGTACACAAGAGAAAAAAAGATTAGATAAGAGGAGAGTGAAGAGAAAGACGAACAAGTTAGAAAGGAGCAAAAGAAGGATGAGAATACAGGTATGATGACAGTTGCAAAGGTGGAGAGAAAGGAAAGGCTATACAGGGTGGTGTAGAAAGAACTAAAGTCAAGGGGTTAAGAGATAAGTATTGCCACTGCATTCTCCTGCCTCCCATAAGCATGGACCAAGCGAGTCTCCCTGAGATTAATACACTGCGCCTCCTCGGCCTTACCCTCTCTTCCGATCTCAAGTGGAACCATTACATTTAGTCAATAGCTAAATCCACTGCTAGAAAGGTTGGGTCACTGTGTTCGGCTAGGGTGTTTTTATCCGTCTGAATACATCCTTAATACCATAATATAAATATTTTGAACGCAATATTATGTTTTCTTTTTTAGATAAAATTTATTGCTGGTTGGTTAGATGTTTGGTTTTGTTTAAAGATATATCAACCTCTATGGCTTGTTTAATGCCGAAAACTAACGAAATATTGTAGAGGCTTTAACTAAATATGTCTTAGAGCTTCAACCTAATATATTTTGAACACACTAGTATACATTAGACTAAAGATAAAATGTATTTTTGGCAATCTTACTATAAATATGTATTACTGCTTTGGTATTTTTTCCTATAATGGTTGTTCAATATTTGCTTATAGCGAGAACCTAACACGGAAACAACAGCTTTTAAAAACTTCCAGCTCTCCAATCGAATGTAGTATATTATCATAATTATGGCAAATCTTGCGTAGGAACTTCACGTTAACAGATATAAATAGATATAGCAATATGCGCGGAATAAATTAGAATTCATAATCTAATATTTGTTAATATTTTTTAGAAAGATGGACTGTAATTATTTATACTATTTACATTGTTCGGACTGTTGTCCTCATCTTTATTGTCATATTCACATTCAAAATCTACCAATAATTCCGCGACAAGGGATTGTAATTATTTACACTATTTACATTGTTCGGACTGTTGTCCTCATCTTTATTGTCATATTCACATTCAAAATCTACCTATAATTCCGCGACAAGGGATTGTAATTATTTACACTATTTACATTGTTTGGACTGTTGTCCTCGTCTTTGTTGCCATATTCACCTTCAATGTCTGTCTATATTTCTGAGATGAGGTATTGTAATTATTTACACTATTTACATTGTTTGGACTGTTGTCCTCATCTTTGTTGCCATATTCACCTTCAATGTCTGTGTATATTTCTGAGATGAGGTATTGTAATTATTTACACTATTTACATTGTTTGGACTGTTGTCCTCATCTTTATTGCCATATTCACCTTCAATGTCTGTCTATATTTCTGAGATGAGGTATTGTAATTATTTAAACTATTTACATTGTTCTGACTGTTGTTTTTGTCTTTGTTTCCATATTCTCCTTAAATATCTGAATCTATTTCTCAGATGAGGTATTGTAATTATTTACACTATTTACATTGTTTGGGCTGTTGTCCTCATCTTTGTTGCCATATGTCGTATGACGTTGTACGTCCAGAACTGGAATTTAAAACTTATTTATTTCGTTCTTCAAAGTAGAATATTCTAGTTTCACGAGCCATACCGCTTACAGGTGTATCAGTTATATCTGCTTAACTCAAATCTCAAAGTTTTTCCTCACCTGCTCTAGCCAGATATTGAAATCACAACTCTTTGGCTCAAGTCACTGGACCTAATCAACGCTTTTATCCCTTGAGGATATCAGCAGATGAATTTTTCAGACTTGTAAAGGTAATGTCTCCCTAAACCTTTTTATACCAGAGCTCATATTATAATTTTGTTGTTTGTGATTATCCGTATTACCTTTCCCAATCGTATTTGGGCGTAAGTGAATGCAAGGAATTCAACTGGTATTCGAACTCGGCTCCCCGATTTGTCGTTCCGAGTCGTTATTCACTGCACTACAATGTACATCCAGGATACTCGGCATTAAATTTTCCTTTTAATCAGGTTATTCTTCTCCCGCACATACTAGCATCCCACAAAAAATAACCGTGTAGATTGGGCTTTCTAGCATTGGCTGGTGCCAGGCTGAGAAAGAAGTCTATTCTGAATTGAAAATCTGGGAGAAGGCATTTCTAAGAAGTCAGGATAATTCAAAGAAATTAGCGAGAGAAGCGAATCTGCGGAGAGCAACGTTGAAAAGTTGATTTTGGCTGTTTTCCTGAAAATCGATTTTCTCTTCTTTGAAGCTATTGTAACCAATCAACCTTCCTCTAGATCCATGGCTATCAAAAAGAAAGAAAAAGACAAAAAGAAAAAATAAAGAATGAGAAAAAAAGAAAAAAAGAAAGAATAAGACTGAAAGAAAAACAAAAAAGAAGAAAGAATAAGAAAGAAAGAAAAAAGAAAGAACAAAAAAGAATGAAAACGACAAAAAAGAATAAAAAGATAAAAGACAAAAAAGAAAGAATAAAAAGAAAGAAAATGACAAAAAGATTAAAAAAGAAAGAAAAAGACAAAGAAGAAGGAATAAGACAAAAAGAAAAAACAAAAAAGCATAAGAAAGGAAAAAAAGAAAAAGAAAGAAAAAAGATTGAAAAAGACAAAGAAGAAAAAAAAAACGACAGAAAAGAAAGAATAAGAAAAACAAAACAGAACAAAAAAGAACGGATAAGAAAAAGACAAAAAAGAAAGAATAAGAACGAAAGAAAAAAGAAAATATAAGAAAGAAAGAAGAAAAAGAAAACGAATAATTTACTCTAGGTTACCCAGACCGATATATACGTAAGGAAGGCCATAGGACACAACGGCAGAAACGTAGAACTCACTACAACGATCAGGATAATATTTTGAACATAAATTGTGTAAATAATGATAACTCTTTATTCTAGAAAAATGTAAAAAATTAAGTCAGTAAATTAAAAAAAAAATAAGTAAGAAAAGACGATTGCATAATCATAATCATTTAATATAATCTTCCAGTTAAGGGCAAAAATATGAAAAATGTTTTTGCTTTAATTAAACGTAAGGTACTTAGTAATGCAATATTCTGCCTAATTTTTCGGGCGAATGTTTAAATACCAAATCTAAGTAGGGGATACAATTACAAAAACAACAAAATTGAGCTCTGGTTAAAAAAAAATTGTGAGACACTAGGTTTGTAAGTTTCCAAAATAAACTGATATAGACGTAGGATCCTGTGGAGAAAAGCCTTGGTTGAATCCATTGACTTGACTCAAAGAGTTGTGAGTTAAATACAAATAACTGATATTGAGATATCCGGAAGCGACATGGAAAGTAGAACTAGAACAATCTACTCCGTTGAACAAAATAAATTGTTCAGTTCCGAACCTTTGTCAATATGACGACAAAGATGAGAAAAAAAGTCCGAAAAATGTAAATGTCTCCATTTTTTTAACCGAGAATGCCTACATCAAGCCAAGAGAGTGGTTGCTGGAAGACCCTATGCCTGGCAACAGGTCTCTGCACCAGGCAATAAAAAGTAGGAGAACCCTATCTTGTCCGTCAAAGAATTTTTACGAACACATCACCCCTTACATCTGACATCGGACTACCTAACCACCCCACAACTGCAACCCCTTGACAAACTATGTGTGGGACGCAGTTGAATAAGACACCGACAAAAATCTTTATCACACCAAAGATAGACTGAAGGTAATGATTTTTGTATATTTCTTAAGCTGGGGTTTCCAGGGATTCAATGTGTTTTTATTTGTTCCATTTTTTATCATTCCAACTGCAAACAATATAACTGGTACCATACTTGTTTTCAATTTCTACATTTTTTCTATTTCAATTTCCAGGACTTTATATTTTGACAGTTTTTCGAATTCCTTGGTTGCAATGTCACACTCCGCTGGAAAAAGCCATACCAATTAATAAGCAAGTGTTTTCTTTTTGGTTTTTAACAATAATGTCAGGCTTATTTGCTTTAATTTTTCTGTCTGTGTAGATGGTGTCATCCCATAGAATGGTTACATCTTCTATTTCTGTAACCGGTGCTGGGTGATATTCATACCAGTGTTTGTTTACAGATTTTCCATAGTGTTTGGAACTTGTCCAGTGTAAATATTGTCCCACGCTATCTTGATGATTTTTATATTCATTTGGGCAACTAAAGAACATCCTGAGATTAGATTGTCTATCGTTTCTTGGTATTTATCACAAAACCTGCATTTTCAATCCACATTATTATGCATTAATCTGTCTAAAAGTTTCTAGTGAAAAGATTTTGGTCATGTGCAGCATGAATAAATCGTTAATCGTTAATCCAGATCCACGTAACCATTGATGCGTATTAACTTTATCAACACTGGATTTATTGGCACGTTCTGGATATTGGCAATGCACAGGTTTGTCTTGCCAGCGTTGTTTCATCTGTTCAAGAGCTTTATTCATGGCTTTCTTTTTCATATTTTTTGACGCAATAGTTGGCACTTGGCTTCTGTTTTGCTTTTCTATAGAATCTACTAAATGTAAATCTTGTTTGTATTTACACTCTTCTTTTATTATTGAATATTTTTTATTTCTGTTTTCATGTTGTTTGACTAATTGTATCATCGACTCCTTTGTTGTTTCTATGCATATTGGTAAGCCAATAGTGGTTGTCTTGTATGACATTTCTAGCTGAATAAGACCTCTTCCTCCTTCTTTACGGGGTATGTATAGACGGTCTATATCAGCCTTTGGATGAGGCATCTTTTACTTAGAAAGAAGCTTTCTTGTTTTAGATTCCATTCGCCTGATTTCGTTTAGATTCCAGTTTAAGATGTTGAAACTATATTGGATAACTTGGATGGCAAGGCTATTAATGGTCATAATCCTGTTTTGAGAATTCAATTCAATTTTTAATATCAGTCGTATCCTTCTATAGTCCTCTTTACGCACTATTTCTTTCAATTTTTGACGAATTTTTTCACTCTCATATACATCTAGGTATTTATAAGCTTCTTCTGGCTCTAAATCTTTTATTGTTACAGCAGGATCTAAGCTAATTGAGGATGTTTGTTGTAGCGATTCACGTAAAACTGTAGCTTTATCACATTTATTCAAATTGAATTTCATTCCAATGTCTACGCTGAGGCATTTTGCAGTTTGCAGAAGACCTTCCAGTTCATTACAATTCTTAGCATACAACTTTAAATCATCCATGCAAAATAGATGGCTTTTATTTTTATTATTATTATTTTTATTATTATGTTGTCATTTTTCATCATATTTTGATTTCTGCTATGGTCGCACAACCTACCAAGTATGCGGGAAGACCTAAGTAGGTCGTGGTGTGTCGCTATGTCTCCATTTCATGTTTTATCTATTTCCCCTATCATCCCTAGCGTTACATAGACAAAGCTCTCCTTAGTTTGTGGGCTGAACTTAACAAGATAATCTTTTGTATTTCTCTTAAGCTGGGGTTTCCAGGGATTCTTTCAATGTGTTGTTTTGTTCCTTTTTTTTTATCATTCCAAGTGCAACTACTATCACTGGTACGACTCTTGTTTTCAATTTCCACATTTTTTCCATTTCAATTTTCAGGTCTTTATATTTTAACAGTTTTTCGAATTCCTTGGTTGCTATGTTACAATCCGCTGGACAAGCCATATCAATTAATAGGCAATTTTTTTCTTTCTGGTTTTTAACAATCATGACCGGCCTATTTGCTTCAATTTTCCTGTCTGTGTAGACTGTGTAATCCCATAGAATGGTGACATCTTCTATTTCTGTAACCGAGGCTGGGTGATGTTCATACCAGTGTTTGTTTACAGATTTTCCATAGTATATGCACATTGTCCAATGTAAATATTGCCACACACTATCGTGACGATTTTTATATTCATTTGAGGCAAGTACAGAACATCCTGAGATTAGATGGTCTATCGTTTCTTGGTGTTTATCACAGAACCTGCATTTTGGATCAACATTATTATGTATAATATTTGCCTGAAAGTTCCAAGTGAAAAAACGTTGGTCTTGCGCTGCAAGAATAAAGTCTTCAGTTTCAGACTTTAATTCAGATGCACGTAACCATCGATGGGAAATTAACTTTATCAACATTGGATTTATTGGCACGTTCTGGATATTGGCAATGCACAGGTTTGTCTTGCCAGCGTTGTTTCATCTGTTCAAGAGCTTTATCTTTGACTTTCATTTTCATATTTTTGCCGCAATAGTTGGTACTTGGCTTCTGTTTTGCTTTTCTACAGAATCTACTAAATGTAAATCTTGTTTGTATTTACTGCCTTCTTTTATGATTGAATATTTCTTATTTCTGTTTTCATGTTGTTTAACTAATTGTATCATCGAGTCCTTTGTTGTTTCTATGTATGTTAATAAGCCAATAGTTGTTGTCTTGTATGACAATTCTAGCTGAATAAGACCTCTTCCATCTTCTTTACGGGGTATGTATAGACGGTCTACATCAACCTTTGGATGAGGCATTTTATACTTAGAAATAAGCTTTCTTGTTTTAGAATCGAATAATTCAAATGATTTCGTTTAGATTCCAGTTTAAGATGTTGAAACTATATTGGACTTCTGGGATGGCAAGGCTATTAATGGTCATAATCCTGTTTTGAGAATTCAATTCAGTTTTTAATATCAGTCGTAGCCTTCTGTAGTCCTCTTTACGCACTATTTCTTTCATTTTTAATGGCGAATCTTTTCACTCTCATTTACATCTAGGTATTAATAAGCTTCTTCTGGCTCTAAATCTTTTATTGTTACAGCAGGGTCTAAGCTAAATGAAGATGTTTGTTGTAGCTATCCAAATTTTCTAAAATATAAAATAATAAAAACAAATTTTCATTGAAATCTGACTAAATCAACCTTCTACTTATGACTGGACATTAAAATTACCTTAAAACCCCACCTTTTTGGTATTAAGTAACCCGCAGATGTTGACATGCCGTTAAAAAAAACTCGAACTCAAACCCAAATAGAATGAGGTACATGTCAGAGTTTAAAATGAGAGTCCCACGCGTACATGAGACCAGACACAAAAGCGTCCAGTGTCTTTTACATTTTGTTATTCAGGGATACATCAGGGGGCAGAGATTAAACATGAATATTTACCCTACTCCCCCACTGGAGCGAGATGTGACACAAGGTCTTTTTTTAAGGTGGGGACCAGACCGCGTACAGACGGGCACAGGGACAAAAATCCCCAGTTCCTTCAACTGTCGGTTGAGCTGGCCCCAGTGACGAGCACCTAGTCCACCCCTCTGCTGCAATGCTGGTGGCGCGGCCGCGGGACACTGATCCCCGGGACCGGGCATCTATTCAGTGTAATTTTTCTCAGAAGTAACCCTGCCCTCGTGGACGGAGCTACAACTGAGCCGCACTCTATCTTTGAGCACAGAGACGCAACTGAGGGATGGTTTGGGTCCCTACCCGACACAAAAATGTGCCAGGTAAGTATACAGAGATTAAACATAACCGTACGATTATTGAACTTAAACAACGTTGAGCCTTGTCACCTATCTAGGTGCTGCAAGCTTGAATGTGCTGGAGGTGTTACGGATAATGGCTTGGATTTGTTAATAAAAGAGACGACTTCTAGGCCCGGTTGGGTTCATTATGTTCTTTTACGTGCAAATTTCCTTAGAAATGGCGTGAATCCACCTCTCACCCAAAAGCTATGTGTTAATTAATAAGTCTTGTATCAGAAAAACATTATTATCTAAAGAAATTACAATCTAAATAAATTTCTGACTTTAAATAACCTGTAAAGAGGTTGGTAAAAACAAATAAATTAGTCAATCACATATTACTCTAATCTAATTTTTTTAATCATTTCACCCCAACCAAGGCAATAAAGCGACTAAGACGTAATGGAGGTGTTTACTCTATGTTAGAGGATATAATTAAAATATTATTACGGGAAGTGAAGAATAAAAGAACAAGAATTACGAAGATATAAAGTAGTGTTGTGCTGGAGTGGATATCGGCTTGAAACGAAAAATCGGGGAGCCAAGTTCGAATCCCAGTTGAATTCCTTGCATTCACTTACACACAAATATCCTTGGGAAAGGTATTAATCCGTCTCTTCCCTCCAGTTATAGGTTAAATAATAGAACAGATTGGGTTCCAAAGCCTTGGCTGTCATCAGTCTACCGCAGAAAGTATAGACAACCTACTGCGGAATAATCTTCTGCTCAGTCAGTCATGTCTCTTTCAAGACATGGTCACGCAAGTGTGTATCACGTATGACACTTAACTGACTCAATAAATATAATAGTTGAAAACATGAGTAAGGCTTCTACTGGGCATAAAGTGGGGATCAGTTTAATATTGTTAGAAGTAATAAACTGACCCCCCACTAATTACTACTTAATAATATAATACATATCTCCGTCTCTAACTATGGATTAAATAACAGGACAGATTGGGTTATATAGCCTTATCTTGCAAATAGTCTACCGCAGAAAGTAATGGCAACCTACTGCGGGATAATCTTTTGCCCAGTCAGTCATGTCTCTTTCGAGATGTGATCGCCCAAGCGTGTATCACGTATGGCACTTAACTGACTAACTGAATATAATAGTTGGAATTATGATTAAGGCTTTTATTGGGCATAAAGTGGGGGATCGTTTTTATATGGTTATGAAGTAATAAGCTGATCCCCCACTAATTACTAAGTGATTATATAATACATCTTTTCCGTCTAGCTATGTCAAATAACAGTACATATTGGGTTCTATAGCCTTGGCTGGCAACCAGTCCACCGCAGAAAGCAATGGCAATCTACTGCGGGATAATCTTCTGCTCAGTCAGTCATGTCTCTTTCGAGATGTGATTGCCCAAGCGTGTATCACGTATGGCACTTAACTGACTGACTGAAGGTTAGTGATTAACATTGCATTTTAATTTTTCCTTATCAAAGTTTGCTGGGAAGGTAGAAGCTGGAAGAGAGAGATCCACAATGGAAGAGTGCGACAGAAGAAACTGTCGGGACAAAAATAACTGTTATATCTCACCATTTCAACAGTAAAACCATGCGAGTTTGACGCCAATCTAGAACAGCGCTTAAAATCAATAACATCTAGGTACCATAGAGGACTGTTTCATTACCACTAAAGTATTTATAGAAAAGATACAGGGAAGCTACATTACGGCGGTGGAAACGTGACTGGGCCCGAGATAACAGGTCAGGAACAAGAGGGAAATGTAATGCCTGGGGTGATGCCTCTCCCTTCAACTTTTGTTTGAACTATGTCATACTATTTCTTTGGAAAATCGAAGACAGTATTGCCGTTGGACGAAAAAAAAAAAGAGTCAAAGATACAGGTTGGAATATTCTGAAGAATAATTTAAAAAAATGTTTCATTTCCGAATTGGAAAGAGTAATTAGGTTCCATTAGAACTGATCATCATAAATATTGAGCCGACTTTGAGCAGACATTTTTTAAATCGATTTCAGCATTAGAAAAACCCAGCCCATAAAAAAGCAGGATACTATTGTCACATCAAAGAGATAAAAAGCAAAAAAGCCAACAAACAAAACACTATTAGCTATCCGATTAGAAACAGGTTTTTGAAGTAGAGACGAAAAGCCGTAACAGCAGAGGTTGGCTAAGCAAGTTAAAGAAGTTGAAAGAGAAACATCAGTAGAATGTCGTTTTATGATTAAAAAGAAAGAAATATGATAACGACAATTCTTTATAACTTAAGCGAAAATATTATTATTGGTATTATATTATTATAGAGATGGCTATTTTAAAGAACAGTGCGCTCACATGTGCGTTATGGTGCAGTGGATATCGTCTCAGAATGAGAAATCGGAGAGCCGAGTTCGAATTCCAGTTGAATTCGTTGTATTCACTTACGCGTAAATACATTTGGGAAAGTTATTAATCCTTCTGTTATGGGTTAAATAACAGGGTTCTATAACTTTAGATGGTAATCTACTGCGGGAAAGTTTTCTGCCCAGTCAATCATGTCTCGAAAGAGACATGATTACCCAAACGTGTATCATGTATAACACTGAAGTGACTGACTCTCGTGCCATTCATACAATTTTGTTTTGTTTTTTCTTATCTTCAGCCAATACAAACCTGAAATTTAAAGCAATATATATTGGTTTTTGTATGATCACCGACCGTTCTAAGTATGACGATAAGCTACATCCGTCAGCAATGAGTCTGCTCAGATGGGTTGGTTGTTTTTATTTAGCGGCAAATGAACTTCTATGGATTGTTTAATGCCGAAATCTAACTAATTTGTACCAAACTGGAATTGAAACTCAGCTCTCTAATTAAACATTCCGTGCAATTATCCATTACAACACGCACACGACCAAGCCTACAGCACCTGGTATTCCAAGTGGTCACCCATCTAAGTACTGACCAGGTTTAAAATTACTTAACTCCAATTTCAAATTCTAAGCCATTATCCATTACACCACACACTTATCTAAGCTTACAGCACCTGGTATTCCCAAGTGGTCACCCATCTAGCTACTGACCAGGCTTAATATTACTTAACTCTAGTTTCCAATTCCAAACCATTATACCACACACTTATCTAAGCTTACAGCACCTGGTATTCCCAAGTGGTCACCCATCTAGCTACTGACCAGGCTTAATATTACTTAACTCTAGTTTCCAATTCCAAACCATTATACCACATACCCATCCAAGCTTACAGCACCTGGTATTCAAAAGCAATCACTTATCTAGGTACTGACCAGACTTAACATTCTTTTCTTCTATGTGCCCTGTCCCTTCAGGACGTAGGCGATCATGGCTTTCCACGTCTCCCTATCCCTGGTGGCTCTTAGCACACTTTCTCCTGTTATACCACCCAAACCCCGCTCTCCCACCCACTAGCTCAAGCCCATAAATCTAGAATGTAAATGTATAGAAACTAGCATGGCCACAAAATGAGGGATCAGTTTATATATTGATTATAAAATAGATTTGATCCCCCACTTTATATCCACATTCAAATTTCTTGTAAACAGTTAACATATATATTCTTCTTGTATGTGCCCTGTTATTTCAGGACGTTGGCGATTACGGCTTTCCACGTCTCCCTATCCCTGGTGGCTCTTAACACATTTTCTCCGGTTATACCATGCAACCCTCATTCCATCATCCATCCGATTAGGTCGTTCAAATATGTTATCCGTTGCTTTCCCCTGTCTCTTTCTCCCCTCTATCTGGCCTGTTAGTATCAGGTTCTCCAAGCCCTCCTTTCTCATTGCATGTCCCAGGAACTTCAGCTGTCTCTTCCTGATGTTCAGTATTAATTTTTTTTTCGTTTCCATAATTTCTCATCATTGCTCACATGCTTGATCCATGACATTCGCAACATCCTTCTGTAGAACCACATTTCAGTTGCTTCAAGTTTTTCCTACATCTTCGATGATATTGTCCAGCATTCACTGCCATATTGAAGAACTGACATCATATAGCAATCCAGTACTCTCTTCCTTGTTTCTAAAACTCTAATATCCAATTCCAAGCCATTATCAATTACACCTCCCGTCTATTCAAGCTTACTACGGTCACCCATCTAAGTACTTCCATGAAATCCCATGAAACTTCTAGAGAAGAAGCCGACTCAACGCACCCAGGTTGAATGACGCCACAAGTGCAAGAGGACCCAGGGCCTTGTACAAGGGGAACGTTACTGTTAAAATAATGACCAGTGGAAAGAGAGCAGTTTACCCACGTATATTAAAAAAAGCATTCAGTTCATAAGTCAACCTATCTCAATATACATCCGAGGAAAGCCGAAAACATTGTTATAACAACAACAAAGACGGGGAGTGTGATCTAAATATGAATAATTATTCGCCAGAATTGAAGTTTAGACCCCAAATATTGGTGAAATATCAGCCGATCAAAACTCACTTTCTAAATCTTAGTAGTTTCCAATTTTTACTTTTACGCAGTCGTACAATCGAATTGTGGTGCAGTGGATATCGGCTCGGAACGGCAACTGGGGGAGCCAAGTTCGAATTCTAGTTGAATTCCTTACATTCACTTACAAGAAAATACCCTTGGGAAAGGTATTAATCCGTTTGTGGTGTAGTGGATATCGGCTCGGAACGAGAAATCGGGGAGCCAAGTTCGAATTCCAGTTGAGTTCATTGCATTCACTTACGCGCAAATACCCTTGGGAAAGGTATTAATCCGTTTGTGGTGTAGTGGATATGTGCTCGGAACGAGAAATCGGGGAGCCAAGTTCGAATTCCAGTTGAGTTCATTGCATTCACTTACGCGCAAATACCCTTGGGAAAGGTATTAATCCAACACTTCTCTCCAGTAATGGATTAAATAACAGGACAGATTGGGTTTATAGCCTTTCTGCGGTATACTGGCAACCAGTGGACCGCACAAAGCAATGGCAACCTACTGCGGGATAATCTTCTGCCCAGTCAGTCATGTCTCTTTCGAGACATGATCGCTCAAGCGTGTTTCACGTATGGCACTTAACTGACTGACTGAATATAATAGTTGAAAGCATGATTAAGGCTTCTACTTGTCAAAAAATGTGGGATCAGTTTTATATTGTTATGAAGTAATAAACTGATCCCCCACTAATTACTACTTAATAATATAATACATCTCTTCCCCCTCTAGCTATGAGTCAAATAACATGACAGATTGGGTTCTATAGCCTTGGTTGGCAACCAGTCTAACGCAGAAAGCAATGGCAACCTACTGCGGGATAATCTTCTGCCTAGTCAGTCATGTCTTTTTCGAGATATGATCGCCCAAATTTGTATCGCGTATGGCACTTAACTGACTGACTGAATATAATAGTTGAAAACAAGATTAATGCTTCTACTGGGCATAAAGTGGGGGATCATTTTAATATTGTTATGAAGTAATAAGCTAATCTCACACTAATTACTAATTAATAATATAATACAACTCTTCCACCCAAGCTATTGGTCAAATAACAGGACAGATTGAGTCCTATAACCTTAGCTGACAACCTGTCTACCGCAGAAAGCAATCACAACCTACTGCGGGATAATCTTCTGCCCAGTCAGTTTTGTCTCTTTCCTCTTTATAACTGACATCTTGATTTCCTTTCGACATATGTGGTTAGGAAGAAAAATCGAACCAATAATGGAAGGAGCAATAACAGTCACTGGACTAGAGTAAAATATTTTGATGAATAACTGTTTCAAGAGAATGTTTTTATAAATGTCACTCTTGTATGGAAACGCTAAATATTCATTACTTTTATTAAAATCACATTCATCATTAACGAGTGACTTTTGAGTCTTATATTAGATGAACTGTATTATAGTGTCCTGCAGTAATACCTCTCAGAAATCCGCCCACGTAATGGTCAGACAACAGTGAGATGAAGGCATTCTTGACAGTAATGTTTTACATTTATTTGGGATGTATTTCTGGGAGATATACGTGGGAGGTATTTTTGGGAGTTATATGTAGGAAGTATTTATGGAAAGTATATGTAAGAAGTCATTCTGGGAGATATTTCTGGGATCTATATGTGGGAGGTATTTCTGGGAAGTACGAGGGTCATTCAATAAATAAGGTGAATCTTTCGGTATAAGGACTTCTACGAGGGTCATTCAATAAATAAGGTGAATTTTTCGGTATAAGGACTTCTACGAGGGTCATTCAATAAATAAGGTGAATCTTTCGGTATAAGGACTTCTACGAGGGTCATTCAATAAATAAGGTGAATCTTTCGGTATAAGGACTTCTACGAGGGTCATTCAATAAATAAGGTGAATTTTTCGGTATAAGGACTACTACGAGGGTCATTCAATAAATAAGGTGAATCTTTCGGTATAAGAACTTCTAATACAGATAGAAGCTTACTTTTTTTATTTTCCAACGTAGTCTCCCAGAAGTGTCACACACTTTTCCCATCTGTGCCCAAGCTTCCGTATTCCCTCAGTGTAAAAATCTGTGGACTGATGTCTCAGCCAATCGCTCACAGCACTTTTGACTTTATCGTCACTTCCAAACTTCGTGCCCCTCGTGAACGCTTTCAAGGGACCTAACAGGTGAAAGTCTGAAGGAGCAAGGTCCGGGCTGTAAGGAGGATGAGGGAGTAGTTCCCAGCCCAGCTTGTTGATGGTCTGCACCGTTTGGCACCCACTGGCAGATGACCTTTGAGTAGGCAAGATCATCATGGACAATTTTTTGTGTTGTCCCAACAGATAGGCTTAAAGTCCTTGCAATGTCATCCACTGTCACCCTTCTGTCAGACTGAATGAGGTCATTGACTGATTCGATCACCTCAGGAGACCTCACTTCTGTAGGTCTCCCAAGTATTTATTCATACTCAACACTGCTCTGTCCTTCTTTAAACAATTTAGCCCACTTGTAGATATTTTTTGGCTGAAACATGTGACATCATACACAGTTGACATTCTCCTCTGAATTTCAACTGGTTTGCATCCTTCAGCAACCAAAAACGTGATAAATGACCTCTGTTCAATCCTGGATCATCTTTGTTAATCTCCAAAAAGCTCAAAGTTTTTTTTCAATCTGCAAAAAAATTAAATCCCTTTGAAAAAGACCTAAAGGAAAAAAATTAAAAAGAATAAGCTTCTATCTATATTAGAAGTCCTTATACCAAAAGATTCACCTTATTTATTGAATGACCCTCGCAGAAGTCCTTATACTGAAAAATTCAGCTTATTTATTGAATGACTGTCGTATAAGTCCTTATACCAAAAAATTCACCCTATTTACTGAATGACTCTCGTAGAAGTCCTTATACCGAAAAATTCACCCTATTTATTGAATGACGCTCGTACCTAAAAATATACCTGTAAAATGTTTTTTCCACCTTAATCCATCCTGCATATATACAAGTCAACCATCCGTCCGTGCATGGAGTACTGCTGCCATTTATGGTCAGGTGCCCCTGCCGTTCTCCTCAGTGTTCTTGACAAGCTCCAAAGGAGAGTTTGTAATGTGATAGGTACTGATCTGGCGACTCGACTGCAGCCACTTTCCCATCGTCGAAATGTGGCCTCCATCTGTCTCTTCTATAAATACATTCATGGCTTCTGCTCGGATGAGCTTAAGTCACTGATGCCTCCTCAACAGGTGTTTACCCGTGCAACAAGACTGGCAACTGGGTCCCACCCATTCACAGTCAGGTTAGCCAAATGCAGACGACAATTCTACTCCTGCAGCTTCCTCTCTCGCACTTCCCGCCTGTGAAACTCGCTCCCGTATTCTTGCTTTCCTGACGGCTACAACCTCCAGAAATTTAAATGCAAAGTTAATACTCATCTACTAACCAGTGGACTCTAGCTCTCTCCCCTCCCCTGTATAACCTTCACTTTCTCTCCACCTATGTATCTGTCATCGCACCTGCTTTCTCAGCTTTCTATTGTCCCTTCCTAACTAGCTTGTACTCCTCACTCTTTTCTAATTAATCTTTTTACATTTATGTAACCCCCTGCACATCAGTGGCGTTTCTGCCTTGCTCGGGGTGAAATGATTAAAAAAAAAATGGTAACAACGGTTGACATTTTTACGACCCAAAGGTTATTGAGCAATGGGCACAAATATCTGCGCTGTTTCTTCACGCTGATTCTGAAAATCAACTCTGTTTTATCCTAAGACATCACGTTTTCTCAGTGCAGATCATTTCTATTTTGCTTAAAATATACTAAAATGACTAACTCACACAACCAATAGCTTATTTATGCGAGTGACATAGTTGAAATATTTCGTTTCATATTAATTTGATTTATCAAGAAAAAGTATCCAGATAACGTTCAAAATGAATTCTAAGCTAATTCAGATCAGATAAGCTGATCTGAAAATGAGTGATTTTATGAGAGATATCTCACAGGAAAATGTTCTTTTGTCCTCAATGTTCTTATCTTGTTAAAACTTTGTGATTTCTGTTTCTTCTCTACTTTTCATGGGAGAAGCTCTTTAGAAGCCAGTCAAGAACAATGATTTTAGTTTTTATTAGTAGATTTCGCTTTACGCCTAAACCATCATAGGAATTTTATCATATCACTTGAATTTACAGAGGTCTGCTATTTCCATGCAGTCTCTGTACAACATGCAAATGAACATTGATAAATGAGAGTTGTTAGGGTACTTGGCGAGTGTATTTGAGATTGGCAAGATTGGAATATTCTTTATCAGTGCTTAAATAGCCGCCAAGATAGGCATAGCCAATTAGGCACATTTCCTAACCATCCTCATCACCACCAGCATCTTCTAGAACCAAAAATTTATACAAGGCATTTTGATATCTTGGTGCTTATTAACACAATTGAAAAGTGATTTGTTCGCCTTTTTGGCATGCCCTAACGTGCTTCTCTACTCATCAAAATTATTACTTTTTCGGAATAAAATTTAATAGCGGTCCTGGGTATGACGGCATACTGCATCCGGCAGCAAGGCCTCTAATTGGGAGTTTGTGAGGAGCATGGAACCTCTTAATTGCTGTTGTTCCCAGATCCACCCTGGCTCGGAGTGGTAGCATCTGTTAGGGTCCCAGCTATGGGTAAATAGTTGACCCCCAAACCGGGGTCAAAATGCTATGAAAGTATTTATCAAGAAAACTTTATTGAATGAAAAATGTTACCGTATGAACCTGTTTCCATGGAATAACTGTGATTTAAAATAAAAATGTTTCCGGCTTTAAATGACCATTTAGATGTTGATAGGCCGTTAGACCTGAACAAACAACAAAAATTTAACAGGTAAGCGATTCATTTTCTGCTGATGAAAACAGTTGTTTTTAACTAGAAATGCTGAAAGTGCGTTTAGTTAACTTTCTCTGACACCCCCTGTAACTGATTCGTCTTTCTCTTTACTCTCCTCCTACTTAACTTTTACTCTTATGTAGCCCTTGCACATCAGTGGCGGTACCGCCTTGCGTAGGGTGAAATGATTAAAAAAATTCTTTAAAATTCAAGAAAAAGTCTCCAAATTACTTTCAAAATGAATTCTAAGCTATTTCAGATCAGACAAGCTAACTTGAAAATGCTTGATTTTATGAGATATCTCAAAATGTTATTGTACCCTTAATGTTCTTATCGTGTTTAAACTTTGTGATTTCTGTTTCTTTCATACTTTTCATGGGAGAAGCTCTTTAGAAGTCATTCAAGAACAACAATTTTAGTTTTTATTAATAGTTTTCACTTTACAGCTAAACCATCATAGGGATTTATCATATCACTTGAATTTACAGAGGTCTGCTATTTCCATGCAATCTCTGTACAACATGCATATGAACCTTAATAAATGAGAGTTTTTAGCGTACTTGGCGAGTGTATTTGAGATTGGAATATTCTTTATCAGTGCTTAAATAGCCGCCAAGATAGGCATAGCCAATTAGACACATTTCCTAACCATCCTCATCACCACCAGCATCTTCTAGAACCAAAAATTTATACAAGGCATTTTGACATCCTGGTGCTTATTAACACAATTGAAAAGTGATTTGTTTGCTTTTTTAGCATGTCCTTACGTGCTTCTGTACTCATCAAAACAATTACTTTATCGGGATAAAATTTAACAGGAAAGCGATTCATTTTCTGCTAATGAAAACTTTTTTAACTGAAAATTCTGAAAGTGCGTTAAATTATTGAGATACTTTTTCTTTTGTGATAAGTTATTCTAACCTGAAAACATTTAAGGTTGGTTCTACCTGGCCCTGGCATATCGGTGTTAAATGGGTATTTGGGCCTATTTTAAGCAAAATACAAATTATCTGTACTGAGAAAACCTGATGTGATGGGGAAAAATGAACTCGATTTTCATATTCAGTCAAAATACCCCATTCAAAGAGATATGCTGCATCTTAAATATGCGAGTGACAAATTTGATACAATTTGTTTCATGTTAAAATTCTTTAAAATTCAAGAAAAAGTCTCCAAATAACTTTTAAAATGAATTCTAAGCTATTTCAGATCAGATAAACCGACTTGAAAATGCTTTATTTTATGAGATAACTCATAAAATGTTATTGTACCCTTAATTTTCTTATCTTGTTAAAACTTTGTGATTTCTGTTTCTTTCATACTTTTCATGGGAGAAGCTCTTTAGAAGTCATTCAAGAACAGCAATTTTAGTTTTTATTAATAGTTTTCACTTTAATCCTGAAACTGCCATCAAATTTTATCATATCACTTGAATTTACGGAGGTCCGGTATATTCATGCAGTCTGTTTGCAATATGCCTAGGAAGTTGATAACTGAGGGTTGCTAGGGTTCTTGAAGAGTACGCTTGAGACTGGTAAGATTAGAATTTTATTTATCAGGACTTAAAATAGCCACCAAACAACAGTTAAGCATAGACAACTAGGGGGGCACCTTTCCTACCCATCCCCAAAATCACCAACATCTTGTCTGACCAAAACTTTTTATACAAAAACTGAAAAGTGATCTGTTTGCTTTTTTGAATTGCTCTTATGTGCTTCTGTACTCACTAAAATTATTACTTCATGGGGATAAAATGTAACAGGTAAGCGATTCATTTTCTGTTGATGAAAACCTTTTTTTATTTTTTCTGAACGTAAAATGCATTCTTTAAGTTATTAGGGTACCTTTTCTTTTATGGCAAATTATTATAACCTGAAAACGGTTGGTTGTTCTTGGGTCTGGCATACCAGCGCTAAATGGGTATTTTGGCATCTCATCCTTTATACACCCACTGGTGGGTAGGGCAGTAAATTTTTGTTACCGTTTCCGTAACAAATTTTTTTTCTGGGGTAGGGTTTTTAGCGCTGCGCCCAACATTTATAGCACCTGGTATTCCCAAATGGTCACCCATTTAAGTACTGACCAGGCTAAACGTTGCTTAACTTCGGTGATCGGACGAGAACCGGTGTATTCAACATGATATAGCCGTAGACGTATTTCGGAATATTTTCAGCAAAATAGAAATTATCTGGGCTGAGAAAACGTGATGTGATGGGGAAAAATATACTTTAATTTTAGATTCAGCAAGAAAAGATATCCCAGACACATGTGCTCATTTCCCAAAAACAACTAGGTCGAAAAAAGAAATCGTCTGGTGTAATATGCATAAAAATAAGCGAAAAAAATAGTCTTAGATGACCGTTTTGTTTTATGATAAACTTTATTGCCAAGGCAAATGTAAGGAATGTAACAAATATTTATGAACCAAAGTAAAATGCCAGTTTTCAATTTTTTTTTAAATTTAAGAACATTCATGAATATATATCAGGCTAAGAGAAAAATCTATGGTAAATTTGTTGATTAGGCATTAAATTACGCTACATAGCGTCCTTCATTTTAGTTAGCCTAATATTTTTTTTTATAATCGTGTGGCCCTAAGCAAGTCATTTTACTGCCACTGGTGTGCAGGGGGTTACATAGGAGGAATGTTATGAGAAAGAGTGAAAGTTACAGGGAGTGTCAAGAAGAGAGTAGGAGAGGAAAGAATACTGATGAGAGTGGGGTGGACGAAGAAAAAAGCATGAGAGAGAGGATGCTAGTTAGTGAGACAGGAGATGACTGTTGACTTTACATTTGAATTCTTGGAGATTGTAGCTGTCGGGAAAGCAAGTATGCGGAAGGGAATTCCAAAGACGGGAAGTGCGAGAAATGAAGCTGGTAGAGTAGAATTGGCGTTTAAAATTTATTGGTTTCACAGTAAAAGAGTGGGACCTAGTTGCTAATCTTGTTGCTCGAGGAAATTCATATATAGGGGGTACCAGTGAGTTAAGTTCATCGGAGTAGAAGCCGTGAAAGTATTTGTAGAAGATTCAAAGGGAAGCCACCGTGCGTCGGTGAGAAATCGACTGTATCTATGAGCTGCCAAGTCGGGATCGATCACATTACAGATTCTCCGTTGGATTTAGTCAAGGATACCTTGCTGGATAGCAGGAGCAACCGACCAGATATGGCAGCAATATTCAATGTACGGGCGGATGGTAGATATGTATATGTGCAGGATTGTTTCGGATGGAAAAAACTATATACTTATTGGTGTTATTAAATTTTTAAAGTTTCAAAAACTAACGTTTCGCGTTTACCTTAGGGTTCGTGTCTTCTCTATATATATTTTGGTAATTGAAATCTACGCGGTATCTCAGGTCCTAAATTTGTATGGCTTTTTGTAGTCGCTCGACAATATAAGAAAAGTAATATCTTTGATAATAGTTAACGTGAGCTAAAACTATTCAGACACAGGAAATTATCCTTTTAAATACGAACCTGAAGCAACAAAATAATTAGAAACATCGAAAGATTTAGCAAGGAACATTCATTCGTACTTAACCAAATAAGTATATCTATCTATCTATCTATCTATCTATCTATCTATCTATCTATCTATCTAGTTGTAGTTATTCCAATCTATCTATCTATCTATCTATCTATCTATCTATCTATCTATCTGTATAATTTATTTATTATAAATTATACTTCAGAACATATACAAACTATAACAAAATTGTACATTTTTTCGACATTGAAATAACAATGTTTCATCAGGTAGTTAATTATGATAAAAAAAACGTAATATTTGAAAAAAAAAATTAAATAACTCATTTCCTTTTATTTTTGAAAATATTTTCGTTCGAATGAGTTTTTAAAATTTTCTTTTCAAAGATAACGTTTATTAGCATCATTTAACTACCTGATAAGACATAGTTCTTTCAATGTCAAAACAAAATGTACAATTTTGTAGTAGTTCGTAGTTTCTACATGTTCTAAAGTAATAGTTAATGATAAATATTGTTTGCTCTGCTTTTATATCGAGCACTGTTTAAATTAATATTTTGAACGTTGCTAATATTTTCTTCGTTCCTTAATCATTTGGATATATATAACTAAATAAGTATATATATATATATATATATATATATATATATATATATATAGTTGTGAGTTTGTGGCCATGGGTTTCACACGCTTGCGATCGTCTAACGATCCCAGCGTCACAAACCCAGCGTCACAAACTCACACCTATCTATATGAATATGTCAGCTCTATCACCGATATTGAACTCTTTCAGATAAGTACCGCGCATATATAAAATATATATATAAATAAAATTGCATATATATATATCTATATCTATATATATATATACACTTTTCAAATATACAGTTTTCACACGCACACACACACACATATATATATACATAGATAGAGAGATAAAGAGAGAGAGAGAGAGAGAGTTAGAGATAAAGATAGAGTGACAGGCACGGTAGGGTAATGAATAGCGGCTCGGATTGACGACTTAAATCGGAGAGCAGAGTTCGGATCCCAGTAGATTTTATTGCATTCACTTACGTATTAATACCCTTCGGGAAGGTATGAATCTCTATCTCTCTCAGCTAAAGTTTTTATAGCCTTGATTGGCAACCTGCCTAAGAGGAGGAAAATGTGTGAATTCAAAACCTCGAGAGGGCTGGGCTCCATCAGGTTATCTAACCTACTTCTACTCCACCTGCACTGAATATATGTTATGCTTCTACGGAATCATAATCATGATATATTCCGGTGGCTGGTTTGTGCATATACCGCATATATATATATATATATATATATATATATATATATAACACGTTAAAATTTTCTCTTCTCTCATTCCATGCACCTATGGCTTAGTGGGTCGGCACAAAATCGGTCGAGTTTCAATTCTGGCTGGAAGCAAGTGAATGTCTAGCCACACTTAACCAAAAAGGCTTGTATGTAGATGACTAATATATATATATATATATATATATATATATATATATTGTAATGGATAGGAAATTAAGAATTAAAAGCATTTTGGAAAAACCCAACCAAAGCATATAAAGTAAAATTGCACACCCGCAAAAGTAGATTCAAACGACTAAAAACATTTTGGGAAAAATGCAAACTATGGCAAATTTCACAAGTTAGTCTGAAAAGCAAAATTCTGGATCGTGATTAGATACAAAATAGAAAAATGTACGGTGACACTTAAAGCAGAAAGTGTCTCTGGAGCCGGTCACATGACCAGATTTAATTACTTAAGAACTTTCTGTAACCGGTCAACAGAGTCAGATAGAAGCAGCGAGAAAGACTAAACTAAAATGTAACTTCAACTTCAAATCGACCCGGAGATAAGGTAAGATCGCACCTTGTTCTCTTTCTCCTTCTTTCTCGTGTGCCGATTCCTTTTACTTCTTCTCCATCCAAAGCCATTCCTACCAAAGAAACGCTAATACATACGTACGTACGCATATACTCTTTCAACAATTACTACTACGAACATTTAATACAAATCTTGATGCCTTTAATCTTCTCATTGAACATTAATTTCTACGAATTCCTGTTATTCTTTCCTTTTAATAAATTTCTATTTTAACATTAATATATATATATATATATATATATATATATATATATATATATATATATATATATATATTTGACTATTCCCCACTAATCCACACATTCCAACCTTCTGCTGCCAACACGATGAAAGCCTTCTGATGATAATAACCTTCTGATAATTCTGGATAAACCTTGTAAGCTCTAAGGAGCTCGGATATGTATGACAAAATGCTGAATAAATGAAACATCAACCAGCTCCCAACAGCAACAGTGGTGACCCCCGACAGTTGAAAAGAACATCCACATCTTCACTGACGCACACTACGTCTTCAATATATATATATATATATATATATATATATATATATATATATTCCGGAAAAATTTTTTGTACCAAATGGAAGGAATATTGTAAGGTTTGATGAAATGAGCTAATTAGCTCATAGAAATGAACTATAGTTTATAACCACTTGAAATGACGTTTTAAATTTTCCTTTATAAATATATTGGCTCTGGATAACATCCATTGAGCTCTCTATATAGATATAACATTTAATATTTTATATTAAGTTAATCTTGTTGGATTATCCTCTTCTTTAACGGACTGGATATATATATATATATATATATATATATATATATATATAGAGAGAGAGAGAGAGAGAGAGAGAGAGAGAGAGAGGGAGACAGACAGACAGAGAAGATATATGCCAAAGCAAGTCAAGCTATCAAAGTATAACATAGTCCCCATTTATCCATAGTGTGTATACACTGTTTATTCAAAGTGTGTATATATTGTTTATCCAAAGCGTAACCCCGAATAGGGATGTGCGTTGTGGTACACTGGATATCGGCTTGGAACGAGAAACCGGGGAGCCGAGTTCGAATTCCAGTTGAATCCATTGTATTCACTTAAGCGCAAATACCCCTGGGAAAGGTATTAATCCATCTCTTCCTTCCAGTTATGGGTTAAATAGCAGGACAGATTAGGTTCTATAGCCTTGGTCGGCAACTAGTCTACCGCAGAAAGCAATGGCAACCTACTGCGGGATAATCTTCTGCCCAGTCAGTCATGTCTCTTTCGAGACATGATCGGCCAAGCGTGTATTACGTATGGCACTTAACTGACTGAACCCCGAATAAGAACGGTACACATTACTATGGTTGATCAGCGGTAATAGCATAATAAGGAGGCACCCAATTGGTAATGCTTTCTCATTTTGTTTTCAAAGAATCTGTTTTGGAACAGATTTGTATTTTGAGAAAATACAGCATCACTAATCTATATTTATATTTTTAGTTTCTTAATTTTTGGGCAATCAACTTCTTGTTTCATGAATGACAAGAGTCGGTTAAAAGCAAAGGAACAGTTTGCAAAAATTCTCACCAGAAAGAAAAGAAAACTTTGAAATAAGGAAACTACTAAATGTCGGATGTGTTTAATAAACACATGGCGGGGAACTTATCTTAGCTGACGTCTTTCGTCATTTGAGAGACTTTATATAGATACAGATAGAAAGATGAAAGATTTCAGATAGAGTATGTCTATGAAAGCACAATATGAATAAAGACTAAAGGAAAACTTAGCTGACGCGTTTCGTCCGCTGGGGTATTTATATAGATATAAATAGGTAGATAGATTTAAAATCTCATATAGAGTGTATCTGTAAAAGGACGATATGACTAACGACAAAAGGAAAACGTATCTTAGCTGACGTCTTTCGTCCTTTGAAAGACTTTATATAGATGCAGATAGAAAGATGAAAGATTTCAGATAGAGTATGTCTATAAAAAGACAATATGAATAAAGACTAAAGGAAAACTTAGCTGACGTCTTTCGTTCTTTGCGAGACGTTATATAGATATAGATACGTAGATAGATGTAAAATCTCAGATAGAGTATAACTGTAAAAGGACAATATGAATAAAGACTAAAGGAAAACTTATCTTAGCTGACGTCTTTCGTCCTTTGAGAGACTTTATATAGATATAGATACGTAGATAGATGTAAAATCTCAGATAGAGTATAACTGTAAAAGGACAATATGAATAAAGACTAAAGGAAAACTTATCTTAGCTGACGTCTTTCGTCCTTTGAGAGACATTATATAGATATAGATAGGTAGATAGATGTAAAATCTCAGATAGAGTATAACTGTAAAAGGACAATATGAATAAAGACTAAAGGAAAACTTATCTTAGCTGACGTCTTTCGTCCTTTGAGAGACATTATATAGATATACATAGGTAGATAGATGTAAAATCTCAGATAGAGTATAACTGTAAAAGGACAATATGAATAAAGACTAAAGGAAAACTTATCTTAGCTGACGTCTTTCGTCCTTTGAGAGACTTTATATAGATATAGATAGGTAGATAGATGTAAAATCTCAGATAGAGTATAACTGTAAAAGGACAATATGAATAAAGTCTAAAGGAAAACTTATCTTAGCTGCCGCGTTTCCTCGTCTGATGGATTTTATCAAGGCAAATATAAGGATTTTATAAGGATGTAAAATCTTGGAGTATATGTGTAAAAGGAGAATATTTATAAAAAGAAATCTTATTTTAGCTGCTGTGTTTCGTCCTCTGAGGGACTTTATATAGATATAGATAAGTAGATAAATATAAAATCTCCTATAGAGTATATCTGTAAAAGGGAGATATGAATAAAGAATAAAGAAAAACTTATCTTAGCTCTCGCCTTTCGTTCGCTGAGGGACTTTATATAGATATAGATAGGTAGATAGATGTAAAATCTCAGATAGAATATTAACTCTCAGAGTAGTTTATCATTTTTCCAATCATCATCGGCTGAATGTGTAGGGGCCTCGGTGATGCTAGGGGAATTGGTCTTGTGCCAAACTCGTTCGAAGTCCCCCCAATTTAAATTTCAGAAGGTTGAAGGTTGTTTGTTGAAATGTGAACGAACAAAATATTTCGTGTGTACATTAAAGCAAAGATTTATTTACAGAATGACAAAAGTGTAAGAGAGAAAATATAAGTGAAATTTTGTTAACAGAACACTATAATATATTTGCGAAAAGAAAAATGTTCATTGAGAAAATGCATGCACTTTTGTAGTTAAAATTGTTCGTAGTAATAATGTAGGTATTTGAAATGTCCGCAGAAGTTTAGAGTTCATGGTTGTGTAGTAACGGAATGTAAAGTCTTTGTTCCTTCCTCTTTTTAAATGGTCGCGACAGGTTGAGAGAAAGAGGAGGCAAGACAATTAAAAATAGTACTTTAAACATGTATTTTGTCGTTGTGTTGTTTTCTTTAGCGGCGTTGTGTGGAAATGAAGAAAAAGACGTTGAAAGAAGAGGTTGAATGAAACTATGATGTGCCCTGCGTACGGGTGGGCTTCTTGAATTTTCTTTCGTTACATTGCCACGAGGTTTTCAGTTAAACGCTCCCATGTCGACTGACTTTTGTCGACTTACTATTGGTTGGTTTAAACAGTGAAACTTCTCATGATGGCGACTTCAACAGACCTTTTCACATCTGGATGTGAAAATACGTCATATATGAATTTTCTGTTTTTAATCCAATCGGGACTCAGAATTTGCTTTTCTCACTGACTTGTGAATTTTTCTTAGTTGGATTTTTCCAGTCATTTGAATCCACATTTGCGGGTGTGCAATTTTACTTTGGATTTTCCCAAATACTTTTAGTCGTTTGAATCCGATTTTGCGGGTGTGCAATTTATTTTGTGTTTTTAGTTGGTTGATGGATGATATAAGATTTGTATCCTATAAATGCGTAACCCGTGTTAAAACTGAATACAGTTTTCTCCTTTAAAAAGAACATCATGCAGTTTTCAGGTTTGAATTATTTAAGATATTAGCCTAGGGCGTTTGATTTTACGCCATATTAGCTTATTAATAACTAAATTTCGTATGGTGCACAAAGTTGTAATGGTTAACGATCTGAGACATTTTAAAATATTACCAATATAAACGAATTAATATCTATATTATTTTAGTTTGAGATTAATTTATATATTATATATTTGAAATAATAAAAGAGTGTGAATCTAATTATGTTATTCAAAATATCTAATACACATATTAATTTTCAAGATATATATTACATATGTTATTTTAGTTTAAAGTAATATAAATAAGAATTGTATTATGAAAAAAATTCAACATTCATTCATTCCCTTTCATTTTCAGATGTTAAATTACGTCATTTAGCACTCTTTATAATTAACCTTGATTCTTAGCCTTATGTATATTTATGAAGAGTCTGCAAAAAATGAAGTCAGTTTTACTACTGCTAAGGAAAAGTTGCTGCAAAATAAAATCCTTATATTTGCCTTGATAAAATCCATCAGAGGACGAAACGCGGCAGCTAAGATAAGTTTTCCTTTAGCCGTTATTCATATTGTCCTTTTACAGATATACTCTATCTGAGATTTTACATCTATCTACCTATCTATATCTATATAAAGTCCCTCTGAGGACGAAACACGACCGCTAAAATAAGTTTTCTTTTTATTAATATTATCCTTTTACACATATACTCCAAGATTTTATATCCATCTCTTCATCTATATCTATATAAAGTCTCTTTTGTCTTTATTCATATCGTCCTTTTACATATATACCCTATCTGAGATTTTACATCTATCTACCTATATATATATATATATATATATATAAAGTCTCTCAAAGGACAAAAGACGTCAGCTAAGATAAGTTTTCCTTTTGTCGTTAGTCATATCGTCCTTTTACAGTTATACTCTATCTGAGATTTTACATCTATCTACCTATCTGTATCTATATGAAGTCTCTGAAAAGACGAAAGACGTCAGTTAAGTTTTCCTTTAGTCTTTATTCATATTGTCCTTTTGTAGACATACTCTATCTGAAATCTTTCATCTTTCTATCTGTATCTATATAAAGTCTCTCAAAGGACGAAAGACGTCAGCCAAGATACGTTTTCCATTTGTCTTTAGTCATATCGTCCTTTTACAGATACACTCTATATGAGATTTTAAATCTATCTACCTATTTATATCTATATAAATACCTCAGCGGACGAAACGCGTCAGCTAAGTTTTCCTTTAGTCTTTATTCATATTGCCGTTTTACAGACATACTCTTTCCGAGATTTTACACCTATCTACTTATCTATATCTATATAAAGTCCGTCAGAGGACGAAACGCGTCGGCTCGGATTAGTTTTCTTTTTGTCTATATTCCTATTGTTCTTTTGCAGATACATGTTTAGTTATATCTGAAATTTTACATACATAATATGTGTATGTAGGTATATATAAATGATATTAAAAAGACCCTGAATTAAAGTCGTGCAATGCCAAAAGGCCCTGATAAACATATAAATAAAGCAAACAAGAAGATAAAGAAGCAGGCACTCTTCAATCTAAAGCCAAGAAGTGATAAGCTAGGGTAATTAATGACACATTTCCTATATATATATATATATATATATATATATATATATATACGCTCTGGAAGAATGGTAGACTTTGAAAAACAGTAGCTACTATAGCGTCTACGCATCGTTCATTCAGCAATAAATTAGAACATTCTTAGCGATTGGGCGAGTATAATGATAATATACACGCTAAAAAGTCTGCCTCCTTCTACCGAGCGCCCATAGCTCAGAAGTAGAATCGCCGACTGACGCTAATTCGGTCGAGTTTCAATGCTGGGTAAAAAGCAATCGGATGTCTAACCGTACTGATGAGCTGTAATACAGCGAAACAGATCTGTCTGCGGATGACTATATATATATATATATATATATATATATATATATACTAAATTTTGCCCAGTAAAAGGCTGGTGAGTTACTCAAGGATTTCAGTCAAAACACTAACCCTCATCTCTTTAGTAATATTGTTTTTTACAGATATATTTTTATTTATATCTGAAATTTTATACACAGATAGACACACAAACACACACACACTTTTTAAGTGGATAATTCTAAATGAAAATAGAATGGTTCTTTTGTTATTATTTCTTTGCAAAATCTTACAATGAAAATAGCGACAATTTAGCCATTGCACCCTGTAGATTTGCTATATACATCTATATATACACTCCCGGCCATAATTATTTGGTCAAACCCCAGTATTTTAAAAAATGATGTATTTCATATTATTTTTTAGTATTTATTGCCAAATGAAAATAGAATGGCTCTTTTGTTATTATTACTTTGCAAGATTTTACAAGTCAAAGAAGCAAAGATGAACTCGTCCGAATCACCCTAAATTTTCTTCATTCTTTCATTGATGAAACTGCAATGTAGATAATTATTAAATATTTATAAATTCATTTGATGCACATGTTATTGTGCAGTATTAACAGAAAAACATTCCATTTTCATTTACAATTATTCACTTGGCAATAAATACTAAAAAATAGTATTAAATACATCATTTTTTTTTAAGCATTGTGGTGGCCTAATAATTATGGTCGGTGGTGCAACTGAGCATCAGGAAGATACTACTAAAGTTCCTGGGACACGCAATGAGGAAGGAGGGCTTGGAGAATCTGATACTAACAGGCCAGATAGAGAGAAAAAGAGACAGGGGAAAGCAACTGATAACATATTTGAAGGACCTAATCAGGTGGATGACGAAACGAGGATTGCATGTTGTAAAAGGAGAAAACGTGCACAGAGCCACCAGGGATAGAGAAACGTGGAAGGCCATGATCGCCTACGCCCTGAAGGGACAAGGCACATAGAAGAAGAAGTGTATATATATATATATATATATATATATATATATATATATATATTGGAGGAGACGATGAATAAATTGCCGCATAGGTTACGCAAAAGTGAAAATAAAACTCATTATTTTAACAAATATACTTACGAAAATTACACAAACATATCTTGAAATACAAATAGTAAATTTATTCAATAAAATCGCCATTGGCTTCAACCACGGCGTACAGATAACTTCGGAATCTCATGCATCTCTTCTGAACCATCTCCTTATTTAAGTTGCTGAATGCAGCCATAATCCTTGCCTTCATTTCATTATTGCCAAGTGGATACATTATTCCCAAGTGGATAATTCTAAATGAAAATAGAATGGTTCTTTTGTTATTATTACTTTGCAAAATTTTACAAGGCTAATAGCGACAATTTAGCCATCGCATCCTGTAAATTTGCTATATATACCCTACCGGCCATAATTATTAGGCCACCCAAATTTTTATTTAAGATGGTGAGTGCAGCCATAATCCTTGCCTTCAGTTCATTTTGGGTATTAAAAGGAGTTTTGTGGGTTGTTCGCTCAACTGCGCCCCACACATAATAAAGGGGACAGCAGTGTGGGAAGATAATTGGTCTGTTGTAAAGGGTGATGCGGCCGCAGAAATTGTCTGACGGTTATGACTGAGTTCTCTTGTTTGTGTGGCATGGTGCAGAGTCCTGTTGCCAGGTATACGATCTTTCAGCAGACACCCAATTGACCCCAGGCAGCACTACCTCCTCAAAACACTTGATGTCGGCCCCCGTATTCAGTCTTAGGCTCTCACCCCCAAATTCTGGAGTTCTTTTCTTATCAAAACAATCACAGTGTGTTTTTCGAATTTCCGTATTTTCGTAATCACCATTAGACTCATTAAACTCTTCCCAAATCCTCTGCACTGTCCTCAAATTCACACATAAACGCTCTAAAATATTCGTATTTGAGCCTCCGGTACGACCTCCCTCCACCAAAAAGTACAGTATGCTGATTAAAAATCTTTGGCGGAGTGAATTGCGTCAGGGTGTTTTTTTTTCTGATGATGGTGCCCAACTGACCCTACTATACTGTGCAGTCGACAAAATATAAAACAAAAATACGTCTGCATGAAATTAAAAACGTATAAAATATTAAAAAACTACCCATCACATCCTATGTGTGTGTGTGTGTGTGTGTGTGTGTGTGTGGTCAAATTTTTATCTTTATGGTTTTTCTGCCTTTATATATGACACTATGCTAGTGTGCAGACGAAATCTGGTCGGGGCTCAGGTGAGCATCAACCACACGGAAAGCTAGAGACACGTTTTATACAATGATTATTTTCGCTTGATGTCTTCATAAATCTCAAAACTGACCACTGGTCAGCGGTTAGCGGAAGATTTTCGCCGATTCTATTTTCGTCCATTCGTTCGTTTTGATTTACAAGCGTCTGTCAAACAGACTTCATCCTTAACTGCCCTAAAACGCATTCAAGCTCACAGAAGCAGATTAGTGCCTGTGCTCTCGTATTTATGAATATCCTCCACAGCTCGCCACTCTTCTTCCCGTCGACGTCCGCCATTCCTCGCATCTGAAACCCTTGGTTCTTTATTTCGACATCCACCATTTCCTCCATCGCCCTCTTTCTAGAAAATACCAAGAACAAAGTTTTGAAATCTATGAACATTTGCCCAACTGCCAGCAACAATGAAATCTATCTGTCCCAGTTTGTTCATTATCTATCTATCTATCTATCTATCTATCTATCTATCTATCTATCTATCTATCTATCTATTGTTTTGTACATGCATATATATATATATATATATATATATATATATATATAAATCCAGGTAAAATCTGGTCGGGGCTCAGGTGAGCATCAACCATATGTGTATATATATATATATAATCTAAATCTAATCTAATCTAAACTTATTTATAAATGTAACTTTGTGTGTGTGTGTGTGTGTGTGTTCGTTATCTATAGACTCTGAAGCAGCTGAACCGATCTTCTTGAAAATTTACACAGTTGTACTATAAGCGTCTGCGAGTGTTCTTAGCTAGGTTTTGTGTTGAGGTACCCCCGATAAATATCGAAAATCGATAATAAAAAACTCGGGTTATGGAAGGAGTGGTCTGATTTTAATCAAATTTAATACACTCATAGACAAAGACATAAGAAACTATTTTCAGAAGTTTTAAGGTTGCAGTTCTTACAATATTGCATAAAATCGATAATATATATATATATATGTATATATATATATAGTGATGATCATCCACGTATACTGTCTTAATATGTATAGGAAAGAATATTAATAAATAAAGACTTGTTTCTGATGAAGGACCGAGGACGGTCTGAAATATAAAAATACAATAAAAATAAACAAATACTGTTTAAAAAAGTACGTTTTTAAATTCAAAACTTTTTATTAATATTCTTTCCTATATATATATATATATATATATATATATATATATATATATATATATAAAAGGCAATATGTTTGTGTGTGTGTCTATTTATCTGCCTGTATGTCTGTATTTTTTCAGCCCTTTTATTTTAGTTTTTGCTTCGGGTTTTGCTCTAAGTAGATATAATTGTTGTTCTTAGTCTCAGCCATGATACCATTTACTCAGAGGACTTATTTAGCTTTAAAAATTCAGCTTATGACCAAAAACACTTATTTGATATCGATACCAGGAAATCAAAATTTGACTTACAACCATTCATTTTTCTTTCAGTCTACGTTTTCGCTTTAACTGGAAACAACTATTGCTTTTTAGTCTTTCGAGCCAACGTCCAAAGAGTCTGAGCTCCAGGACCATAGATTAGTTTTAAAGCTTTCATTATACCCGAGCAACACTGGGCTATACTACTAGTATATATATATATATATATATATATATATATATATATATATATATATATAGGTCAAGAGGACCCAGGGTTTTACGATTTTAAGTGCTGGGCAAAACAATGTAAACACCTAATAATATAACAGCCTAGTTTGGAAACTGTTGGTTAATTGCCATACTTGACATGCTTAGGCGATCATGTCTCGAGACAGGCAGAACATTTTCCCGTAGTTATTTTGTGCGGTAGAACGGTTGCCAACCAAAGTTATAGAACTTAATCTATTCTGTTATTTAACTCATATCTGGGAGGAAGAATAGATAGATTAATTATTTTATTTGAATTAAACTGTCAAAACCTGTCTATTTTGATGTGGGTTGATTTAATATTAGTATTATTTTCTAAAATAGTTGTTTTTTTTTACAGATATTATTTAAATAAGTATATTAAACAGTTAACTATTTAAGTTTTATCAATTAACCATCATCGACAATCTCACCTACCTCCCATTAGCATGGACCAGGCTTGCCTCCCAGAGAGTAAAACACTACGCCTCCTTGGTCTCACCCTTTCAGCGGACCTCAAATGGAATGACTATATCGAATCCATTGCTAAATCCGCTGCTATGAAAGTCGGTTCTCTGTGTAGGGCCCGGAAGTTTTTTCCGTCTAAATCTATCCTGCACATTTACAAATCTACCATCCGCCCGCGCATTGAATACTGCTGCCATATCTGGTCGGGTGCCCCTGCTGTTCTCCTCGGGCTTCTCGATAAGGTTCAGAGGAGGGTCTGTAATGTGATAGATACCGACTTGGCAGACCGCCTGCAGTCTCTCTCCCACCGGCGCGACGTGGCTTCCCTGTGTCTCTTCTATAAATACTTTCACGGCTTCTGCTCCGATGAACTTAGATCACTGGTGCCCCCTAAATACAAATTTGCACGAGATACTAGATTAGCAACTAGATCCCACCCTTTTACAGTGAAACCGATAAAATGCAGCCGTAACTTCTACTCCAACAGTTTCTTTCCTCGCACTTCCCGACTGTGGAGTTCTCTTCCAAACGATTGCTTCTCCAGGAGTTTAAATGTAAGGTCAATACACACCTCCTAACACACTAACCTGCTCCCATTCTATCAAGCACTCTTCCCATCTGCCCGACCCTCATCCTCGCTATCCTTACTCATCCCTCACCTTTCTCCTGACATTCCCTATGTCTATCCACTCCTTCTCTTTACCTTCCCCTATGTAGCCCCATGCGCAATAGTGGCAGTGGAATGCCTTGCTTGGGGTGAGATGATTAAAAAAAAAAAAAAGAAAGAATTTTGATTGATCAACTTCCCCCTATGATTTAGGAACTATTTCTGGAAGGAAATGTCATCTTTCAGGATGATAATGCACCCATTCATACTGCTAAAGTTGTAGCTGAATGAGACAAGTAACATTCTAGTGAAGTAGAACGTCTTATCTAGCCACCACAGTCTCCAGATCACAACATCATTGAACAGTTATAGTTATTTTTATGTAAAAAAAGTGAGAAATGGTTATCGTTTACCATTATCATTGAAAAAACTGGAGGCCGTTTTAGCTGAAGAACATATGAACATTTGTCTGGAAACAATCCACACTTTGTACGAGTCGACCCCAAGCAGTAATCACTGCCAAAGGCATTCCTACCAATTAGTGAAATAAAATAAATTGGGTTGAAATTTCAAGTTGTCTCCATTATTTTGTCCACACCCATCAGGTTTTTATTATATATATATATATACACACACACACCAGGTGTTTATATATTTTTCAGGTGCCTCGATACGCTGAATTTATATATATATAAATATATATATGTATAATTAAGCGTTACCTATTCTTTATTTTATCATGATATATATATATATATATATATATATATATATATATATATATATATAACATTTTTACCATTTTTGATTTTAACATCAAGCCGCATCACTTTGTATATATATATATATATATATATATATATATATATATATATATACAAAGTGATGCGGCTTGATGTCAAAATCTTAAAGGATATGCTATTAATATTAATTATTAAAAATTGATCCAGCTATAAAGCTGAATGTAATTAAAACTATTTCATCTCAGATCTAATATATATATATATATATATATATATATATTGATTGATTGTTTAATTACTTAAGTTTTGGTCATAATAAAATCAGACCAGTGCACATTTGTATTAAAAAGTATTCAATACAACCATATTATAGAATTTTTGAAAATTTTTCATTTGTAAACGAGTTATTACGCCACCTAGGTTTCTGCCATATGGTGTCTTCAGGCGATTTGCAATAACTGATTTTAGCGTCTACTGTTTTTTTTAAGAACACTTACATAACACTGGCTTTTGGAACACTCACGTGATGGGGAATGTTTGAACGCGCAATCTTTAAAATTACGTGAGCGATCTTAAAAAAACGGTAAACAGTAAAATCAGTTATTGGAAATCGCTGGAAGACACCACATGGTAGAAACCTAGGTAGTGTAATAACTCGTTTACAAATGAAATATATAGATGAGCTGTGATGTCTAACCGAACTGATGAGCTGTGATAAAGCGAAACATCTGTCTGCGGATAGCTATTTACGCCCAACACCCTGATTGAGTATTCTGGAAGATTGGTAGACTTTGGAAAACAGTAGCTACTCTAGCATCTACACATCGTTCATTCAGCAATGAATTAGAACACTCTCAGTTATTTGGCGTGTGCATAATGATAATGTACACGCTAAAAGTCTGCCTCTTTCTACCGAGCGCCTATAGCTCAGAGGTAGAATCGCTGACTGACGCCAATTCGAAACGGGTTTCAATCCTGGATAAAAAGCAATTGGATATCTAACTGTACTGGTGAGCTGTGATACAGCGAAACATATCTGTCTGCGGATGACTATATTTTATAATATTATAAAATAGTTTAAATATTATGGAATATTATAAAATATTTTTTTATGAAATTTATATTTTATAAAAAATATATTTTATAAAAAACAATAAAAATAAGAAAAACAATAAAAGCACACACCCCAATACAAAATAACATACATTAAATTAAGGAGTAACTAACCCCAAAACAAAACAACACCTACCAACCCCTAAACCAAATAACAACACGCTAGGCGCCAGCAGCATCAGCCCTCTCAAGATTAATAGATTAACCTATCCCGAACTCTGCTAAAAACAAACACTTAACCCTAAGACCTTAAAAAGGTCAACAGAAGTCAAAATACAGACCAACCCCTCTAACACCCAAAAATATCAAATCCAACACAAATAAACTGGCTTTTCAACTAGATAATTTCTTATTTCTAAAAAATCACCTGAGGAAGAAGCCAAAAACATAATGGGCTGGCTTCGAAACATGAAAAGTTTTGTGTAGTGACACTATGAATTTAAAAACATTGTAACAACCATTACAGTATATATATATATATATATATATATATATATATATATATATATATATATGTTACATATAAAAAATTCAAATGTTCCAAGATTTTATGTCTATTTTACGGAGTGAGACTCGCAAATCGGCGATCTTAATCGTAATGGTAAAATATACTTATTTGTTTGAGTGTGTGTATGCGAAGAGACAGTACAAGTAAAGGTTGCGAAAAGGAAAGAAAGAAAAGGAAAGAAAAGGAAAAGAAAGAAAAGGAAAGAAAAGGAAAGGAAAGGAAAGAAAAGGAAAGAAAGAAAAGGAAAGAAAAGGAAAGGAAAGGAAAGAAAGAAAAGGAAAGAAAAGGAAAGGAAAGAAAAGGAAAGAAAAGGAAAGGAAAGGAAAGAAAGAAAAGGAAAGAAAAGGAAAGGAAAGAAAAGGAAAGAAAAGGAAAGGAAAGAAAAGAAAGAAAAGGAAAGAAAAGGAAAGGAAAGGAAAGGAAAGAAAGAAAAGGAAAGAAAAGGAAAGGAAAGAAAAGGAAAGAAAAGGAAAGGAAAGAAAAGAAAGAAAAGGAAAGAAAAGGAAAGAAAAGGAAAGGAAAGAAAAGAAAGAAAAGGAAATAAAAGGAAAGAAAGAAAAGGAAAGAAAAGGAAAGGAAAGAAAAGGAAAGAAAGAAAAGGAAAGAAAAGGAAAAGAAAGAAAAGGAAAGAAAAGGAAAGGAAAGGAAAGAAAAGGAAAGAAAGAAAAGGAAAGAAAAGGAAAGGAAAGAAAAGAAAGAAAAGGAAAGAAAAGGAAAGAAAGAAAAGGAAAGAAAAGGAAAGGTTGCGAAAAGGAAAGAAAGAAAAGGAAAGAAAAGGAAAAGAAAGAAAAGGAAAGAAAAGGAAAGGAAAGGAAAGAAAAGGAAAGAAAGAAAAGGAAAGAAAAGGAAAGAAAGAAAAGGAAAGAAAAGGAAAGGAAAGAAAAGGAAAGAAAAGGAAAGGAAAGAAAAGAAAGAAAAGGAAAGAAAAGGAAAGGAAAGGAAAGAAAGAAAAGGAAAGAAAAGGAAAGGAAAGAAAAGGAAAGAAAAGGAAAGGAAAGAAAAGGAAAGAAAAGGAAAGAAAGAAAAGGGGAAGAAAGAAAAAAAAGGGGAAGAGAAAAAGAAGAAAGAAGATGGGAACAGTGTGTTAGATTGGCAGACAGAAGGAAACGCTGACAAATGGAGGTGGGGTAAGTCGAGATAGATACATTATTCTTCTTCTTCTTCTTCTTCTTCTTCTTCTTCTTCTTCTTCTTCTTCTTCTATGTGCCCTGTCCGTTCAGGACGTAGGCAATCATGGCTCTCCAAATATGTTATCCCTTATATTCCCCTGTCTTTTTCCCCCTCTATCTGGCCTATTATTATCAGGTTCTACAAGCCCTCCTTCCTCATTGCATGTCTCAGGAACTTCAGCTGTCTCTTCCTGATGCTCAGTATTAATTTCCTTTTCATTTCTACCGTTTCCAAAACCTCATCATTGCTCACATGCTTCGTTCATGATATCCGCATCATCCTTCTGTAGAATCACATTTCAGTTGCTTCAAGTTTTTTCTTCATCTTTCATCATATTGTCCAGCATTCAATGCTATATTGACGAACTGGCATCACATAGCAATCCAGTACTCTCTTCTTTCTTTCTAGTGAAATTGTCCTGTTTCTTAATACTCTTCTCAGATCCTGGAATGCATCCTTGTGCTTTTGGATCTCAGGAAAATAAATTTATAGAAACTGCTGTGACCACAAAGTGAGGGGTCAGTTTGTATATTGATTGTAATATGGAACTGATCCCCCACTTTATATCCAGTATTCATCTGTAGAACCACCTTTCGATTGCTTCGAGTGTTTTTTTCTTCATCTTTGATGATATTGTCCAGCATTCACAGCCATATTGAAGAACGGACATCACATAGCAATCCAGTACTCTCTTCTTTGTTTCTAGCGAAAGTTTTCTGTTGCTTAATACATTACTCAACTTTTGGGATGCTTCCTTTGCCATGCCAATTCGCCTTAATTATGGAAATAATAGAACAGAAAGAGGCTCACAACTTTTCGTCTGTGGGCAAGAGGTTGTAGGATAAAAGATAATTCCTAGAGCCAAATAAATATCTGAAAACGTCTCAGTCTTGTGTAAACAGCTGTAATATCTTTTGTTCGTTATCGTTTCGCTAAATTGCAGGAGACTTTGAAAAATATAATGAAAATTTTAAGAAATCTTGTCACATTGGCAAAGTTGTGATAAAAACAACTGTTGAAATACTTTAACACTTAACTGGTATATTTTGAATTGTTCCATTGACATACTAACGAAACTATCAAGTGGGAAGTATTTAAACATAAAAAAATAAATACGGTGATTAATAACAGAAGAATAAAACTGCTTGAACGAAAACTTTGATTAGGAAATATAAGTGCGTATAACTAAAGACATAAGCGAACACTTTTAATTAAGTCTTTACGATTATATCAGGTGTTAAAGAAAGTTTAAAATTTAATTTAAGATATCAACATGCTTAACCAATATCCATTTTAATATTATTTTCTTCAAACATTAACCAGAAAAAGTGAAATGTTATAAAGGCTTATATTTTAATTAATCGAATTAAATTTTGATACAATAATTGATTCAATATGGTTAGCAAGCCTACCTCGCTAAATCAATTACGACTGAGTAGTGAGTTTCATTCTCACTATGTGCTCCATACATACGCTCTTGAACCACATCTAAACTACGCTTGGATAATCACCGCTTTTAGCAACCTTGTCTCACTAAGTCAGTTACGACATAAATAGTGAGTTCGATCCTCACTGGCTGTCTCATATATTCGGCTTTGCACCACAACTAAGCTTCTTCTTCTATGTGCCCTGTTCTTTCAGGACGTAGGCGATTATAGCTTTCCACGTTTCCCTATCCCTGGTGGCTCTTAGCACGCTTTCTCCTGTTACACCACACAACATTCGTTCCGTCATCCACATGATCAGGCTCTTTAAACATGTTATCCGCTTTTTCCCTCTATCTGGCCTGTTAGTATCAGATTCTCCAAGCCCTTCTTCCTCATTGCATGTACCAGGAACTTCAGCCGACTCTTCCTGTTGCTCAGTATTAATTTCCTTTTCGTTTCCATCCTTTCCAAAACCTCATCATTGCTCAAATGCTCGATCCATGATGTCCGCAGCATCCTTCTGTAGAATCACATTTCAATTGCTTCTAGTCTTTCCTTCATTTTCGATGATATTTTCCAGTATTCACTGCCATATTGAAGAACTGACATCACATAGCAATCCGGTACTCTTTCCTTTGTTTTTAGAGAAATTGTCCTGTTTCTTAATACTTTACTCAACTTCTGGAATGCTTCCTTCGCCATGCCAATTCGCCTTCGGATCTCTGTGTCGCACTTTCTCTCTTTTGTTAGAACACTTCCCAACGCTTCACAAGGTGTTTGATCAAGTTGCTGCGGAAAACCCAGGGCAGTGGGAATAGGGTAAATAACTTCAGGCCTTCCACGATGTTAAATGCAGAGTTGAAGACTTTAGTCAAGGTCCTAGCCAGTTGTTTGCAGGCTGTCCTCTCTGGTCTGATTGGCCTCGTGAAGTATAAGACCATTCAGAACAGCCTTCATTTGGTACGCTTGATCATCGAGAAAGTTGACAATGAAGCCGTGCTGATGAATTTAGATCAGTCAAAGGCATTTTATATGGTTGACTATCGTTTTCTGGAGTCTGTCCTTTCGGCAGTTGGTTTTCGGCCGTACTTTCGCATTTGGATCCGACTTCTTTAAGCGTCCCTTGGTGCGCTGGTGGAAGTTAATGTAGTTCGATCGGAGTCTTTCCTATTGCCTCGCTCTGTTCATCAAGGTAGTCTGCTTTCGCATTTGCTTTACGTTCTTGCGTTGGAATCGTTCCTTCGCAAGTTGAGGGAGAATCCAGTCTTACGCAGGATATCCTTACCTGTTGCTACCATTTAGGCTAGGTATTCTGCCAATACTGACAACGTTTCAGCTGAGATTGACGAAGTCATCAAAGAGTACGAGAAGGTGACAAGGGCCAATATCAACTGCGATAAGTCTATTGGCTTGCGGTTGGGCGTATCGAAGGGAGTTTCTCTTTCTGGGCCTTTCCTCTGGACGGATGGGACGGTCAAGATTCTCGGTGTCTGCTTCGGTCCTGATTTCCAGTTAAAAATGAATTGGTCGGAGGTACAAGAGAAGGCCGAGGCTGCAGGTCATTTATGGGTTTAGAGGAATCTTTTCTTAAAGGAGAGGACGGAAGTATGTGTTTCACACATCTACCCGTTTCCTCTTTACCGACTCTCTGTGCTTTCACTCCCGTATGCCATATTAATGCCAACGTTTCCTGAGTGTCAGAGAGAATTCGAAAAACAACGAACAGAGTGGCATGGCTCACATTAAAAAAAAATACGCCAAAGAAAAATTAAAAAGAGTCAACAAAATTAATAAAGTTATTTTGCTGTCATGACCATGTTTCGGGTGTGGTCAAATACATTGGTATAGAGATTGTCCTTTTAAAGATAAAAAATGTTTTAATTGCAATCAACTGGAACACAGAAGTTCCCACTGCAGGATTAAGAACAAGACAAAAACGTTTTGTAAAAATTACCAAGTCCGATGAACTAGAAAGCCATACCATAACATCAAAGAATATACTGAAGTAGAAGTATTTGAAAAATACATAAGGATACAGATTGATTCGGGTTCATACTTATCCATAATTAATTATCAAACACAGAAAAAAGCTGGGTAAGCTGACATTGTTAAAAACGACCCGAATAGTTAAAAATATAACTGGCGACCATATTACGATCCACAATTTAACATCATTGTAGCCAGCGAATATGAGTGAATCATTCAAATTCCTTTTTTCCTATAGTAAAAAGTAAGTTCTATTCGGACAGCTTCTTCCCAAGAGGCTTACAGCCACATGACGTTGAATCACCGGTACGATCACCGAGGTTAAGCAACGTCGTGTCAGATCAGTTCTTTGCAACTTCTATCTCATTTTTATGTTTCTTTATAATAATTTTCCACTTGCAAATAACTCGGATGTCGTGTAGTAGATATCGGCTCAGAATGAAAAATCTGAGAGCCCGAGTTCGAATTCCAGTTTAATTCGTTATGTTCACTTACCCGTAAATATAATTGGGAAAGGTATTAATCCATCTTGTATCCCTCCGGGTATTGGTTAAATAGCAGAACAGATTGAGTTCTATAGCCTTTGTTAGCAAACAGTCTACTTCAATAAAGATGTTTGCGTAAGGTTAACACCCCAATCTGTAAAAAGACAAGTTATAGAAGCATCGACGATCCGTCGATAGCGTGGGGTCGTCGATAGCCTATGCTACTCTGGGAGCGATGGTGGCACTATGTTGAAAATAACTCAAGAGCCACTCGACGTAGTGGCTTATTGTGTGGTGTTATATGAACGTAGGAAACGGTAAGAATTGAAGTTCATGTCGCTCTCCTGGTAAGATAATTTTTAAGACTAATGATTGTGAAAAAGTCTGGCGAGACCAGTTTTGGGGAAGATTGGTTGATTCATTTTTTATGCTTGATTAACCGTTTCTAGGTTATTTAAAGCCAGAAAATATTTTAAGACTGCAAGAACTTTTTGTGGGGGATAATAATGTTTTAGTGATACAATTTTAAATAATTAGCCCAGGTTACAAGGATGCATTTTGATATAAAAAATATTAATAAAGTCAAGAAAAAGATTAAAATTTATAGTAAGGGATTTTACTGAATCCTACTTGTTAATACAAAAAAGTTTTCATTCATAAAGTAGTTGTAAAATAGAGAAATTAGAAATAGAACGTTTGGAAGATTCTAGATCATTCTAGTATAATCGAGAAAAATCAAAATGATTCGCGATGATTCGAGAAATATGCTAAATAGGTGGTGCTAGCCCCTATAAAAATAGGTTTTGGTTAGAACGTTGTCAGTTGTAAAAAGGAATTTCTGGCATTATTAACTCCGGCGTGATTTGCGGATTAGTATATCCAGCCGAAAGAATTTCTATGAAAAGTTGCCGCCCAACAAAAGCTCAAAATAGAACCTTATCGAACAAATCTGGTAAATAGAAATTTTGAATATTTTCATTGACCAAAGTAAAAATTAATCTATATATATATATAAAAGGCAATCTGTGAGTTTGTGTTTGACTGTTCTCTATGCACGCCTACATTTTTAAGCTACGCCATTCAAACTTTCTAGGGACACATATCTACAGGGAAGCCAGGTCGACACATACTTTTTGAGTTTTAAGTTCAGTAATTTTCTCTTTTGCACTTTTTGGCTAAATGTTTACATTTGCTCCGTAAAACATCTAAGATCTAAGACGGTTGCTGAATTACGTCACAGAAATCAAATCATACGTGTCAAACGCGACTAAAATATTTTTTTATTAAAAAAAAAACAAATGAGCCTTTATATTTATTTTTTATTCTGACGTTTTACGTCACAGAAATCAAATCACACGTGTCAAACGCCACTAAAATATTTTTTTATTAAATAAAAAAATGAGCCTTTATATTTAATTTTATTCCGACGTTTTAAAAAATCATTTCGTCAACAAAAAATGTGAATATTTTTCACGCAATTTTGACACAGAAGAAATATTTTTTTAAAAAACTGTTTTTTCAAACAAAAACAAACTATGTAAAATAAAAAGGGGCATCTTAGCATCTACTAAAATGTTCTGAGTTGCACGGGCAACGCCGGGCTATGATGCTAGTCTTTATATATTTGAGGATTTCCAGTATAACACTTCGCTAGCCCTAAGGTGGTAAAGATACTTGACCCCTTACCTTCCCTTCTCCATTCGTAACTCTTGCCAATAGGAAACTCTATGTTCTCTGTTTTAAATGTCGCAATTGTATATTTTCTATGTATTTTATTTTATGTTTTTAGTAAATTAAATATTTGTTTGTGATTTAGCCCTGGGTTTTGGTAAATCATTTTTCTTTTGTTACAATTATAACACGTAAGACCCATAACTGTGGAACGGAGAATAGGTGTATTCCTTCTTCCCTAAAAGTTTTTAAGGTTAAATAAATATAAGGAACACAACGGGAACTGGAACTCGGCTCTCCGATGAACCATTTGTAGGTATTAACTTTACGCCACCCGCACATCTAAGCTTACAGTACGTGGTATTCCCAAGTGTTCAGTCTTTTAAGAACGGATCTGAGCCGACGTTGCTTAACTTCGGTGATCGTATAGAATAGAATTTACTTATTACTATTGGAATAAAAAAAGGAATTTGGGTGATTCACTCATGTGTACATGTTATTGTAGTTCCCGAGATGAAAATGTCAACGGTCGTCGAACTAAGGAATAGTGTAAGTCACCAGAACCTAAGATATGGAAATAACAACAGAGCAGCGAGAGGCACACAACTTTTCGTCTGTGGGCAAGAGGTTGTATGATGGAAGATAATTTCCAGAGCCCCCAGGAGCCCAATATTCAAATAAATATCTGAAAAGTTCTCAGTCTTGTTCAAACAGCAGTACTATCTTTTTTGCTATATTCATGTAAAATTTGTCATAAATCATTTCCTGTTTTTATATAAATAATTAAAAAAAGTTAATCGAAAGAAGGCATATTGTTAGAAAACTATTTTCTGAATTTAATGATGCGATGAGCAACCTGGTGCGAGAGGCTTCTGTATTATGAAAAAAGCCAGAAAGAAGGGTGACCGCTTCTTTTTCAATTTCTGATGAAACTCTTTACGCCATACATTCGGTGCCGCTCTAAAATTGATAGAAATTTCTTGTAAAATGTTGATGATCCGTAAAAAATGAATTAATCAAAACAACTTATTTCTCGTGGCTGGCCCTTAGTTAGCAATCTTTCTAAAATCACCCGGATGTAGGGCCGGCGATACAAATCTGTACTGCTATCGAAAGAAATCCACGACCACAATTCTTGACCATTTTGTATTAGGCGGAATTACCAATAGATTTCCGATGAAGATGATGATGACGACCGCTAAAATCTTATCATCTCACCAAAAATTTTTACAGTCTAAAAATTTTCTGGCTTTAAATATTCTGCCAAAAGTTAATAAACCATAAGAAACAAATCAATAAAAAAAACTTCCTATCTCTTGTACCTGTTTGTTTTTGCCAAGTCTCCCACCCGGTTCCTGCGATTCATTCACACAGAAAAAAAAAAAAGAAAGAAGATGAATATTTTCCTTTTAATTCACTCCAAGAGAAAAATTACTGAGAGCGACAAGAGACCGAGCTAAGTGGGCGTCCATGATCGCCTACGTCCTGAAGGGACACGGTACTGGAAGAAGAAGTACGTCGTGACTGTCGCACAAAAACTGGAACTGGAAATTTATTGCATACTACGACGTGACATTAGTAACTTGGATGATATATTTATCATTATAACGGGTTTCTCAAAACGGAAATTATGTCTCACACAAATATTTATAACCACGAAAATTAAAGTAGTTCGACGTCATTTGCATTTTCTTGCATTGTTAACCATTAAGCCACCTCCGCAGCTTCAAGAACAAAAATAGATGAAGATACGCACAGAAAGTGTAAATGAAAATATGTGAACAGTTCTTTCATAACATTATTCGTTGGAGACAATTTAGTATTATATTTGGACATTGGTCAGATTTCGGGAAAAGGGCCCGACCCATAAATCAACTGATGGTTTGAATGTATGTATGCATGGTTTTATGTGTTACATGTTGCATCTATGTGTTACAGACCCTATCTATCTATCTATCTATCTATCTATCTATCTATCTATCTATCTATCATCATTCTATCTATCTATCTATCTATCTATCTATCTATCTATCTATCTATCTATCTGTTACAGACTGTACATATCTATCTATCTATCTATCTATCTATCTATCTATCTATCTATCTATTACAGACTGTACATTATCTATCTATCTATCTATCTATCTATCTATCTATCTATCTATCTATCTATCATGGCTCTATCTATCTATCTATCTATCTATCTATCTATCTATCTATCTATCTATCTAGGCTCTATCTATCTATCTATCTATCTATCTATCTATCTATCTATCTATCTATCTATCTATCTATCTATCTATCTAACCTTATCAAGAGTAGGACAAAAAGGAAATGAGACTCGCAGATTCTTTAATGTAGATTCGTTCAATGTTGTTTTTATTTTTTGTATTTCTAACCATTAAGCAACCTCCCTACCTTCAACAGTAAAAAGGATTAGAATACGAACAGAAACTGTAAAAAAGAAACAAAAACATATAACAAAAAAACAAAGTCGAAAAAAGAAAAGAAACGCAAGAACTGAACAGTAATTACAATGCTTGAGAAGAATTGTACTTTTTGTTGTTTTTCTCGTACATTTTGCAGAAGCTTGAGACGATTACTTTTGTACAGTTCGTCTTTTATGACTATCTTAACGACTGAAAGAATTAAACGAACGTTGAAGTAAAAGAGACACTGGAATCGAATGAAAGAGACAAATAATAAAAGATCCGTGAATAATCAGCATATTAAAGCCGAAAAGAAAAGGGAAGCGGAGAACCAAATACAGTAATGAGCCACAAAAAAAATATATTTTTCCCTGAAAAAGCCATTAGTTTTTCCTTTTTGTTTTATATATTGTTACATATTCTCGGCGAGACGAGACGTTAAAAGACGAGATGTCTAACTCCGTTAATTGGTATTCCCTCTAATAGAAACACCGGAGAAAATGTGGACAGTTCTATGATAACAGTATCTGTTGGCTACCATTCATTTGTGCAGTGTTCATTCATTTACCGCCAGTGCCAGTCGGAGCTTTTACTCTTCATTCCTCGGTTTGACAAAGATGAGATAATTAACACGGAGTGGAGAGTTAGCTTTAATGACCATTTTAAACAAACAAGAACAGTTATCGACAATACACAGGAAGGCTAGATAAGGCGTTTACTGAAAAGTTTTCAGACCGACCAATACGGGATTAAAACATAAAATATTTGGTCTGATTCGAAAAACCGGTCCGACTAGTAAATTACCCTCTCGTATCTATCTATCTATCTATCTATCTATCTATCTATCTATCTATCTATCTATCTATCTATCTATCTGGACTATTTACGCTCTCACACCCTGAATAAGCACTCTGGAAGAATGGTGGACTTTGAAAAACAGTAGCTACTCTAGCATCTACTCATCGTTCATTCAGGAATGAACTAGAAAACTCTCAGCTATTGGGCCTGTATAATGATAATGTACACGCTAAAAAGTCTGCCCCCTTCATTTTCCAAAATGCTTTTAGTCGTTTGGATCCGATTTTGCGGGTGTGCAATTTTACTTATTGTGTTTTAGTTAGATGATAAATGATAGAGGATTTCTATTCTATGACCTACAAGGCAGCATATTGTTCTTCTCCTATACTGGCTGCTACGCAAAGACATTGAGTATGTAAAACAACTCATAGCTGGGGAAAAGAGAAGCATTAAATACATAAATTTCTCAAGGGTCAGTCAGTTAAGTGCCATACGTAATACACGCTTGGGCGATCATGTCTCGAAAGAGACATGACTGACTGGGCAGAAGATTATCCCGCAGTAGTTTGCCATTGCTTTCTGCGGTAGACTGGTTGCCGACCAAGGCTATAGAACCCAATCTGTCCTGCTATTTAACCCATAACTGGAAGGAAGAAACGGATTAATACCTTTCCCTAAGGATATTTGCGCGTAAGTGAATACAATGGATTCAACTGGAATTCGAACTCGGCTCCCCGGTTTCTCGTTCCGAGCCGATATCCACTGAACCACAACGCACATCCTTCCCAAGGGTATCAGCACGAAAATGTATGTAAAGAATATATGAAGTTTTTTTTACCGATGTTATTACCTACTAATGAAAATGTTATTTTATAGTTACCCGTGTTTGAGTAGATGCCCCGTATTTTTTTTATTTATTAAACAGTGAGAACTGTGCATTGGAGAGACTTATAAAATATTCTTTATTAGACACCTTGAATGAGCAATTAACACTCATTGGGGATTAGAATGAGGAAAGAAATTAAATATATTTAAAAAAGTAGATTGCATTATTATTTTTTAACTTCAATTCATCTAAGACCAAGCTGTTGTCTGTCAACCATTACAGGCAACCTCTCCTGCCTCCCATAAGCATGGACCAAGCGATTCTCCCGGAGAGTAATACACTACGCCTCCTCGAACTTACCCTGTCCTCAGACCTCAAATGGAACCACTATATTGAATCCATAGCAAAATCTACTGCTAAGAAGGTTGGGTCACTATGTCGATCCAGGATGTTTTTTCCACCTGAATCCATCCTGCATATATACAAGTCAACCATCCGTCCGTGCATGGAGTACTGCTGCCATTTATGGTCAGGTGCCCCTGCCGCTCTCCTCAGTGTCCTTGACAGGCTCCAAAGGAGAGTCTGTAATGTGATAGGTACTGATCTGGCGGTTCGACTGCAGCCACTTCCCCATCGTCGAAATGTGGCCTCCCTTTGTCTGTTCTATAAATACTTTCATGGCTTCTGCTCAGACGAAATTAAGTCACTGATGCCTCCTCAACAGGTGTTTACTCGTGCAACCAGACTGGCAACTTGGTCCCACCCATTCACAGTCAGGTTAACCAAATGCAGACGACAGTTCTACTCCTGCAGCTTCTTCTCTCGCACTTCCCGCCTGTGGAACTCGCTCCCGTATTCTTGCTTTCCTGACGGCTACAACCTCCAGAAATTTAAATGCAAAGTGAATGCTCATCTACTAACCACTGGACTCTAGCTCTCTCCCCACCCCCGTATAACCTTCCCTTTCTCTCCACCTATATATCTGTCATCGCACCTGCTTTCTCAGCTTTCTATTGTTCCCTTCTAACTAGTTTGTACTCCTCACTCTTTTCTAATTAATCTTTTTACATTTATGTAGCCCCCTGCACATCAGTGGCGTTTCCGCCTTGTTCGGGGTGAAATGATTAAAAAAAAGCGCTAATATTATATTTAAAAAAAACTAACGACATTTTCACAAAAATGATACTAGCTATTTTTTAAAAGGACTTGTGATGACAGATGTTGATCAAGAGCGGTACAAGAGTTCTTAAATTTAGTCCTATTCAGCCGCACACAACAATCTCATTTACGAAAGAATATTGATGCATGTGAAATAAATAAATAAATAAATAAATAAAATAAACTTCATGAACCATCAAAGACAAAAATTCTATTACTTAAAAAAATACAAGTTTTTATGTGCGGTTTGGTGCTGTGGATGTCGGATCGGAACGAGAAATCGATGAGCCGAGTTCGAATTCCAGTTGAATTCCTTGCATTCGCTTATGTGCAAATAGCCTTGGGAAAGGTATTAATCCGTCTCTACCCTTCAGCTATGGGTCAAATAATAAGACAGACTTGATTCTATAGTCTTAGCTGGCATCCAATCTACCGCAGAAAGTAATGGCAAGCGACAGCGGAACAATCTTCTGCCCAGTCAGTCATGTCTCTTTCGAGACAAGATCGCTTAAAGCGTGTATCACGTATGGCATTTAACTGACTGACTGAATATAATAGTTGGAATCACAATTAAGGCTTCTACTGGGCATAAAGTGGGGGATCGATTTGATATTGTTATGAAGTAATAAACTGATCCCCTAATTACTACTTAATAATACATCTCTTCCCTCTCTAGCTATGATTCAAATAATAGGACAGATTGGGTTCTAGAGTCTGGGCTAGCAACCAGTCTACTGCAGAAAGCAATGGCAACCTAGTGTGGGATAATCATCTGCCCAGTCAGTCATGTCTCTTTCGAGGCGTGTATCACGTATGGCACTTAACTACTGACTGCCTAAATACATAATTAAGCACACACACACACACACACACACACACACACACACACACACACACACACATATATATGCAGGTTTCATTAAAAATGACATACAATGTTTTATTCTATTAACTTTTCATTTGGTTTTATGATTTTTTTTCTTTTCGGACATAAATTGTTCAAAAATTGATCTAATGCTTTGCTTTTCCTAGCGCTTTCGGCTACATTTTTAGCCATTATCAATGATAGATTTTTATTTTACGTGTGACTAAAAGGCGCAGCCCAAAATGCCAAATACAGGCCGGGGATACTAAAATCAAGCAGGTGCAAAAATTCAAATACCTGGGAAGTGTTATAACAGAAGACGGAAAGTGCGACACAGAGATCCGATCGCGAATTGGCACGGCGAAGGAAGCATTCCAGAAGTTAAGTAAAGTATTAAGAAACAGGACAATTTCGCTAGAAACAAAGAGAAGAGTACTGGAATGCTATGTGATGTCAGTTTTTCAATATGGCAGTGAATGCTGGACAATATCATCAATGATGAAGGAAAAAACTTGAAGTAACTGAAATGTGGGTCTACAGAAGGATGCTGCGAATATCATGGATCGAGCCTGTGAGCAGTGATGAGGTTTTGGAAAGGATTGAAACGAAAAAGAAAGTAACACTGAGCATCAGGAAGAGACGACTGAAGTTCCTGTGACAGGCAATGAGGAAAGAGGGCTTGGAGAACCTGATACTAACAGGCCAGATAGAGGGAAAAAGAGACAGGAGAAAGCAGCGGATAACATTTTTGAAAGATCTCATCAGGTGGATGACGAAAGGTGGGTTGCGTGGAACAACAAGAGAAAACGTGCTAATGTGACACTTCTCCTCTGCCCGGCTGCTGGTTGGTTGGTTCGCTGGTTCGGAAACCGAGCCTGTTTCGATGATGCCGAAACGGTTACCAGTTATGCGCTTTCGTGCCGCTGGTCGTGATCTCGTCACAGAAGCTGGTCCTCAGACGTTTATTACAACAACGAACTTACTGCCCACGCTGTGATTTGATCTGAGAAAGTCACATTGTGCAAACCCGATAGCCGTATTTCTACCATATCTAGACCGGACATTGTGTAGACTTGTGGTTAAAATAAAACAGTTACGGCATCAAAAAAAAAAAAAAAATTATAATCATAATAAACGAATAAGCCTGGATTAGTCACGGAAGAAAGTCTTTATAATAAAAAAATATTAGTTACAGGAGCAGAAAATACAATTGTCGGAATGCCAGTTTACAACAGAGAGAGAGAGAGAGAGAGAGAGAGAGAGAGAGAGAGAGAGAGAGAGAGTTTTAAAAATATCAGAGGTTTCAATCTTCAAATCAGTTCGCCCCGCAAGTTTTAAAACAACAAAGTTCTTTCGGGTTCTTATCGGAGCTTAACGGAATTTACCGAATTAGAGCAAACGAGGCGGCTAATGACGGCGACGGAGAGGGTTGTTTTTCCTTGCCTCTGGAAGGTCTCTCTCCGAATCTTCTAAAAATTTTTCATAGCAGTGCGAACTATTTGTTAAGAATAATCTGAATTTTCAATTCTCCAAATAACTTTTAAAACAGTAAAGTTCTTTCGGGATTTTTATCGGAGGCGCATTATTCAACATTAACTTTTTAAGTTAATCGGCGGCAGGTTTTTGTACGTTTCTTTACATCTTCAGCCATGAGTTCTATGGTAGGCAACCAGCCGTGGGTCGTGGCTCGTGGCTCCCCATTTACGAACCTTTTCCATAGTCGTTACATTTCGACTGCAATTTCAAAAACTACCCAGCCAACACTACAAACTCTGATTTTTCGCACTGAGTTCGGATTTTTATAGCCACCCCCAATCCTCTCGAGGGATTTAGCCGACTCAAAGCTTTTGACCAATGAGATTATTTTCCACCAACACGATTTACGGAGAGCCATGGCTCGACGAATGAAATATCAAGAGCTCTCATGACATAATGTCTTTCTGTCTTCCGATTACATCATCCCCAGGTTTTCCATTTTCAAATCCCTTTTTCCCAGGAATACTTTTGCGGATTTAACCCTACATGACCTCATCAAGTAAATACTGACATTTTGTTATGGCTACTTCCATACTACAAGCTTCCACCTGGCTCAAAACAATTCGTTTCGTATATGAAAAAGAAAGAAAACTATATTTCTCTTTTTTCCAAATTATCAGCCAATTTCTCTATTTCCCGGATTTTACAAGTACATAATAGTATTAAAAATAGTTTTTTTACATAAGCTCACATCGCGGATTACAATAAAGCACAACTAATAATACCACTTATATTAATTTCTCTCTAACTGTTGTATTTAACCAAACAAAAAAATGTATCGGCGGGAAATAGTGTTACACTAAGACCCACCAGGGATAGGGAGACGTGGAAAGCCATGATCACCTACTTTCTGAAAGGACAGGACACATAGAAGAAGAATATGTGTAATGTTTATGTGTGTGTGTGTATATATAGTCATGTTTGTTTTATATTCCGAACACGGTCAGCATATCTTTCCCGTGTTCGTAGTTGATATCATTAAATGTTAGATTTTTCTTTTTTTATTAATAACGATTCCATTATTTTTAACCTTTCTTTGCCCATGTGGCTCATGATATGATATTTGTGTTATCAACAACTATGTTGCAGATAGAGATTGATAGCTCTCTTTGTATGTTTCAATGAGATCAAATGGAACACCGGTATGATACGTGCAAATTTAATCTTCTTGTCATCCATGTGGTGGTGTGGCCAATGTAATTATTTACAAATTTGGATTGGTCAAGGACACAGTTCTTCAAAGGATATGTAAATTCGTAAATGGTACTGCTTTAGTTTAGATTCTTCCAGGTGAATTGTTATTTTTGACAATAAATTTAGCAGTCTTAAATTTTGTGTAATAAATAATAAAGTTAATTTTTCTTTTTAAGTCAACGGGATTTGCGTATTTTCGGATGATGTCTCAAAGTGAATATTCGTCCTGTTTATAATTGCAATGCATTTGGTTTTTGTAGAAAATATTAATGTTATTGCTTTTTCCGCGTGTTTATTGTTGTTATTGGTAACGTTTAAAAGTTTATGAAAAAACATAATTCTTTTAAAACTCTGGGGTGGCCTAATACTTATGGCCGGTAGTATATATATATATATTCATAGGAATATAAGAACAACTCAAGCTGTGTTGGATTCAGCAATCGGCCAACACTTGCTGGATAGTCAAGCTTGTGCCTCCTCTTATGAGGACAATTGGTTTTCTGTCCTGCACAGTGCTCGATCGGCATACCATTTACGTGTTTTGGAGGCCATTTGCCTAAAAATCCAGCAGCCGAGCCTGTGCAGGCAGAAAGAGCAGTTCCTGCGTTCTTTGCAATTACTGGCGAGTTTGTGAGTGTAACATTTTTCTTTTTTATTTCACTCTAGTGGAATTGTATGTTTACACCCCCCTCACATTTTAATATTTTTCAATAAATTTATTTTTAAACGAATTCCATCTTCTCCCAGTATTGCAAGTATTCCCTTTTTGGTCTTGTCCTCTTCTTTACCCCTTTGTAATTTTGTGCCAACGAAACCCTTGACAAGTGTTGGCTGAAAGGTTCCTCGGGTTTGGGAAAAACAAAATGACGTCTACTCTTTTTAAGGCTATGTGTTGCTTCTGTGGGTACAAATCTTTATTTCTATATATCTATATATATATGAAGAAAAGAAGAAATGAATATAGTTGATTTAAAGTAACATAACATCGTCCAGTATAAACGCAAACGAAGGAAACAAAGATGAATGTTATAAATAAGTAATGTTTGTCCGACATATTGTACGATTCATGGGTGTTTTAGGGGAATTATTACAAAAGGAATTCAAGTAAATACACTTGCGTTCTACAGTTCTTTGCGACATTTCGCTCTGATCGATCGTCTGCCGTCTTCAAACAAATGTATTCCCATTAATATTTGTCCAATTTCAATTGAAAGGAACAAAACTCGCTTTAATTGTTGTCACAATTCCATTGGTGCAAATACACAACCTGCGCAATGCCATTTCCGCTTGACCAATTACGAATAAACAGGCTGCACAGTTAAAACGATTCCTTTCCACACCTAAATAATAACCGACTTAGGTTTGCAAATTACCAGATATGATTATTTTTATGCTAATGTTTGTCAAATGTAAGCCTCAAGTACCACTATAGTTTGAGGGTTCCTGTATGGTGTTTTGTGAGCGTAAGAAAAGGCAAACATTGAAGATCACTGGGTTAAGCAGAAAATAAATCGTCAAAACATGAAGATTCCAAGATTGTAGGTATTAGGAAAGCATCCTACGGGGAGTCTGTTTTATAAAGCATCAGTTAATGGAAAGATGTCAGAATGAAACTTCTTTCTTTATTTTTTATAATCGTATCGCTCTAAGAAAGGTATTATACTGCCGCTGTTACAGAAGGTTACATAAGAGGAAAGTTATGAGAAAGAGTGACAGGTTATAGGGGGTGTCAGGAAGCAAGTAGGAGAGGGATTAGAATACTGCAGAAATGAGATGAGAGCAAAAGAGGATGAAACTTAGTGAGATAGGAGATGACTATTGACTTTACATTTAAATTCTTGGCGATTATAGCTGTCGGGAAAGCAATTAAATGGAAGGGAATTCCACAAGCGGAAAGTACGAGAAAAGAAGCTGATGGAGTAGAATTTGCGTTTATATCTTATTGGTTTCACAGTAAAAGTAATGGAATTATAAAATAAAATCCAATATATTTTCATCATAATACTCTGTTAAATTTTAACATTGAGTTCTCATCGGAATTGACCTTACAAAATACCAAGGATGCTACTTTGCTATATATATCCGGAGTCTAAGCCGTACTGATGAGCTGTAATACAGCGAAACAGATCTGTCTGCGGATGACTATAGTGTATATATATATATATATATATATGGAAAAAAAAAAACAGTAGCTACTCTGGCATGTACGCATCGCTCATGCAGTAATTGAAGTAGAGCACTCTGGCTATTGGGCGTGTATAATGATAATATACACGCTAAAAAGTCTACCTTCTTCTATCGAGCGCCCATAGCCCACAGTTAGAATCGCCGACTGACGCCAATTCGGTGGGGTTTCAATCCGGGGTTAAAAGCAATCGGAGTCTAATCGTACTGATGAGTTGTGATACAGCGAAACAGATCTGTCTGCGGATGACAATATATATATATATATATATTTTAATTCAGATACTTCAATCCAAGGGAAAAAATTTATTTAAAATGTATTTATGTATGTGGGCTATATGTAATTTTGAATTTTGGAAAAAATTTTGAATTTTGGAAAAAATTTTGAATTTTGGAAAAAATTTATTTAAAATGTATTTATGTATGTGGGCTATATGTAATTTTGAAAAAAATTTTTTAGCTATTTAAATGCTCCTTTTCATAATATTCATTAATATGTATGTGTGTGAATGCATATGGAATATGTATATATATATATATATATATATATATATATATATATATATATATATATATATGTGTGTGTGCGTGTGTGTGTGTGTGTGTATATGTGTGCATGTATGTGTACACATGTATATTATGTGTATATGAATTTTTTGTATATAGGTGTGTACACGCATATATATATGTGTGTATGCGCATGTATATGTATATAAGTGTGTAATAAATTGAATGTATGTGTGTGTATGTGTATGTATATATGTATTCTTATTCGTAGAATTGTGTGTGTATATATAGTTATGTGTGTGTACTTCTATAGGTATGTATATAATAATTGTAATTAATTTTTTTTTTTTTTTTTTACCTAGTGTTGTCTTTATTTAGTTTAATTTCAAATGACCTAATTTTTTAAAAAATAATTTTATTTTAAATCCTATATCTTTTTATTCCCTTTTATTAATAATTATGCCTTTTTAAGTAAAGGCCTTTTTCTAATACTTCAACGTTTTGGGGAAATTAGGTTTTTGAATTTGTCCAGCGTCTGTAATATTTAAAGAAATTTTTTTTTCTTTAGTTTCTTTCTTTTTCCCTCCCTTCCTTCTTTTATCTCTCTTACCAACTTTTTTCCGTGTTGCTTAAACTTGCGTCGATTTAACACGGCTGCCTGTTAATTTTTAGTTACATTCTCCCTTTTTTTTTTGCGAACCCAGACGATGTCAATTTTTTTTTCTTTTCTTATTTATTTGATTTTATTCTATCTTTTTCTTTTTCTATTTCGTTTTCTTTTTCTTTTTCTTTCCCTTTATTTTTCTTTTTATTTTTTATTTTATTTTATTTTATTTTATTATTTATTTTTTAATTTCTTTGCAATCTATTTAAAAAGGAAAAGTAGACTAATTTTTCTCCAGTTTCTGAAAGGTTTTTTCTGTTGCTGAGGTGATATGTCGTCCCCCGTGGGGATCTTCATATCGAAATGGCCATTCAACATCTTTGAATTAATCCTTTTTTAATATATTAATATATATATATATATATATATATATATATATATATATATATATATATATATATTATGTTTTAGAACATGTACATAATTTCTTCTATATATGTCCTCTTCCCTACAATCATATGTTTGTTTCAGTGTTTGGATTTAAACGCTTCTTCAGGGGAAATAAAGGTTTGGAATCATTCTCTGTTTATATTTGGTTTGTTGTTGTCGTGGGGGTTGGTTGGGGTTATTGGTAATTAAGTGAATGTCTCGTTTTGATCGTTAGACTTTTGAGGAATTTGGTGTGTAAGTGTGAAATTGTTGATTGATGGTATTATCTGTTGGAATGTATGTTTTATCTTTTTATCGGTTGGGTATATCTTTTGGTTAGGATTTCTAAGAGAGCACTGTTGAGTGGTCATTTTTATGGTTAGCTATCATTTAATTGGTTGATGTCTGCTGTTAGTGGACCTAATTCATGTATTTACTTTGATCCTGTGTCTAGGTTTTCATAGACGTGATAGGGGTGGGGTGTTCTTTCTTTCCAATTTAGATTTTTTCGGTAAAATATATATATATATATATACCCCTCTTCTCCTCTTTCTTCCTTCTTTTTCTTTCTCTTCTCCTTCTTTTCCTCTTTTTTCTTCTTTTTCCTTTTATTCAAGTTTGGAGTATAATTGTATTTAGGCGAAGTTATTTCAAGAAATCTAAATTTGTATTTTTTGGGAAGTAAATGCGAATTAGCGTTTTATCAGTTTTTTGTATAAAGTTGTATGTTTAATCTTAATTTTAATTTAGAGGGTCTGTTTTTTCTTTTAATTTTTCTTCTTTTCCTTTTTCCCCTTTTCTTCTCCTTTTCTGTTATCTTCTTTTTTCTATAAATTATCGTTTGGAATCGTATTTATTTCTTTTAATTTTTTATATATTTTATTTATTTAGATATTTTTGCGGGCATTAGATCTTATTTTAAGGATTTATTACATCGATTTTTCTGTAGCATGTTTTATCTTTTATAATAATAAAAATATTTATTCAAATTCCCAGTATTTTTTGGGGTGATTGTAGGGTTAGATCTTACGTGTGCTTACAGTTTATTTTTGTGTATGATATAATTATTCTGAAGTAGTATATTTAATCTTGATTTTTAATATATGAATTTTGATTCTTTTTCAAGTTTGGGAGCCATTTATTTAATTTTGATTTTTCTAGTACGGAATATTTTTGTATTTAAGTAAGGTTATTGTGTTAAGTAAGGTTATTGGTGTAGGCTTTAGTTATAGACATTCCTTTAAGGATTTATTGGATCGATTTTTTTCTATAGCATTTTTTATCTTTTATAATGAGGATATCGATCGAACTCTTTGTATTTCTTAGCATGATTGTAGGGTTGAGTCCCTAATATGCTTGCAGCAGTATTCAATACACGGGTGAATGTTAAGTCGGGATCAAATCACATTACAGATTCTCCGTTGGATTTTATCAGGGACCCCTAGGTGGATAGCAGGAGCACCCGACCAGATATGGCAGCAGTATTCAATACACGGGCGGATGCTAAGTCGGGATCGATCACATTACAGATTCTCCGTTAAATTTTGTCAAGGACCACTAGGTGGATAACAGGAGCACCCGGCCAAATATGGCAGCAGTATTCAATGCGCGGGCGGATGGTAGATTTTTTTTATTAAGGACAGGATTGTTTCATTCGGGAAAAAACTCCCTGGCTCTACACAGAGAACAGACTGTGAACATGGCACGACGTTTCCAATTTTTAACGGTCAGGGTTACTAGGAATAAAGAATGTAGCTGATGCTATGGAAATAGTGATAGAGCAGTGAGAGGCTTGCGACTGTTAGGACATTTTTAGGTTATCCCCCTTAGATGCTCACGTGACACTCAAAGGCTGCCGATCCCATATAAAAAGCCAGGAAAGAGAAAATTCTCCCTTTTCCTCCTTTGTTTCGCTGGGCTGTTAGCCCGTACCCTTAACCACTCGTCATCCTCACTAAGGCGGATCATCCGCTGAGTAAGTCAGAAATTGGTTTAAATGTAACTTGAGATTTTAGAAAGGATGTAAACGAAAAGGAAATTAATACTGATCATCTGGAAGAGACAGCTGAAGTTCTTGGGACGTGTAATGAGTAAGGAAAGCTTGGAGAATTTGATACTCAAAGGTCAGATGGAAAGAAAAAGAGTCACGTTAAAGCAGTGGATAACATATTTAAAAGTACCTGAGCAGGTGGATAGCATGTAACAGCAAAAAGTGTGCTAAGAGCCACCAGGGATAGAGGGATGTGGAAAGCCATGATCGCCCAACTCCTGAAGGGACAGGGCATATAGAAGAAAAATATCTATGCCAAGTGTTTATAAGAAATTATAATGTGGTTATAAAATGGGTATCAATTCTATATTATAATCAATATATAAACTGATCCCTCATTTTGTGGTCATGCTTGTTTCTATACATTTATATTCTAGAGTTATGGTCTTGAGCTGGTGGATGGCAGAGTGGGGTTTGGGTGGTGTAACAGGAGATGGCATGCTAAGAGCCACCAAAGATAGAGAGACATGGAAAGCCATGATCGCCCACGTCCTGAAGGGACATAGGACATAGCAGTAGAAGAAGTATTCCTGAAGCAACATATTCAATTTCGCCTTATCTTTTGGGACAATGTATTCGTTTTTATTCAGTTGTATTGCGTGTTATCTTTGTCGTACATAAAGCTTCTAATTCTTGTACCGCTGAGTCTTCATTTAAAGATAAAGCCAGTAAACCCTCTATGCTTCATTCTTATCTCGGAAAGAGTTACTTTGTAAATCCTCTACATGCTAGATTTCACACGACCAACTAAACCGCAACTAATACGACGTTTCATCCTTGGGAAAACGGTTGTAGGGTTGAAAACAATCCCTTATGAGACAATTTTGAACTCTAAGAACATAGGTAAGGAAGGACTGCAGCTCTAGACCAGATATGGCAGCAATATTACCTTTTTTTTTTATCTTAACTGGCGCACGTAAAACAGGGGAAATCAGATACTTATTCAAACGGTACCATGAACATACTCTCTCTCTAGCATCTTTAGCATAAACTTCAAGAAAACTGAATGTATGGTCATCAGCAAAAAGATGACCCTCAAATGCCCACTACAGGTCGGTGAAGTTAAAATAAAACAAGTAAAGAAATTTAAATACCTGAGAAGCGTTATGACAGAGGATGAAAAGTGTGACATTGAGATCCGAAGAAATTTTTATCTTCCCAGTAGTACCCTCGGGTTGGGATGAGAATCAACTTTGTTGAAATATTCTTAAAAGTAAGTAATTTTTTTGGCTTAATTTTAAACTTTTCATGTTTAATTGGTTTTCTTTAATTTTTTTTATTTTAGCAGAAATCTCTTTGACTGGACTTTAACTCAGTTAAAACTTAGCAATCGACCACCATTTTTTTCCTAATTGGAGTAGATAGATTAAACTATCGCCCGGTTCACACTCCACCAACGTCTATTGAACAGGTGAAGAGGCTCATCCCTTGTTCCCTGTTTAGGATTTGGTTTCCGGCTTTCTCTTTTCCAATCTTTTCATTTTTTCTTTTTCTTTTTTTTTTTTCAATTGGAGTAGATAGACTAAACTATCGCCCGGTTCACACTCCACGCACGTCTATTGAACAGGTGAAGAGGCTCATCACTTGTTCCCTGTTTAGGATGTGGATTCCGGCTTTCTCCTTTCCAATCTTTTCACTCGTTTCTTTTCTCTTTTTTTTTTTAAATTAGAGTAAATAGATTAAACTATCGCCCGGTTCACACTCCACCCACGCCTATTGAACAGGTGAAGAGGCTCATCACTTGTTCCCTGTTTAGGATGGGATTTCCGGCTTTCTTTTTTCCAATCTTTTCATTCTTTTCTTTTCTCTTTTTTTTTTCAATTGGAGTAGATAGACTAAACTATCACCCGGTTCACACTCCACCCACGTCTATTGAACAGGTGAAGAGGCTCATCCCTTGTTCCCTGTTTAGGATGTGGTTTCCGGCTTTCTCTTTTCCATTCTTTTCACTCTTACGTAGCCCCCTGCACACCAGTGGCGTTACCGCCTTGCTCGGGTTGATATATTTAAAGAAAAAAAAACACTGGCATGGTCAAGGACGCATTTAAAAAGCTAACCAGAATACTGATAGACAAGAGAGTCTCATTGGAAACAAAGAAAAAAGTGTTAGACTGTGATGTTATATCTGTCCTTCAGTATGGCAGCAAATTTTGGACGATCTCCTCAAGGATGAGTAGGTGGAGGAGGCTCGAGGCACTTGAAATGCGGTTCTACAGAAGGATGCTGAGAATACCATGGACCGAACACGTGAGCAACGATGAAGTGTTGGAAAGTATGCGAACGAGAAGAAAACTGATAGTATCTACAAGAGACAGCTGAGCTTTCTAGGATACGTAATGAGGAAAGAAGGCCTGGAGAATCTAATACTCACAAAATGGACAGTAGGAGAGAGAGATATGGAAAAGCAGCAGGAGACATATTTGATAGGCATGAGCAAATATATGACGGAGCAGGGTTTGGGAGAGATACCAAGAGGAAAGATATTGAGAGCGACAAGAGACAGGGCTAAGTGTAAGTCCATGATCGTCTACGTTCTGAAGGGATACGGCACATGAAGAAGTAGGTGGAACCTCCTGAACCCTCTAAATATCGCCCTGTTTGCTTCTTATTTCGTTTTGGCAAGGTATTCGAGGCGATTCGCTACTGGTTTCCCGACCACATGTATAAACTCATGCTACTAAATTGACATCTAGATTCCACCCTTTTACCGTCAAAATAATTAAAAGTAATCGCGTCTTATACTATAACAGTTTCTTGTTTGTGGAACTCCCTTCCGTTTGCTTGCTTCCATGATAAATACAATTTCTAAAAGTTTAAATGCAACGTCAAGAGCGATCTTCTATCGACATTATTCCCATTCATCTCTCATCTTTTCTTCGACAACTCTTGCACTTTGTTTTTTCTCTCACTGTAACCCTTTCTACAGAAGAATGCTGCGAATATCATGGATCGAGGATGTGAGCAATGATGAGGTCTTGGAAATGATGGAAACAAAAAGGAAATTAATACTGAGTATCAGGAAGAGACAGCTGAAGATCCTGGAACATGCAATGATGAAAGAGGAGAACCTGATACTAACAGGCCAGATAGAGGGAAAAAGAGACAGGGGAAAGCAACGGATAACATATTTGAATGACCTAATCAGGTGGATGACGGAACGAGGATTGCATGGTGTAACAGGAGAAGACGTTCTAAGAGCCACCAGTGACAGGGAAACGTGGAAAGCCATGATCACCTACGTCCTGAAGAGACAGGGCACATAGAAGAAGAACCCTCTGCGTACCAGTGGCGGTCTTACCTTGCTTGTGGTGAAATGATTATAATATATATATATATATATATATTTCAAACATACGCACCATAATTGGGGGCGCTAGAGGGTGTCGTCAGTGATGTCATCGCGAGGATCACGAGGAGGTTTCGGGTCTTTCAACATCATACCCCCCCCTCACCGCACCAGAGATGATCAGCCTCCGGCCCACCCTCGATAAAATTACGTTTAGGCCTGGTACGAAAACCTGAAAATGCTTCCGATTGGCGACAGTCAGAGCCACTTTCGATTAAGAGGCGAACTGCACATGAGCTCGTTCGAAACATTAATATATATATATATATATATATATATATATATAAAATGAAAATATATTGGATGCTTTTAAAAATCATTTGGTAATGGCTTATTTCGAGGAGCTCTTGCAGACCGCTCTTCAGACTAAATTCTTCACAAAAATAAATGGGTTAAATTTATCCAGACAAAAAAATTTGGGAGGACAGGAAAAAATGGGGGTTAGATTTACAGTGTTAGTTATTACTGGAGGCTGTGTTTCTATCCCAAGGTATAAGATAACCTTTGGACTGAACTTTTAGTTAGCCATTCTCAAATACATGACAGTAAATTTAGGGGCCGTATTTTACTAGAAGACTTGAATTGCCAGCTTTTTATATTAATTTTAACGGTAATAATAATAATAATAATAATAATAATAATATTATGCAGTATAAACAACCAATATCAACACTTGTAATGCATGATATTATCATCATTATCGGGTAATAAGCTATTCCTAATGGAATTGTAAAAAAAATCCAATATATTTTCATTATAATACTTTGTTAAATTTTGACATTGAGTTTTCATCGGATTATAATCCCCTGTGGAATTGACCTTACAAAAGTATCAAGGATACTACTTTGTGATTATATATATATATATATATATATATATATATATATATATATATAATGTAGAATACTTTACATATAAGTCAGGTAAATTCCGATAAAGACGAACTCAAAAGAATTCAATGTTAAATTTATTTATTTAATTTAACAGAGTAATATAATTTAGATTTTTTTTTACAAATAATACAATTTCTGTTGTATCATTTGATCTGACGAGCAACAAGGTCAACCTGCGAATTATGTATTACCCATGAAATTGTAGAATATCTAAAAAATTTTCTAAATTCTATCTATCTATCTATCTATCTATCTATCTATCTATCTATCTATCTATAATGAATTTAAAAGCATTTACCCTTTTTTTCCCTGGTTGTTATAAATGTTTTGTAGAAAGACAGCCTATTTTCTTCTTTAGATTGTTGAATATAGACTATTCCATTTTCTGTTGAGAGCGATGTCCAGAAATAGAAACAAATAGTCAAAAAGAGTGTCAAATGCATTGCCGCAGTAACTACGGTATTCGCTATGGTTGCATTTTTAATGAGTGTGATAAAACTGTTCCTTCACTAATCATTTGCTACAGTAATTCTGTTGGAATATTATTAACAGAACTACAAGCTTATACGAGCATCATCAGTATAGATATTGGTTGTTTATACTGCATACTAGAAGCATTTAACTTTTAGGGAATAAGTAAATATTATTTGTTTTTACTTTAGTAAACATTACTCAATCTCAACAGTTGAACCAACGAATGAACAGAGCTATGCATAGCCGAAAAGCTACAGTAGGCAAAAGTGGAAATTATAACAGCCAGAAGCAGTCCGTTGCAGTTTCGTAACTAGATTCTGCATGTCTCATTCCATATGTGCCAGAGTGAAAGGCCGCGAAATCAAATTTCTGGCGAGTTGATCCGAACTTAACCCTTTGTTGCATATTAGATACAATTGTAACCTTTCTCTAACATTTGTTGCAGATTGGGTTACAATTGTAACATTTCTCTAACCGTTGTTGCATATTGGTTACAATTTTAAACTTTCTATAACCTTTCTTGCATATTGGTTACAATTGTAAACTTTCTCTAAACTTTTTTGCATATGGGTTACAATTGTAACATTTTCTAACTTTTGTTGCATATTGGTTACAATTGTATCCTTTCTATAAACTTTGTTGCATATTGGTTTCAATTTTAACCTTTCTATAACCTTTGTTGCATATTGGTTAAAATTGTAATCTTTCTATAACCTTTGTTGCATATTGGTTAAAATTGTAACATTTCTATAACCTTTCTTGCATATTGGTTACAATTTTAACCTTTCTATAACCTTTGTTGCATATTGGTTACAATTGTAACATTTCTATAAATTTTTTGCATATTGCTTACAATTGTAACATTTCTATAAACTTTGTTGCATATTGGTTACAATTGTAACCTTTCTCAAAACTTTGTTGCATATTGGTTACAATTGTAACCTTTCTCTAACCTGTGTTGCATATTGGTTACAATTTTAACCTTTCTCTATCATTTGTTGCATATTGGTTAAAATTGTAACCTTTCTATAAACTTTGTTGCATATTGGTTACAATTGTAACATTTCTATAACATTTCTTGCATATTGGTTACAATTTTAACGTTTCTATAAACTTTGTTGCATATTGGTTACAATTGTAACCTTTATCTAACCTTTGTTGCATATTGGTTACAATTTTAACGTTTCTATAAACTTTGTCGCATATTGATTACAATTGTAACCTTTCTCTAACCTTTGTTGCATATTGGTTACAATTTTAACCTTTCTCTAACCTTTGTCGCATATTGGTTACAATTGTAACATTTCTATAAACTTTGTTGCATATTGGTTACAATTGTAACCTTTCTCTAAACTTTGTTGCATATTGGTTACAATTGTAACCTTTCTCTAACCTTTGTTGCATATTGGTTACAATTGTAAAATTGCTCTAACATTTGTTGCATATTGGTTTGAATTTTAAACTTTCTATAACCTTTGTTGCATATTGGTTACAATTTAACCTTTCTAAAAACTTTGTTGCATATTGGTTACAATTTGAAACTTTCTATAACTTTGTTGCATATTGGTTACAATTGTAACATTTCTATAAACTTTTTTGCATATGGGTTACAATTGTAACCTTTCTCTAACCTTTGTTGCATATTGGTTACAATTGCAACCTTTCTCTAACCTTTTGTTGCATATTGGTTACAATTTTAACATTTCATAACCTTTGTTGCATATTGGTTGCAATTGTAACATTTCTATAAACTTTGTTGCATTTCAGGTACAATTTTAACCTTTCTCTGATTTTGTTGCATATTGGTTACAATTGTAACATTTCTCTAACCTTTGTTGCATAATGGTTACAATTGTAACCTTTCTCTAACCTTTGTTGCATATTGGTTACAATTGTAAACTTTCTCTAACCTTTGTTGCATATTGGTTACAATTTTAACCTTTCTCTAACCTTTGTTGCATATTGGTTACAGTTGTAACATTTCTATAAAGTTTTTTTGCACATTGGTTAGAATTGTAACATTTCCATAACCTTTGTTGCATACTGGTTGCAATTGCAACATTTCTATAACCATTGTTGCATTTTGGTTACAATTTTAATCTTTCTCTGATTTTGTTGCATATTGGTTACAATTGTAACATTTCTATAAACTTTGTTGCATATTGGTTACAATGGTAACCTTTCTCTAACCTTTGTTGCATATTGGTTACAATTGTAAAATTGCTCTAACATTTGTTGCATATTGGTTTGAATTTTAAACTTTCTATAACCTTTGTCGCATATTGGTTACAATTGTAACATTTCTATAAACTTTGTTGCATATTGGTTACAATTGTAACCTTTCTCTAACCTTTGTTGCATATTGGTTACAATTGTAAAATTGCTCTAACATTTGTTGCATATTGGTTTGAATTTTAAACTTTCTATAACCTTTGTTGCATATTGGTTACAATTTAACCTTTCTAAAAACTTTGTTGCATATTGCTTACAATTTGAAACTTTCTATAACTTTGTTGCATATTGGTTACAATTGTAACATTTCTATAAACTTTTTTGCATATGGGTTACAATTGTAACCTTTCTCTAACCTTTGTTGCATATTGGTTACAATTGCAACCTTTCTCTAACCTTTGTTGCATATTGGTTACAATTTTAACCTTTCAATAAATTTTGTGGCATATTGGTTACAATTTTAACATTTCATAACCTTTGTTGCATATTGGTTGCAATTGTAACATTTCTATAAACTTTGTTGCATTTCAGGTACAATTTTAACCTTTCTCTGATTTTGTTGCATATTGGTTACAATTGTTACATTTCTCTAACCTTTGTTGCATAATGGTTACAATTGTAACCTTTCTATAACCTTTGTTGCATATTGGTTAAAATTGTAACCTTTCTCTAACCTGTGTTGCATTATGGTTACAATTTTAACCTTTATCTAACCTTTGTTGCATATTGTTGACAATTGTAACATTTCTATAAACTTTGTTGCATTTTGGTTAAAATTGTAGCATTTCCATAACCTTTGTTGCATATTGGTTTCAATTTTAACCTGCCTCTGATTTTGTTGCATATTGGTTACAATTGTAAGATTTCTATATACTTTGTTGCATATTGGTTACAATTGTAACATTTCTATGAACTTTATTGCATATTGGTTACAATTGTAACCTTTCTCTAACCTTTGTTGCATATTGGTTTCAATTTTAACCTTCCTATAACATTTGTTGCATATTGGTTACAATTGTAACCTCTCTATAACATTTGTTGCATATTGGTTACATCTGTAACCTTTCTATAACCTTTGTTGCATATTGGTTACAATTGTAACCTTTCTCTAACCTGTGTTGCATTATGGTTACAATTTTAACCTTTCTCTATCCTTTGTTGCATATTGGTTTGAATTTTAAACTTTCTATAACCTTTGATGCATATTGGTTACAAGTTTAAGCTTTCTATAACCTTTGTTGCATATTGGTTACGATTGTAAACTTTCTCTAAACTTTGTTGCATATTGGTTTCAATTTGAACCTTTTTCTAACATTTGTTGCATATTGGTTACAATTGTAAACTGTCTCTAACCTTTGTTGCATATTGGTTACAATTGTAACCTTTCTCTAACCTGTGTTGCATATTGGTTACAATTGCAACTTTTCTCTAACCTTTTTGCATATTGGTTACAATTGCAAACTTTCTATAAACTTTGTTGCATATTGGTTAGAATTGTAACCTTTCTCTAACCTTTGTTGCATATTGGTTACAATTGTAACATTTCTATAAAGTTTTTTTGCACATTGGTTAGAATTGTAACATTTCCATAACCTTTGTTGCATTTTGGTTACAATTTTAATCTTTCTCTGATTTTGTTGCATATTGGTTACAATTGTAACATTTCTATAAATTTTGTTGCATATTGCTTACAATTGTAACATTTCTCTTTAACCTTTGGTTGCATATTGGTTACAATTGTAAAATTGCTCTAACATTTGTTGCATATTGGTTTGAATTTTAAACTTTCTATAACCTTTGTTGCATATTGGTTACAATTTAACCTTTCTAAAAACTTTGTTGCATATTGGTTACAATTTGAAACTTTCTATAACTTTGTTGCATATTGGTTACAATTGTAACATTTCTATAAATTTTTTGCATATGGGTTACAATTGTAACCTTTTTCTAAACTTTGTTGCATATTGGTTACAATTGTAACCTTTCTCTAACCTTTGTTGCATGTTGGTTACAATTGCAACCTTTCTCTAACCTTTGTTGCATATTGGTTACAATTGTAACCTTTCAATAAATTTTGTTGCATATTGGTTACAATTTTAACATTTCATAACCTTTGTTGCATATTGGTTGCAATTGTAACATTTCTATAACCTTTGTTGCATTTCAGATACAATTTTAACCTTTCTCTGATTTTGTTGCATATTGGTTACAATTGTTACATTTCTATATATTTTGCTGCATATTGCTTACAATTGTAACATTTCTCTAACCATTGTTGCATATTGGTTACAATTGTAACCTTTCTCTAACCTTTGTTGCATATTGGTTTCAATTTTAACCTTCCTATAACATTTGTTGCATATTGTTTACAATTGTAACCTCTCTATAACATTGTTGCATATTGGTTACATCTGTAACCTTTCTATAACCTTTGTTGCATATTGGTTACAATTGTAACCTTTCTCTAACCTGTGTTGCATTATGGTTACAATTTTAACCTTTCTCTATCCTTTGTTGCATATTGGTTTGAATTTTAAACTTTCTATAACCTTTGATGCATATTGGTTACAAGTTGAAGCTTTCTATAACCTTTGTTGCATATTGGTTACGATTGTAAACTTTCTCTAAACTTTGTTGCATATTGGTTTCAATTTGAACCTTTATATAACCTTTGTTGCATATTGGTTACAATTTGTATCTTTCTATAACCTTTGTTGCATATTGGTTACAATTGTAACTTTTCTCTAACATTTTTTGCACATGGGTTACAATTGTAACCTTTTTCTAACCTTTGTTGCATATTGGCTACAATTGTAAACTGTCTCTAACCTTTGTTGCATTTTGGTTACAATTGTAACCTTTCTCTAACCTGTTTTGCATATTGGTTACAATTGCAACTTTTCTCTAACCTTTTTTGCATATTGGTTACAATTTTAACCTTTCTCTAACCTGTGTTGCATATTGGTTACAATTGTAACATTTCTATAAAGTTTTTTTGCACATTGGTTAGAATTGTAACATTTCCATAACCTTTGTTGCATACTGGTTGCAATTGCAACATTTCTATAACCATTGTTGCATTTTGGTTACAATTTTAATCTTTCTCTGATTTTGTTGCATATTGGTTACAATTGTAACATTTCTATAAATTTTGTTGCATATTGCTTACTATTGTAACATTTCTATAATCTTTGTTGCATATTGGTTACAATGGTAACCTTTCTCTAACCTTTGTTGCATATTGGTTTCAATTTTAACCTTTCCAAAACCTTTGTTGCATATTGGTTACAATTGTAACATTTCTCTAATTTTTGTGCATATTGGTTACAATTGTAACCTTTCTCTATCCTTTGTTGCATATTGGTTTGAATTTTAATCTTTCTATCACCTTTGATGCATATTGGTTACAAGTTTAAGTTTTCTATAACCTTTGTTGCATATTGGTTACAATTGTAAACTTTCTCTAACCTTTGTTGCATATTGGTTTCAATTTTAACCTTCCTATAACATTTGTTGCATATTGGTTACAATTGTAACCTCTCTATAACATTTGTTGCATATTGGTTACAGCTGTAACATTTCTATAACCTTTGTTGCATATTGGTTACAATCGTAACCTTTCTTTAACCTGTGTTGCATTATGGTTACAATTTTAACCTTTCTCTAACCTTTGTTGCATATTGTTGACAATTGTAACATTTCTATAAACTTTATTGCATTTTGGTTATAATTTTAGAATTTCCATAACCTTTGTTGCATATTGGTTTCAATTTTATTTTTTCTCTGATTTTGTTGCATATTGGTTACAATTGTAAGATTTCTATATACTTTGTTGCATATTGGTTACAATGGTAACATTTCTATGAACTTTGTTGCATATTGGTTACAATTGTAACCTTTCTCTAACATTTGTTGCATAGTGGTTACAATTGTAACCTGTCTCTATCTTTTGTTGCATATTGGTTTGAATTTTAAACTGTCTCCAAACTTTGTTGCATATTGGTTACAATTGCAACTTTTCTATAACCTTTGTTGCATATTGGTTTCAATTTTAAACTTTCTATAACCATTGTTGCATATTGGTTACAATTCTAACCTTTCTCTAACCTTTGTTGCATATTGGTTACAATTGTAACATTTCTCTAAACTTTTTTTGCACATTGGTTAGAATTGTAACATTTCCATAACCTTTGTTGCATACTGGTTGCAATTGCAACATTTCTATAGCCATTGTTGCATTTTGGTTACAATATTAATCTTTCTCTTATTTTGATGCATATTGGTTACAATTGTAACATTTCTATAAATTTTGTTGCATATTGCTTACAATTGTAACATTCCTATAAACTTTGTTGCACATTGGTTACAATGGTAACCTTTCTCTAACCTTTGTTGCATATTGGTTTCAATTTTAACCTTTCCAAAATCCTTGTTGCATATTGGTTACAATTGTAACATTTCTCTAAACTTTGTTGAATATTGGTTACAATTGTAACATTTCTATAAACTTTGTTGCATATTGATTACGATTGTAACATTTCCATAAACTTTGTTGCATATTGGTTACAACTGTAACCTTCTCTAACATTTGTTGCATATTGGTTTGAATTTTTACCCTTCTATAACCTTTGTTGCATATTGGTTACAATTTTAACCTTTTTAAAACTTTGTTGCATATCGGTTACAATCGTAACCTATCTCTAACATTTGTTCATATTGGTTTCAATTTTAACCTTTCCATAACCTTTGTTGCATATTGTTTACAATTGTAACATTTCTATAACCTTTGTTGCATATTGGTTACAATTGTAACATTTCTATATATTTTGCTGCATATTGCTTACAATTGTAACATTTCTATAAAATTTGTTGCATGTTGGTTACAATTGTAACCTAACTCTAACCTTTGTTGCATATTGGTTTCAATTTTAACCTTCCTATAACATTTGTTGCATATTGGTTACAATTGTAACCTCTCTATAACATTTGTTGCATATTGGTTATATCTGTAACCTTTCTATAAACTTTGTTGCATATTGGTTACAATTGTAACCTTTCTCTAACCTGTGTTGCATTATGGTTACAATTTTAACCTTTCTCTAACCTTTGTTGCATATTGTTTACAATTGTAACATTTCTATAATCTTTGTTGCATATTGGTTGCAATTGTAACATTTCTATAATCTTTGTTGCATATTGGTTACAATTTTAACCTTTCTCTCATTTTGTTGCATATTGGTTACAATTGTAAGATTTCTATATACTTTGTTGAATAATGGTTACAATTGTAACATTTCTATGAACTTTGTTGCATATTGGTTACAATTGTAACCTTTCTCTAACATTTGTTGCATATTTGTTACATTTGTAACCTTTCTCTATCCTTTGTTGCATATTGGTTTGAATTTTAATCTTTCTTTTAACTTTGATGCATATTGGTTACAAGTTTAAGTTTTCTATAAACTTTGTTGCATATTGGTTACGATTGTAAACTTTCTCTAACCTTTGTTGCATATTGGTTTCAATTTGAACCTTTATATAACCTTTGTTGCATATCGGTTACAATTTGTAACTTTCTATAACCTTTGTTGCATAATGCTAACAATTGTAACTTTTCTCTAACACTTTTTGCACATGGGTTACAATTGTAACTTTTTTCTAACCTTTGTTGCATATTGGTTACAATTGTAAACTGTCTCTAACATTTGTGTCATATTGGTTACAATTGTAAATTTTCTCTAACCTTTTTTGCACATGGGTTACAATTGCAACTTTTCTCTAACCTTTTTTGCATATTGGTTACAATTGCAAACTTTCTATAAACTTTGTTGCATATTGGTTAGAATTGTAACCTTTCTCTAACCTTTGTTGCGTATAGGTTACAATTGTAAACTTTCTCTAACCTTTGTTGCATATTGGTTACAATTATAACATTTCTATAAACTATTTTTGCACATTGGTTACAATTGTAACATTTCCATAAACTTTGTTGCATACTGGTTGCAATTGTAACATTTCTATAACCTTTGTTACATTTTGGTTACAATTTTAATCTTTCTCTGATTTTGTTGCATATTGGTTACAATTGTAACATTTCTATAAACTTTGTTGCATAATGCTTACAATTGTAACATTTCTATAAACTTTGTTGCATATTGGTTACGATGGTAACCTTTCTCTAACCTTTGTTGCATATTGGTTTCAATTTTAACCTTTCCAAAACCTTTGTTGCATATTAGTTACAATTGTAACATTTCTCTAATTTTTGTGCATAGTGGTTACAATTGTAACATTTCTATAAACTTTGTGGCATATTGGTTACAATTGTAACATTTCTATAACCTTTGTTGCATATTGGTTACAATTGTAGACTTTCTCTAACCTTTTTGCATATTGGTTACAATTGTAACCTTTCTCCAATTTTTGTGCATATTGGTTACAATTTTAACCTTTCTCTAACCTTTGTTGCTTATTGGTTACAACTGTAACCTTTCTCTAACCTTTGTTGCATATTGGTTACGATTGTAAACTTTCTCTAACCTTTGTTGCATATTGGTTACAATTGTAACCTTTCTGTAACATTTGTTGCATATTGGTTACAATTGTAAACTTTCTCTAACCTTTGTTGCATATTGGTTACAATTGTAACTTTTCTCTAACCTCTGTTGCATATTGGTTACAATTGCAACCTTTCTCTAAACTTTGTTACATATTGGTTACAATTGTAACCTTTCTCTAACCTTTGTTGCATATTGGTTACAATTGTAAACTTTCTCTAACCTTTGTTGCATATTGGTTACAATTGTAACATTTCTCTAACCTTTGTTGCATATTGGTTACAATTGTAGACTTTCTCTAACCTTTTTGCATATTGGTTACAATTGTAACCTTTCTCCAATTTTTGTGCATATTGGTTACAATTTTAACCTTTCTCTAACCTTTGTTGCTTATTGGTTACAATTGTAACCTTTCTCTAACCTTTGTTGCATATTGGTTACGATTGTAAACTTTCTCTAACCTTTGTTGCATATTGGTTACAATTGTAACCTTTCTGTAACATTTGTTGCATATTGGTTACAATTGTAAACTTTCTCTAACCTTTGTTGCATATTGGTTACAATTGTAACTTTTCTCTAACCTCTGTTGCATATTGGTTACTATTGCAAACTTTCTCTAACCTTTGTTGCATATTGGTTACAATTGTAACCTTTCTCTAACCTTTGTTGCATATTGGTTACAATTGTAAACTTTCTCTAACCTTTGTTGCATATTGGTTACAATTGTAACATTTCTCTAACCTTTGTTGCATATTGGTTACAATTGTAAACTTTCTCTAACCTTTGTTGCATATTGGTTACAATTGTAACCTTTCTCTAACTTTTGTAGCATATTGATTACAATTGCAAACTTTCTATAACCATTATTGCCTATGGTTACAATTGTAAACTTTCTCTAACCCTTGTTGCATATTGGTTACAATTGTAACCTTTCTATAACCTTTGTTGCATATTGGTTTCAATTTTAACATTTGTTGCTTATTGGTTACAAGTTGAAACTTTCTATAACCTTTGTTGCATATTGGTTACAATTGTAACCTTTTTCTAACCTTTGCAGCATATGTTTTAGAATTGTAACCTTTCTCTAACCTTTGTTGCATATTGGTTACAATTTTAACCTTTCTATAATCATTGTTGCTTATTGGTTACAATTGTAATCTTTCTATAACATTTGTTGAATATTGATTACAATTGTAACCTTTCTATAACCTTTGTTGCATATTGGTTACAATTGTAACTTTTCTCTAACCTTTGTTGCATGTTGGTTTCAATTTTAACCTTTCTCTAAACTTGGTTGCATATTGGTTACAATTGTAACCTTTCTATAACCTTTGTGGCATATTGGTTATAATTGTAACCTTTCTCTAACGTTTGTTGCATATTGGTCACAATTGTAACCTTTCTCTAACCTTTGTTGCATATTGGTTACAATTTTAATCTTTCTATAACCTCTGTTGCATATTGGTTACAATTGTAACATTTCTATAACCTTTGTTGCATATTGGTTACAATTTTAACATTTCTATAATCATTGTTGCTTATTGGTTACAATTGTAATCTTTCTCTAACCTTTGTTGCATATTGGTTACAATTGTAACCTTTCTCTAATTTTTGTTGCATATTGGTTACAATTGCAACCTTTCTCTAAGCTTTATTGCATATTGGTTTCAATCGGAAAATTTCTATAACCTTTGTTGCATATTGGTTACAATTGTAACTTTTCTCTAACCTTTGTTGCATGTTGGTTTCAATTTTAACCTTTCTCTAAACTTGGTTGCATATTGGTTACAATTGTAACCTTTCTATAACCTTTGTGGCATATTGGTTACAATTGTAACCTTTCTCTAACCTTTGTTGCATATTGGTTACAATTTTAATCTTTCTATAACCTTTGTTGCATATTGGTTACAATTTTAATCTTTCTATAACCTCTGTTGCATATTGGTTACAATTGTAACATTTCTATAACCTTTGTTGCATATTGGTTTCAATTGTAAACTTTCTCTAACCTTTGTTGCATATTGGTTACAATTGTAACATTTCTATAAACTTTGTTGCATATTGCTTACAATTGTCACCTCTCTATAACCTTTGTTGCATATTGGTAAACAATTGTAAACTTTCTCTAACCTTTGTTGCATATTGGTTACAATTGTAACCTTTCTCTAACCTTTGTTGCATATTGGTTACAATTGTAAATTTTCTCTAACCTTTGTTGCATATTGGTTTCAATTTTAACATTTGTTGCTTATTGGTTACAATTTGAAACTTTCTATAACATTTGTTGCATATTGGTTACGATTGTAACCTTTCTATAACCATTGCAGCATATGTTTTAGAATTGTAATCTTTCTCTAACCTTTGTTGCATATTGGTTACAATTGTAACATTTCTATAAACTTTGTGGCATATTGGTTACAATTGTTACATTTCCATAACCTTTTTTGCATACTGGTTGCAATTGTAACATTTCTATTACCTTTGTTGCATTTTGGTTACAATTGTAAACTTTCTATAACCTTTGTTGCATATTGGTTACAATTTTAACCTTTCCGAAACCTTTATTGCATATTGGTTTCAATTGTAAACTTTCTCTAACCTTTGTTGATTATTCGTTACAATTTTAACCTTTCTATAAACTTTGTTGCATATTGCTTACAATTGTCACCTCTCTATAACCTTTGTTGCATATTTGTTACAATTGTAACATTTCTAACCTTTGTTGCATATTGGTTACAATTGTAACCTTTCTCTAACCTTTTTTGCATATTGGTTTCAATTGTAACATTTCTATAACCTCTGTTGCATATTGGTTACAATTGTAACCTTTCTCTAACCTTTGTTGCATGTTGGTTTCAGTTTTAACCTTTCTCTAACCTTTGTTGCATATTGGTTACAATTGTAACCTTTCTATAACCTTTGTTGCATATTGGTTTCAATTTTAACCTTTGTTGCTTATTGGTTACAATTTGAAACTTTCTATAACCTTTGTTGCATATGTTTTACAATTGTAACCTTTTTCTAACATTTGTTGCATATTGGTTACGATTGTAACCTTTCTATCACCTTTGTAGCATATGTTTTAGAATCGTAACCTTTCTATAACCTTTGTTGCATATTGGTTACAATTTTAACCTTTCTATAATCATTGTTGCTTATTGGTTACAATTGTAACCTTTCTCTATCTTTTGTTGCATATCGGTTTCAATTTTAACCTTCCTATAACCTTTGTTGCATATTGGTTACAATTGTAACCTATCTATAATATATGTTGCATATTGGTTTCAATTTTAACCTTTCTATAACCTTTGTTGCATATTGGTTACTATTTTAACCTCTCTCTAACCTTTGTTGCATGTTGGTTACAATTTTAACCTTTCTCTAACCTTTGTTGCATATTGGTTACAATTTTAACCTTTCTCTAACCTTTGTTGCATATTGGTTACAATTTTAACCTTTCTCTAAACTTGGTTGCATATTGGTTACAATTGTAACCTTTCTATAACCTTTGTGGCATATTGGTTATAATTGTAACCTTTCTCTAACCTTTGTTGCATATTGGTTACAATTGTAACCTTTCTATAACATTTGTTGCATATTGATTACAATTGTAACCTTTCTCTAAACTTGGTTGCATATTGGTTACAATTGTAACCTTTCTATAACCTTTGTTGCATGTTGGTTTCAATTTTAACCTTTCTCTAAACTTGGTTGCATATTGGTTACAATTGTAACCTTTCTATAACCTTTGTGGCATATTGGTTACAATTGTAACCTTTCTCTAACCTTTGTTGCATATTGGTTACAATTTTAATCTTTCTATAACCTTTGTTGCATATTGGTTACAATTTTAATCTTTCTATAACCTCTGTTGCATATTGGTTATAATTGTAACATTTCTATAACCTTTGTTGCATATTGGTTTCAATTGTAAACTTTCTCTAACCTTTGTTGCATATTGGTTACAATTGTAACATTTCTATAAACTTTGTGGCATATTGGTTACAATTGTAACATTTCTATAACCTTTGTTGCATATTGGTTTCAATTGTAATCTTTCTCTAACCTTTGTTGCATATTGGTTACAATTGCAACCTTTCTCTAAGCTTTATTGCATATTGGTTTCAATCGGAAAATTTCTATAACCTTTGTTGCATATTGGTTACAATTGTAACATTTCTATAACCTTTGTTGATTATTGGTTACAATTTTAACCTTTCTATAAACTTTGTTGCATATTGCTTACAATTGTCACCTCTCTATAACCTTTGTTGCATATTGGTTACAATTGTAACATTTCTCTAACCTTTGTTGCATATTGGTTACAATTGTAGCCTTTCTCTAACCTTTTTGCATATTGGTTACAATTGTAACCTTTCTCCAATTTTTGTGCATATTGGTTACAATTTTAACCTTTCTCTAACCTTTGTTGCATATTGGTTACAATTGTTACTTTTCTCTAAACTTGTTTGCATATGGGTTACAATTGTAACCTTTTTCGAACATTTGTTGCATATTGGTTAGAATTGTAAACTTTCTCTAACCTTTGTTGCATATTGGTTACAATTGCAACCTTTCTCTAACCTTTGTTGCATATTGGTTACAATTGTAAGCTTTCTCTAACCTTTGTTGCATATTGGTTACAATTGTAAACTTTCTCTAACCTTTGTTGCATTTTGGTTACAATTGTAACCTTTCTCTAACATTTGTTGCATATTGGTTACAATTGTAAACTTTCTCTAACCTTTGTTTCATATTGGTTACAATTGTAACCTTTCTCTAACCTCTGTTGCCTATTGGTTACAATTGTAAACTTTCTCTAACCTCTGTTGCATATTGGTTACAATTGCAACCTTTCTCTAACCTTTGTTGCATATTGGTTACAATTTTAACCTTTCTCTGACCTTTGTTGCATATTGGTTACAACTGTAAACTTTCTCTAACCTTTGTTGCATATTGGCTACAATTGTAAACTTTCTCTAACCTTTGTTGCATATTGGTTACAATTTTAACCTTTCTCTAACCTTTGTTGCATATTGGTTACAATTGTAAACTTTCTCTAACCTTTGTTGCATATGTTTTAGAATTGTAATCTTTCTCTAACCTTTGTTGCATATTGGTTACAATTGTAACATTTCTATAAACTTTGTGGCATATTGGTTACAATTGTTACATTTCCATAACCTTTGTTGCATATTGGTTTCAATTGTAAACTTTCTCTAACCTTTGTTGCATATTGGTTACAATTGTAACATTTCTATAAATTTTGTGGCATATTGGTTACAATTGTAACATTTCTATAACCTTTGTTGCATATTGGTTTCAATTGTAGCCTTTCTCTAACCTTTTTGCATATTGGTTACAATTGTAACCTTTCTCTAACCTTTGTTGCATATTGGTTACAATTTTAATCTTTCTATAACCTTTGTTGCATATTGTTTACAATTTTAATCTTTCTATAACCTCTGTTGCATATTGGTTATAATTGTAACATTTCTATAACCTTTGTTGCATATTGGTTTCAATTGTAAACTTTCTCTAACCTTTGTTGCATATTGGTTACAATTGTAACATTTCTATAAACTTTGTGGCATATTGTTTACAATTGTAACATTTCTATAACCTTTGTTGCATATTGGTTTCAATTGTAAACTTTCTCTAACCTTTGTTGCATATTGGTTACAATTTTAACCTTTCTATAAACTTTGTTGCATATTGCTTACAATTGTCACCTCTCTATAACCTTTGTTGCATATTGGTTACAATTGTAACATTTCTCTAACCTTTGTTGCATATTGGTTACAATTGTAGCCTTTCTCTAACCTTTTTGCATATTGGTTAAAATTGTAACCTTTCTCCAATTTTTGTGCATATTGGTTACAATTTTAACCTTTCTCTAACCTTTGTTGCATATTGGTTACAATTGTTACTTTTCTCTAAACTTGTTTGCATATTGGTTACAATTGTAACCTTTTTCGAACATTTGTTGCATATTGGTTAGAATTGTAAACTTTCTCTAACCTTTGTTGCATATTGGTTACAATTGCAACCTTTCTCTAACCTTTGTTGCATATTGGTTACAATTGTAAGCTTTCTCTAACCTTTGTTGCATATTGGTTACAATTGTAAACTTTCTCTAACCTTTGTTGCATTTTGGTTACAATTGTAACCTTTCTTTCTAACATTTGTTGCATATTGGTTACAATTGTAAACTTTCTCTAACCTTTGTTTCATATTGGTTACAATTGTAACCTTTCTCTAACCTCTGTTGCCTATTGGTTACAATTGTAACCTTTCTCTAACCTCTGTTGCATATTGGTTACAATTGCAACCTTTCTCTAACCTTTGTTGCATATTGGTTACAATTTTAACCTTTCTCTGACCTTTGTTGCATATTGGTTACAACTGTAAACTTTCTCTAACCTTTGTTGCATATTGGCTACAATTGTAAACTTTCTCTAACCTTTGTTGCATATTGGTTACAATTTTAACCTTTCTCTAACCTTTGTTGCATATTGGTTACAATTGTAAACTTTCTCTAACCTTTGTTGCATATGTTTTAGAATTGTAATCTTTCTCTAACCTTTGTTGCATATTGGTTACAATTGTAACATTTCTATAAACTTTGTGGCATATTGGTTACAATTGTTACATTTCCATAACCTTTGTTGCATACTGGTTGCAATTGTAACATTTCTATTACCTTTGTTGCATTTTGGTTACAATTTTAGTCTTTCTCTAATTTTTGTGCATATTGGTTACAATTGTAACCTTTCACTAACCTTTGTTGCATTTTGGTTACAATTGTAAACTTTCTATAACCTTTGTTGCATATTGGTTACAATTTTAACCTTTCCGAAACCTTTATTGCACATTGGTTTCAATTGTAACCTTTCTCTAACCTTTGTTGATTATTCGTTACAATTTTAACCTTTCTATAAACTTTGGTGCATATTGCTTACAATTGTCACCTCTCTATAACCTTTGTTGCATATTGGTTACAATTGTAACATTTCTAACCTTTGTTGCATATTGGTTACAATTGTAACCTTTCTCCAATTTTTGTGCATATTGGATACAATTGTAACATTTCTCTAACCTTTTTTGCATATTGGTTTCAATTGTAACATTTCTATAACCTTTGTTGCATATTGGTTACAATTGTAACCTTTCTCCAATTTTTGTGCATATTGGATACAATTGTAACATTTCTCTAACCTTTTTTGCATATTGGTTTCAATTGTAACATTTCTATAAACTTTGTTGCATATTGATTTCAATTTTAACCTTTCTCTAACCTTTGTTGCATATTGGTTACAATTGTAACCTTCCAAAAACTTTATTGCATGTTGGTTTCAATTTTAACCTTTCTCTAAAATTTGTTGCATATTGGTTACAATTGTAACATTTCTATAACCTTTGTTGCATATTGGTTTCAATTTTAACCTTTGTTGCTTATTGGTTACAATTTGAAACTTTCTATAACCTTTGTTGCATATTGGTTACGATTGTAACCTTTCTATCACCTTTGTAGCATATGTTTTAGAATCGTAACCTTTCTATAACCTTTGTTGCATATTGGTTACAATTTTAACCTTTCTATAATCATTGTTGCTTATTGGTTACAATTGTAACCTTTCTCTATCTTTTGTTGCATATCGGTTTCAATTTTAACCTTTCTATAACCTTTGTTGCATATTGGTTACTATTTTAACCTCTCTCTAACCTTTGTTGCATGTTGGTTACAATTTTAACCTTTCTCTAACCTTTGTTGCATATTGGTTACAATTTTAACCTTTCTCTAACCTTTGTTGCATATTGGTTACAATTTTAACCTTTCTCTACCCTTTGTTGCATATTGGTTAAAATTTTAACCTTTCTTGCATATTGGTTACAATTTGAAACTTTCTATAACTTTTGTTGCATATTGGTTACAATTGTAACTTTTCTCTAAACTTTTTTGCATATGGGTTACAATTGTAACCTTTTGCTAACATTTGTTGCATATTGGTTACAATTGTAACCTTTCTATAACCTTTGTTGCATATTGGTTACAATTGTAAACTTTCTGTAACATTTGTTGCATACTGGTTACAATTGTAACCTTTCTCTAACCTTTGTTGCATATTGGTTTCAATTGTAACATTTCTATAACCTTTCTTGCATATTGGTTACAATTTTAACCTTTCTATAACCTTTGTTGCATATTGGTTACAATTGTAAACTTTCTGTAACATTTGTTGCATACTGGTTACAATTGTAACCTTTCTCTAACCTTTGTTGCATATTGGTTTCAATTGTAACATTTCTATAACCTTTGTTGCATATTGGTTACAATTTTAACCTTTCTATAACCTTTTTTGCATATTGGTTACAATTGTAACCTTTCTCTCACCTTTGTTGCATATTGGTTACAATTGTAACATTTCTATAACCTTTGTTGCATATTGGTTTCAATTGTAACATTTCCGTAACCTTTGTTGCATATTGGTTACAATTGTAACATTTCTATACCCTTTGTTGCATATTGGTTTCAATTGTAACATTTCTCTAACCTTTGTTGCATGTTGGTTACAATTGTAACATTTCTATACCCTTTGTTGCATATTGGTTTTAATTTTAACCTTTCTATAACCTTTTTTGCATATTGGCTACAATTGTAACATTTCTATAACCTTTGTTGCATATTGGTTACAATTTTAACCTTTCTTTAACCTTTGTTGCATATTGGTTACAATTGTAATCTTTCCATACCCTTTGTTGCATATTGGTTGCAATTGTAACATTTCTATAACCTTTGTTGCATATACTTTACAATTTTAATCTTTCTCTGATTTTGTTGCATATTGGTTACAATTGTAACATTTCTCTAACCTTTGTTGCATATTGGTTACAATTGTAACATTTCTAACCTTTGTTGCATATTAGATTTTGTAGTGAAACTGATAACTTTTAGTCCTGAACCTGGTGGTAACTGCAGCCAGCCGATGGCTACAAAGAAGAAATTTTTGGATACGAGATAAAGCCGGTGACGGCTAGTATACATTTACTTTGCTAGGGGACGTTAAAATATTGGTCATTTATACTTAAGTCTTTTAGAATTTACCTGGTTCGTGGATATGTAAATATTGGTAGTTTATAATTGAGTTTGTGTGCAATTAAATAGCACTTTTACTGTTGTATTTACCTCTCTACAGGGGAAATACATAAGCCTATTGAGGTTTCTTCGGCAGAGCTAATTTTATTTTACACTTGTTGTAGAACAATGGTTCCCTAGTCAGACTTTTGTAGTGATTTCAATTCATAGTGAGTAGCTCATTATGGTGGTCTTGTCACACAATAAACCAATCCGCGTAAATATCTAAGCAGCACGCCCTTACAAAGAGAGCAAAGAAAATTAGAGGAGAGAGAGAGAGAAAGATAGAGAGAGAGAGATTAATTATAGATTAAGAAAAGCGTAAATTCGTGAAAGGCAGAGTAATGGAAATAATAAAGAACTTGAGGTAGTGAAAGGGAAATATTAGCTGTTTTTTATATGGAAACATTCAATGACTGATCAACGAATGCTAGAATCCTTAGCAAAAATTAGAATGAAGAAATTGCAAATATGTATATATATATATAAATATATATATTTATATGTATATATATATATATATATATATAGAGAGAGAGAGAGAGAGATAAGCAGTCTGCTATAGAGAGGAATATATGATTAACATACTTATATTAAGTAACTACGTAAATTAACGGGAGAAATAGAAACAGAGTAAAGAAGATATAGATAGATAGATAGATAGATAGATAGATAGATAGATAGATAGAAAAAAAAAATTATATATATATATATATATATATATATATATACATATATATATGCAGGGTGTCCATAAAGTTCGTGTGCACTGTAAAAAATGTATAACTTTATTTGTATTTGCGATAGAAATAATATGTAAAAAGGATTAGAAAGAAGTAAATCTCTATTTTTTAAGGTTTTATTGAAATTTTATTTAAGTTTCCACATGTCCACCATCAATAGCAAGACAAATGGTAATACGATTTTGCAGTTAACGGAAAACATTTGCCAACTTATTGACAGTAATGCTTGAAATCACATTAGTTATTTTAGCTTTCAAATCTTCTAATCAAGTAGGTTTGGTTGCATACACAATTGTTTTCACATGTCTTCATAAAAATATCTAAAGGAGTCAAATCTGGAGAACATGGAGGCCAATAAAATGGTCCACTCCTATCGATCCATCTGTTAAGAATTCCTGATTTAGAAACTAACACGCAGAGCAAAGTGACAAAGAGCTCCATCTTGTTGAAACACTGTATTGTCTTTTAAGTTTAATTGTTCAAGCTCATTTCTTTCTATCACAAATAAAATAAAATTATAATTTTTTAAAGTGCACACGAACTTTAGGTTCACCCTATATATATATATATATATATATATATCGCAGTCTCTTCATCTCTCTCTCTCTCTCTCCCTCTCTTTCTCTCATATATATATAAAGTAATTTTGCTCTGTTCGATAGATATGAACACTCCGAGATACGCTCTTGTGCAAATAAATTTAAATAACTGCTCTAGTTATTTTTCTTTTACCAGACGACCAGTTTTAGACCAACTGGAGTGACAGGGTGTAATCAGTTTCTATTTTTTTCCTCAAATTAGATCATTTGCAGTTGTGTGCAGCAATATGAATTTATTTTCGAGGGATGTAGGATGAAATTTGTTTGGCATTGAAAAATATTGCGTCATCAGCGGTTGCATCAAATTTTTATCACGTCCAGGCACTATTGTCTCGACTGTCGATTAGTTGTCCTACAGCCATTGTCTGCGATGGACGTTACTCTAATAAAAAAGGAAAGAAAGTTGTAATGCAGCACGAGCACACAGGCAAGATTCACAGAAAGGATGCGGATATTGTTGGTGTCAGCTTTTCAACTGTCAGTCGTGTTATCAAGCGAAAAAAAAAACTGGATTCATCAGTACAAAACGTAAAGGGAAATGCGGTCGAAAAAGAAAAACAACGCCGAGTTGAGGACGCAACATGATCAAGGTATGTGTGAAAGTATATATATATATATATATATATGGAAACTGAGATAAATGGATATGAAGACGTTGAGATAGATAGATCAGTCAGTTAAGTACCATACGTGATACACGCTTGAGCGATCATGTCTCGAAAGAGACATGGCTGACTGGGTAGAAGATTATCCCGCAGTAGGTTGCCATTGCTTTCTGCAGTAAACTGGTTGCCGACCAAGGCTATAGAACCCAATCTGTCCTGCTATTTAACACATAACTGGAAGGAAGAGACGGATTAATACCTTTCCCAAGGGTATTTGCGCGTAAGTGAATACAATGGATCCAACTGGAATTCGAACTCGGCTCCCCGGTTTCTCGTTCCTAGCCGATATCCACTGTACCACAACGCATAAAAAGACTGATAGATATAGATAAAAAAACGTAGATAGATAGATAGATAGATAGATAGATAGATAGATAGATAGATAGATAGATAGATAGATAGATAGATAGATATAAATAAAGTGGCGGCTCGTGTACAGGACTGATGAACTTCAACACCCAATATTTTTACCCGATATTATTGATAACATTCAATATAATGGGTCTTGTTTTTAATTTAATTTTTTTTTTAATCATCTCACCCCAAGCAAGGCATTCCACTGCCACTATTGCGCATGGGTTTACATAGGGGAAGGTAAAGAGAAGGAGTGGTTAGACATAGGGAATGTCAGGAGGAAGGTGACAGATGAGTAAGGATACCGAGGATGAGGGTTGGGCAGATGGGAAGAGTGTTTGATAGAATTGGAGTAGGTTAGTGTGTTAGGAGGTGTCTATTGACCTTACATTTAAACTCCTGGAGATTGTAGCCGTCGGGGAAGCAATCGTGTGAAAGAGAATTCCACAGTCGGGAAGTGCGAGGAAAGAAACTGTTGGAGTAGAAGTTACGGTTGCATTTTATCGGTTATTCTTTCTTTATACTTGCACATCGTACAATCCTTAAGCTTAGTACCAGTAACCATCTCCTCGTTAACGAAAAATTACAAAAACCTTGTTATAGAACTGCATGCTTCACAGTTCCAGGTATGCGCTGTTTAACTGTTGGGCGCATGCGCACATATCCAAGGAAAGAAACTGAACGATCTCTAAGCGTACTGTTTCTCCTGCAGCGCCGTTAATGCTGTTCGTGTGCAAGGGTTTTTTGTACTCAGCGTGTGTTGTGCTTAAAAACTCTCTACAATATTCTTGAATGTGATAAACTGTAGATGGCTGTCATAATTCCAGCTATTCTTTATAATTTATTTCTTTTGTAGTTTTATTGCATGGAAGATTTTAATAATTTAATCATGACCAACTTGAATTCGCAAGAAATAAGTTCTGTAATGGTAAATGTACTTCAACAGTTTACATTTTTACAATTGTCTCTACACGACAAAATTACATTTAAGAAAAGAGGCTGTTCAACAATTAATATTCGAATCTTTTGCCCAAAAATAAGCAACGACAAGAAGTATATTCGTAGGTTAAATCTTAAATAGTAGGGGAGGGGGGAGAGTTGGCCACAAAATCTTCCTTTTTTATATTTCATTCACTAGTGTTGAGGTGATTGGTCTTATCAAACTGGAAATTTGCACACATAAACAACATACATTGTTCATGGTATGGAACAAGTTTTATTCATGTAAGTATGTAAAAAAAAGTTGAGAACAAAATTCCAGTCATGTATGGGGATAATTGGCCAGGGCATGGGGAGACATGGCCTCTTCAGTGGGGAGACTTGACCTCTTCAGTGGGGAGACTTGACCTCTTCAGTGGGGAGACATGACTTCTTCAGTGGGGAGACTTGACCTCTTCAGTGGGGAGACTTGACCTCTTCAGTGGGGAGACATGGCCTCTTCAGTGGGGAGACTTGACCTCTTCAGTGGGGAGACTTGACCTCTTCAGTGGGGAGACTTGGCCTCTTCAGTGGGGAGACTTGGCCTCTTCAGTGGGGAGACTTGGCCACGAACGGGGAAAGTTGGTCACATTAAAAGAAATCAGCATTTTTAGCTCTCAATAACAAAATACAACAAAATGAGCCTATTTATTAGTCTTTACATCATTTCTGCATCATAATAACACCTGATAATATTCTGAAATGTGCTGGGCTCAGCGATATAATGGTCTTCATATGATCAATACTACACATGAATGATGAAACATAAACACGCGCACACACACACTAGTTGCAAATCTGTGCCACAGATGTGTTCTAATTAGTAAATTAGGCACCCTAATAGAAAAGGAATGCATGAAAAACAACCACAAATTCATCCAGAACCCAGTCATGTGAAGATATAAAACCAGTATGAACAATGTGGGGAGTTGGCCAGCCTGTGACCAACTCTCCCCACAAGGAAAATCTGAACACAAAAAATCAGTAAAAATTAATAATAACTGTCACTTTTTAAGAAATATGCTGAAAGCTAGGCTAAATGGACACTCTTTAGAGATGAAAAAAAAAACAGAACACTGACAATGACATCAAAGCTACTATGGATTCGAAGGTAAAACTGAAATATTGAAAAACTTACCTCCAAAATGAGCCAATGCTCTCTCTCAGCCATGTGTCAAAGGAGGTAATCAACAGTGGGCCAGTTATTCCTCACTACAGAAGAGCTCTCCAGAAACAAAACTAAGAATTAGTTTCATATTTGGGTTTTGCTTAGACACAGGGGTGGCCAAGTCTCGCCACTGTCCTCTACAAACGGAAAAGTTGGCTCTGCAGTTGGAAAGTGAAAAATGTATTGTTTTGTGTCTCGTGTTTGCTCTTTGATGCAACGCTGGAAAAAGACGATATAAGAAATATAAGCAACATTAAAAAAGGAATTAAAAACATGGGAACTCATAGAAGCTTATTAAAAATGTGGTTTCACTACGAGAAATCGAAGACCCGAATTCGAATTTCAGTCCCCTTACGTGCAAATAACCTTAGGAAAAGTGTTAATCTATCTCATTTTCTTGTATGGATTAAATAACAGAGCAGGTTCTTTCGCCTTGGTTGGCAACCAGTCTACCGCAGCAAGTAACGGCAACCTACTGCGAGAATATCTTCTGCCCATTTAGCTATGTCTTTCGAGACATAATTGTCTAAACGTGTATCACGTATGACAACTGAAATATTAAGGCAAAACTTAGTGAGGTTTAAAAGCTTTTAATTACTGGTTGAAGGTTAAAAAAACAGTGATATTTTATCCAAAATAACAGCCCTTATTTTATACTAGCAGTATAGACCGGCGTTGCTCGGGTGTAATGAAAGCTTTAAAACTAATCCATGGTCCTAGAGCTCAGACTCTTGGACGTTGGCACGAAAGACTAAAAAGCAACAGTTGTTTCCAGTTTACGCGAAACCGTAGACTGAAAGATAAATGAATGGATGTAAGTCAAATTTTGATTTCCTGGTATCGATATCAAATAAGACTTTTTCGTCGTAAACTGAATTTTGAAGGCTAAATAAGTCCTCTGAGTAACGGATATCATGGCTGAGACTAAGAACTACAATTATACCTACTTAGAGGCAAACCCGAAGCAAAAACTAAAATAAAAGGGCTGAAAAACTGATTAAATCAGACCCGGTATATAATGTCGATTTTCTGCACTATTGTAAGAACTGCAAACTTGAAACTTCTGCATATCGTTTCTTATGTCTTTGTATATCAAATCAAGTGTATCAAATTTGATTAAAATCGGACCACTTCTTCTATAACCCGATGTTTTCGATTATCGATTTTCGATATTTATCGGGTGTACCTCGACACAAAACCTAGCTAAGATCATTCGCAGACGCTTATGTATAAATTATCAAGAAAATCGGTTCAGCCGTTTCGGAGTCTATAGGTAACGGACACACACACACACACACACACACACACACACACACACACACACAAATGCACACAGAGACAAAGTTCCATTTATAAATAAGTTTAGATACTTTTTTTTTATAAGCGTTTCACCCCGAGCAAGGCATGTCACTGCCACTACTGCGCAGGGGGCTACGTAGAGTGGAGAAAGGCTGATTAAATATAGGAAATGTCAGAGGTTGGGTGATAGGCGGGTAAGGATACTGAGAATGAGGGTCGGGTAGATGAGAGTATTCTGAGAATAATTGGGAGTTAGGGTGATAGGAGGTGTTTATTGACCCTACATTTAAACACCTGGAGATTGTAACTGTCGGGAAAGCAGACTTGTGGAAGGGAGTTTCACAGGCGGGAAGCGCGAGAGAAGAAGCTGTTGGAGTAGAATTTACGGTTACATCTTATTTGTTTAACTGTAAAAGGGTGGGACCTAGTTGCTAATCTAGTATCTCGTGTAAATTCCTGCTTAGGCGGCACCAGTGATCTAAGCTCATCGGAGCAGAAGCCATGAAAGTACTTGTAGAAGAGGCACAGGGAAGCCACATCACGCCGGTGAGAGAGCGGCTGCAGCCGGTCTGCCAAGTCAGTATCAATCACGTTACAGATCCTCCTTTGTATTTTGTCAAGAAGCCCAAGGAGAGCAGCAGGGGCACCCGACCAGATATGGCAGCAATATTCAATACACGGGCGGATGGTAGATTTGTATATGTGCAGAATAGATTCAGGTGGGAAAACTTTCCGGGCCCTGCACAGGGAGCCGACTTTCATAGCAGCAGATTTGGCAATGGATTCGATATAGCCATTCCATTTGAGGTCCGCCGAGAGTGTAAGGCCAAGGAGGCGTAATATTTTACTCTCTGGGAGGCTAGCCTGTCCCATGCTAATGGGAGGTAGATGCGATTGTCTATGGTGGTTAGTTGATAACAGCTTTGTTTTAGAGGCATTGAAATTTACCAACCATTTCCTACCCCAGGCCACTACGGATTGGAGGTCCATTTCAAGTACGGCAGCGAGGTTCACTTTGTCGTCCAGACCTGGTTTCTGATCGATGCGAGAGTAGATTGTTGTGTCGTCGGCATACATGCCAACTTGGGATCTAATAGTATCGGGGAGATCATTAATGTAGATCAGAAAGAGCGTGGGACCTAGGATGGAACCTTGAGGGACGCCCGCGTTCGTATGGTAGTTTTGGGAGGCATGCCCATTTAATACCACCTTCAATGTGCGGTTAGAGAGGAAAGACTGGATGAGGTCAAACAGATGTCCAGTTATCCCATAGCTCCGCAGTTTGCACAAGAGGCCAGCATGCCAGACCCTGTCGAATGCTTTGGAGATATCCAAGGCAACGGTTCGGCTTCACCATTCTTGTCGAGTGCCTGGTATATGTACTCGGTAATGGTCGTTAGCATATCAGCAGTAGACCTGGTGAAGCGAAACCCGTACTATTTGTCAGAGAGAAGCCCGTTGGCCATAAGATGCTGAATCACCTCGGCGTTGATAATGGCTTCGAAAACTTTGCTAAAGATTGGAAGGAGACTAATAGGACGGTAATTGGCGGGGTCTGAGGGTTTTGCCAGAATTCTTAAATATAGGAACTACGCAGGAGGACTTCCAACAGGCAGGAAAGCATGAAGCAGATAGGCAGAGGTTATAGAGTTTAGAGAGGACAGAGGAGAGTTCTGGGGCACATTTCTTCAGTACTATGACTGGGATTCCGTCACCGCCGCTCGCCTTGTGTGGGTCAAGTTGTGCAATTATCTTGGCGACCAGTGAGGGTGTTATGTGGACGTTATTTAGTTGAGCCTTAGTTCTGGGTGGGAAGTCTGGTGTAGGTATTCCTAACGAGTCCAGTGTCGAATTGGTTGAGAATCTACGGGCAAAGCATTCAGCCTTGTCGGCTGGGGAGATTCGTGACTTTCTTCAGATGAAAAGATGACTCAGTAAATCCAAGGGTATTTAGAGGATTAATAAATTTTGCACCTAAATTAGATCCTGATTTGAAGAATCACTTAAAAACAAGTAAAGTTTTCGAAGTGAAATGAAATACTTGACTGCATTGAGGATTCTTTATTCCAGAAAATCAAATAGCAGATGGCATATAAATACGTTTCCTAGAACAATTAATCCGTCAGTTAAGTGCCATACGGGATATACGCTTTGGGCGATCATGTCTCGACAGAGACATGACTGACTTGGCAGAAGATTATCCCTCAGTAGGTTGCCATTACTTTCTGCGGTAGACTGGTTGCCAGCCAAGGCTATAGAACAAAATCTGTATTGTTATTTGGCTCATAGGTAGAGAGGGAAGAGATGTATTATATTATTAAGTAGTAATTAGTAGGGGATCAGCTTAATACTTCATAACAATACAAAATTGATCCCTCATTTTATGCCCAGTAGAAGCCTTAATCATGTTTTCACCTATTATATTCAGTCGGTCAGTTAAGTGCCATACAGGATACACGCTAAGGGCGATCATGTCTCGAAAGAGGCATGAGTGACTGGGCAGAAGATTATTTCGCAGTAGGTTGCCATTGCTTTATGCGATAGACTGGTTTCCAGCCAAGGCTATAAGACCTAATCTCTCCTGTTATTAATGGAAGGGAAGAGACGGATTAATACACTTTCCAAGGGTTATTGCACGTAAGTAAAATCAAAGAATTCAAATGGAATTCGAACCCGGCTCACCAATTTCTCGTTCCGAGCCGATACCCACTGCGCTGCAACGCACATCCTAGAACAATTAGAAATAATCTTATAAAGAAATGGACAATAACTGAACGCTCAGATATTTAATGTTGCTACCAACTGCAGGAAAATTTTCTGCCCAGTCAGTCATGTCTCTTTCGAGACATGATCACCCAAGTGTGTATTATGCGTGGCACTTAATTAACTAATTGTATGAATGCAAGAAAATAAAAATAAATTAAGTAGCTTAATCAAAGTATCTTTTTTCGTGTTTAATTAAATTTACACACACACACACACACACATATATATATATATATATATATATATATATAAGAAAAATTAAGGCAGACACGTTATTTCATGGTGAATCGGAAGTGTGTGCCTATTTCAGGCGAGCCATCATCAGCTTCCGTCTTTATTTTGTAAAGGACTTTTACACGAATTCTCTACAATAAAGACGGAAGTTGATGATGGTTCGTCTGAAATAGGCCCACACTTCCGATTCACCATGAAATAACGTGTTTGCCTTAATTTTTTTAATATTTGCTCTATATGTATTTATATGCATATATGTTTAGAGCTCTCTTAGAGAGTTATCCTACCACTGTATGTACAGGATACTCATTTGGATCCTTCTATACCCACACTGCATGCTGATATATATATTTTTTTTTTTTTTTTTTTTAATCATTTCACCCCGAGCAAGGCAGAAACGCCACTGATGTGCAGGGGGTTACATAAATGTAGAAAGATTAATTAGAAAAGAGTGAGGAGTACAAGCTAGTTAGAAAGGAACAATAGAAAACTGAGAAAGCAGGTGCAATGACAGGTACATGGGCGGAGAGAAAGGGAAGGTTATACAGGGGAGGGGAGAGAGCTAGAGGCCAGTGGTTAGTAGGTGAGTATTAACTTTGCTTTTAAATTTCTGGAGGTCGTAGCCGTCAGGAAAGCAAGAATACGGGAGTGAGTTCCACAGGCGGGAAGTGCGAGAGAGGAAGCTGCTGGAGTAGAATTGTCGTCTGCGTTTGGCTAACCTGACTGTGAGTGGGTGGGACCCAGTTGCCAGTCTGGTTGAACGGGTAAACACCTGTTGAGGAGGCATCAGTGACTTAAGCTCATCCGAGCAGAAGCCATGAAGGTATTTATAGAAGAGACAGAGGGAGGCCACATTTCGACGATGGGAAAGTGGCTGCAGACGAGTCGCCAGATCAGAACCTATCACATTACAGACTCTCCTTTGGAGCTTGTCGAGAACACTGAGGAGAACGGCAGGGGCACCTGACCATAAATGGCAGCAGTACTCCATGCACGGACGGATGGTTGACTTGTATATATGCAGGATGGATTCAGGTGGAAAAAACATCCTGGATCGACATAGTGACCCAATCTTCTTAGCTGTAGATTTTGCTATGGATTCAATATAGTGCTTCCATTTGAGGTCTGAGGACAGGGTAAGTCCGAGGAGGCGTAGTGTATTACTCTCCGGGAGAATCATCTGGTCCATGCTTATGGGAGGCAGAAGAGGTTGCCTGTAATGGTTGACAGACAACAGCTTGGTCTTCGAGGAATTGAAGTTGACAAGCCACTTCTTGCCCCAGTTCACCACAGAGTGTAGATCCCGCTCAAGGTCAGCAGCGAGATTTTGTCTGTCCGCCACGACAGGTTTCTTACTGGAGCGGGAGTATATTGTAGTGTCATCTGCGTAGATGCCTACTTGGGACCTGATCTCATCTGGGAGGTCGTTGATGAAAATAAGGAAGAGCGTTGGGCCCAGGATAGAGCCTTGTGGGACACCAGCATTCGTGCTGTAGGACGAAGAGGCACGCCCATTCAGAACGACCTTCATTTTGCGGTTATTTAAGAAAGATTGGATTAGGTCAAGCAGGCGACCGGTAATACCATAACCGCGTAGTTTGCATAGGAGGCCAGGGTGCCAAACCCTGTCGAAAGCCTTGGAGATATCCAGAGCAACCGCGCGAGCCTCGTCAGACTCATCAAGGGCCTGTAGCATGTACTCCGTTACAGTAGTTAGCAGGTCGGCTGTGGACCTGTCAAATCGGAATCCATATTGCCTGTCGGAGAACAGTTTGTGGGCGGTGAGATGATGAACTATTTCAGCATTTATTATAGCCTCGAACACTTTCCCGAATATTGGTAGAAGACTGATCGGGCGATAGTTGGATGGGTCCGAGGGTTCACCACAGTTCTTAAAGACAGGAACGACTGAGGAGAATTTCCAGCATGCAGGAAAGCAGGAAGCAGAAAGGCAGTAGTTAAACAGTTTAGAGATATATATATATATATATTGGGAGAGAGGGGTAGGGAGGGAGAGAGATAGGAGAAGCAGCCAAAATAGAAATAAAACGAATGTGTTTGGAATGATGGAGTAAAAAAATATCGAAAGGGCGAATAAATGCTAAATAATAAAAAAAAAAAACGAAAAAGTTGGTCCGAAAAAATTCATCATGAAGGAAAAATATGTGTCAAGAAACAGATGGGAAATAGAAAAATATATAGATACATCGATTTCTAATTCAGGATAAATCTCAATGCGTACAATACATGGGGTCTTTTCGATAAGGCGAGTAACTGATTTGACCATGTATAATCCGCTCTTGTTTTCCGCCATTTGAAAGACTCGTCGTCATCAATGGAGTCCCGTTTCTATCTCCACCAAGCAGCTCTTTCATTAAATCGAAACGAATAAAGACGATCGCAAGGGGAAAAGAGCACGTCCAGATATAAAATCGCAATCCGGCTTCAATTTCAGCTCTCGTTTTCATTTCGAGTTTACAATCCGAGAAATAATTACGTTTCCTTGAGGCCAATTTTATTGGAAGGAAAATTAAATATAACATCGGGACGTCTGTGAATAAGTAAAGTTTGGGCGACTTGTCGGCCATGTTCGGTGAGATAGATGAATTTCTAGTTAGATGCGTAAGTGTCACTGAATAAGTTTATTAGAAATACTTTTTGATGGTGTTATGTAGACATGATACTCTTCTAAAAGTATTTTGAAATCGGATAAAAGAAGTGGCGAAATTGTTTTTTTTTTATTACAGAACAATTTACGTTTTGAAAGGCTCCGAAAACACATGTAATTTTTAAAAATCTCGCGTTTAAACAGAACAATAAATGTAGACAATATTTCTGAGATGAGGTAGTGTTTACATTATTTACATTATTCGGACTATCCGGCTTTCTCTTTTCCAAACTTTTACTCTTATTTTTTTTCTTTTCAATTGGAGTAGATAGACTAAACTATCGCCCGGTTTACACTCCACCCACATCTATTGAACGGGTGAAGCGGCTCATCCCTTGTTTTCTGTTTTCTCTTTTCAAATCTTTTCACCCTTACGTAGCCCCCTGCACACCAGTGGCGTCACCGCCTTGCTCGGGGTGATATGATTAAAAAAAAAAAATTGTCCTCATCTTTGTTGCTATTTGTACGACGTTTCGGCCTTCTTCAGGTGCTAGGTATTTCAAACCGAACTCTTTATTACAATCACTGGGGTATATTATTCTCATCCCTGTCGTAGTAGTGCCTCTTTTAGAAGTCATGAGTGATCTTCTAACCCTGTCAGTTACTTGCTCACCACTGCTGTAGCCTGGTATTGAACTCACAACTCTTTGGATCAAGTCACCAAAGCCTATATCTACGGACGAATCGTAGATTTATAAATGTGTAAAATGGATTCAATGTAGTGATTCCGTTTTTTATTTTTTTTCATTTTTTCATTTTTTATTTTTTTAATCGTATCACCCCGAGCAAAGCGGTAAGGCCACTGATGTGCAGGGGACTACATAAGAGTAAAGGATTAATTAGAAGAGAGTGAAGAGAAAGACAAACCAGTTAGAAAGGAGCAAGAGAAGGATGGGCGTACAGGTGTAATGACAGTTGCAAAGGTGGAGAGAAAGGAAAGGATATACAGGGTGGTGAAGAAAGAACTCGAACCAAGTGGTTAAGAGATGAGTATTGATATTGCATTTAAATTCCTGCAGGTTGTAGCCGTCAAGAAAGTAAGAATATGGAAGCGAGTTCCACAGGCGGGAAGTGCGAGAGAAGAAGCTGCAGGAGTAGAATTGTATTCTGTATTTGGTTGATCTAACTGTGAATGGGTGAAACCCAGTTGCCAGTCTGGTTGCACGAGTAAACACCTGTTGCAGAGGGACCAGTGACTTAAGTTCGTTGGAGCAGAAGCCCTGAAAGTATTTATAGAACAGACTAAGGGAAGCCACATCCAGTCGGTGGGGAAGAGGCCGTAGTCGAGCCGCCAAGTCAGTACCTATCACATTACTGATTCTCCTTTGGAGCCTGTCGAGAACACTGAGATGAACAGCAGGGGCGCCTGACCATATATGGCAGGAGTATTCCATGCACGGACGAATGGTCTGTAGTCATTTGAGAGTATGAGACCAAGGAAGCACAGTATATCGGTCTTTAGGAGACTAACGGCGTCCATTCTGAATGTTGACGGTTTCTGATGGGGGTTAAAAGAGAGCAGCTTCGTTTCAGAGGCATTAAAATTTAAGAGTTAAAAAAAAAAAAGAAAAAAGAAAAAAGAAAAATGGAAATCCAAAGCAGATGCTAAATCTGTTCCGTGTCCGTTCACATCTCCCAATTCCTTGTAGCTCTTAACATCCTTTCTCTTGTTTCCCCTCTCAAACACCAATCTGTCCTTCATCTGCTCGAACCCATAAATCTAGAATATAAATGTAGAGGAACTAGCCTAGGTACAAAGTGAGGGATCAGTTTATACACTGATTATAATATGGAATTAATCCCCCACATTATGTCCATATTATAATATCTTATTTGTTCATCAAATTCTAATTTCAGTATTAGCCCACCTCTTCTCAATACTGATTAATTATTTATAACTCTTCTTCTTTGTGCCGTGTCCCATCAGGATGTAGGCGATCAGGGCCTTCCACATCTTCCTATCACTCGTAGCTCTTAACATCCTTTCTCTTGTTTCCCCTCTCAAACACCAATCTGTCCTTCATCTGCTCGAACCCATAAATCTAGAATATAAATGTAGCGGAACTAATATGGTCAGAAAGTGAGGGATCAGTTTATAGATTAATTATAATATAAAAGTGATCCCCCACTTTATATCCACTAATTTCTAATTTGTTTATCAAATTCTGATTCGGTATTAATCCTCCTTTTCTCAATACTGTTTAATTATCTATAACTCTTCTTCTTTGTGCTGTGTATATTCAGGACGTAGGTGATCGTGGCCTTCCACACCTCCCTATCCCATGTTGCTCTTAATAAAGTTTGATTTATCATTTTCCTCTACGTGCCGTGTCCCGTCAGGATGTAGGCGATCACGGCCCTCCACATCTTCCTATCCCTTGTCGCTCCTAATAAAGTTTGATTTATCATTTTCATCTACGTGCCGTGTCCACTCAGGACGTAGGCGATCACGGCCCTTCACATCTTCCTATTCTTTGTCGCTCTTAATACCCCTTCTTCTGTCATTCCACCATCCATCTGCTCAAGTCCATCAGGTATGTCATGCGTTATTTTCTCTTGTCTCTCTTCCCCTCTATCCGTCCCGTGAGTATCAGATTCTCCAAACCCTCTTTCCCCATTACTTGTCCCAGAAACTCCAGTTGTCTTTTCCTGATATTATGTATCAGTTTTTTTTTTCTCGTGTTCATCCTTTGTAAAACCACGTCGTTGCTCATGTATTCCGCCCATGGTACACTCAACATCATTCTGTAGAACCACATGACAGTTGCTTCAAGTCTTTCCTTTATCTTTACATGGGATTGTTCAGCATTCGCTACCATATTGAAGGACAGACATCATAAAACAATCCAGTACTCTTTTATTTGTTTTCAGCGAAAATTTCCTGTCACTGAATACTCTACTCAGCTTCTTGAATGCATAAATAACAAACTTTTCCTTACACCTAATGGTGTGTCGGGTAGCGTTTTTGCTATTTTCGTAACAAACTGTTTTTTAAGCATGCAAATCAATGGCGTGGTGCTTGTTTAAACAATGCATTCTTGTTTTGTGATAACAAAAAGAAGGAAATTACTGGAAAGTAATCGACACTCACCTGAAGCGAGCTGAATATAAAATGCTCCTCATACCAATGACATTTCCACTGAGCTTCTCTACGGCATATGACTTCATTGAACTTCTTTTGATCCTTTCGAATTTATATTTAAATTGGGATCATCAGGAGAGAATGTGCACCTTTTCGGGTCCTTCCTCTCAACGGTTTCACTTGCACACCGGTCCCTATTACTGATGTGAGGCCCCATTATGACGATATACATGTGTAATTATACTTGTTCAAATGTCTAACGGCGAAATTAAATTTACGAAAAACGGCAAACCTTGCGTTCCGAGAATGCAACGTGAACCTCATTACGCATATATAATATATTATATATATATATATATATATATATACATACCGACCAATCAGAGATGATCATTTTAAAATTGCCTCCTGATTTCTTTTTGATGGATTGAAATATATATATATATATATATAATAACAAAATGAAAAGAATTAATTTTTCTACGATGCTAAGAGTAAAAAATCCAGAAATGTTATTACTCCACTAGGATTCGTCAAACGTCTCTTAGTTTGTGAAAAGTCTATAAAAGACTAGCAGTATATCCCGGCTTTGCTCGGGTGTAATGAAAGCTTTAAAACTGAATTGAACAGGAGAAGAGGCTCATCCCTTGTTTCCTGTTTAGGATGCGGTTTCCGGTTTTCTCTTTTCCAATCTTCTCACTCTTTTTTTTTTTGCAATTGGAGTAGGTAGACTAATCTATCGACCGGTTCACACTCCACCCACGTCTATTGAACAGGTGAAGAGGCTCATCCCTTGTTTCCTGTTTAGGATGCGGTTTCCGGTTTTCTCTTTTCTAATCTTTTCACTCATATGTAGCCCCCTGCACATCAGTGGCGTTACCGCCTTGCTCGGGGTGATGTGATTAAAAAAAAATATAACACATCTATATTAAGTTTTACTTTTAAAATGCATAAACCATTTTTCATTACATGATAAACAAACGATGTGAAAATAAAAGGTTGGCGTTCCTGGTTAAAATAAAAAAAATACTCTTAATGGAACGTCGAAGCGAAACTTGCTGAGTAATCCAAATTGCAAGTTTTACGTAAGTGGCGTAATCTGCTCGTCTATAATTGAACCTGACATATTAAGTTTCTTTTTATCAAGTCTTTGATGCTTCTTCGTGGATCTAATTCAACAGTCTCTTCCATAATTACCTATTCCAGACAGTGGGTCGTCTTTCAGGTCGAAGTGTTTCGTATATGTCACAATCGCCAATTTAAAACCTACATTCCAGCTGATGTCTAAACGCCTTCACTGCATCGGTATCAGTCAGTTAAGTGCCATACGTTAAACACGCTTGGGCGATCATGTCTCGAAAGAGACATGACTGACTGGGCAGAAGATTATCCCGCAGTAGGTTACTTTTGCTTTCTGCGGTAGACTGGTTGCCAGCCAAGGCTTTAAAACACAATCTATCCTGTTATCTGACTCATATCTAGAGGGGGAAGAGATGTATTATATTATTAAGTAGTAATTAGTGAGCAATCAATTGATTACTTCATAACAAAACTGATCCCCCACTTTATGCCCAGTAGAAGCCTTAATCATGTTTTCAACTATTATAGTCAGTCAGTCAGTCAGTCATTCAGTCAAGTGACATACGTGATACACGCTTTGGGCGATCATGTCTCGAAAGAGACTACTGACTAGGCAGAAGATTATCCCGCAGTAGGTTGCCATTGCTTTCTGCGGTAGACTAGTTGCAACTGGTACAGCAACATTTTTGGTCTTAAAATAGTTATTTTGACTTATTTAATAGTCTGGACAGTTGAGCCAAGGCCAATTTGTAGGGACAATGAAAACAATAATGACATAGAACCAGAAGTGAACATTATGAGGAAAGAGGGCTCATGAACATTGATACTCACAGGACGTATTGAAGTAAAGAGGGAACAGAGTAAAGCAGCACATTATCTATCAAACGAGCTTGTGTAAATAGTTGGAAAAACTTATATTAGGAGAAAAAGCAAAATAAATAAGTAAATAAATAAAAAAACAAACAGAAAATCAGTAATTTTTCGGCGGACCTGAAGGAGACTACCACCTCCTTTAAATTTGTTGTTTTTCATTCTTTTTTACTTTTTTCAGTGCAATCTTATCGATTACACCCTAAACTTTCCGACTGACAAAAAAAAAAAAAAAAAAAAAAATAAAATAAAATAAAATAAAATAAAATAAAATAAATAAAATAAAATAAAATAAAAATAAAAATAAAAAATTAGAAAAATTTCAATATTTAAACAATTTTAGGGAGTCCTCAGGTTTTCATACAACGTCATAGTAAATCGATCCTCCATTTTGGAACCACTTGCCGGTACGACATTACCACCGCCTGTAAATTGGCTGATTATCATTTTTCTTACTTTTTTCAGTGCAGTCTTATCGATTAAACCTTAAACTTTCCGATAATTTCAGTATTTGAACAATTTTAGAAAGTGGGGGCTCAGTTTTTCATCCAACCTTATCGATCCTGTGCAATTAACGTTTTTGCTTGCGCATATTCAACAACTGAATCCTTTGCGAAATCTTTGAATAAAGCCATTCTTGGAGTTTTCGAGGAAGATGCCATCGTAAGAACTGAAAAAAACTTGAAAAAGACAAAAACAAGAGCAACAACTTGCCCTCCAAAAAAAACCAAAACAATGCGACCCCAACGTGAGTGGTTTTAAAATGGAGGATCGATATACTGTATGAGAAACTGAGCCCCTCCTAAAATTGTTTAAATATTGAAAATTTTTCAATTGTTTTTGATAATCGTAAACTTTATGTAATAACTGATAAGAATGCGCTGAAAAAAGTAAAGAAAAAATGAAAAACAACAAATTTAAAGATAGTGGTAGTCTCCTTCAATTCTTCCAAAAGGTAGTGGTAGTCTCCTTCAGTTCTGCCAAAAGGTAGTGGTAGTCTCCTTCAGTTCTGCCAAAAGATAGTGGTAGTCTCCAACCAAAAGGTAGTGGTAGTCTCCTTCAGTTCTGCCAAAAGGTAGTGGTAGTCTCCTTCAGTTCTGCCAAATGATAGTGGTAGTCTCCAACCAAAAGGTAGTGGTAGTCTCCTTCAGTTCTGCCAAAAGGTAGTGGTAGTTTCCTTCAGGTCCGCCAAAAGGTGGTGGTAGTCTCCTTCTGCCAAATGATAGTGGTAGTCTCCAACCAAAAGGTAGTGGTAGTCTCCTTCACTTCTGCCAAAAGGTGGTGGTAGTCTCCTTCAGTTCTGCCAAAAGAGTGGTAGTCTTCAGTTCTGCCAAATGATAGTGGTAGTCTCCTTTAGGGTCCGACAATTTTTCTATTAACTACAAAGGACAGGAAAATTGTGGCAATCCATGATCGGGCTGCACCCAGAATGGACAGAGAACATAGAAGAAAAAGAATATTCTGTAATTTTATCTTTCGGTTACTCTCGACCAATTTGTCGCCATGATAAATTGCAGACGACAACAATGTTGCTAGAAATTAAATCATTGGCGGTCCTAAATTTCTATTAAAATTCTGTTTTCTCCCCAGATTATTTACTTTATATTTGCTTTTAAAAAATAAAAGGAAGGAAAAAGAAAAGAAAAGAAAAGAAAAGAAATAAAAGCAAAAGGAAAAGAAAAAAAGAAAAAGAAAAAAGAAACGAAATGGAAGGCAAAAGAAAAGAAAAATACTTCACTTTTCGAAGGTAAGATTACATCGCAGCTGTGCTTAGAAAATCATTTGGGCTCTTTGACGTAGCGTAATGGTTAGCAAGCTTGTCTCGCTAGAACAATTACGATTGAGAAGTGATTTCAGCCCTCACAGGGTACGCCACAATTTCAGCCTTCTGCCACATCTAATCTGCGCTTACAAAACACTATAACATCCATTATAAAGCCATTCCTTACATAGTGGAGGCTGTTTAGACTTAATATAAATAGTCACAACAACGCTCAGATGATGATCTGAACGAGGTTTGATAGTTACGATAGGTTGCTTTACGGCAAGTAATTGCTCTTTTCCTTTATTTTTTCTACTACACTATTTCTTTATCTATTTTGCATATATTTACATATACTTCAAAAAAGCCTGTTCCTAAAGCATTAGTACATTTTGTACAACTGGCATTTTATTCACTGACTAGCAGTATAGCCCGGCGTTGCTCGGGTGTAATGAAAGCTTTAAAACTAATCCATAGTCCTGGAGTTCAGACTTTTTGGACGTTGGCACGAAAGACTAAAAAGCAATAGTCGTTTCCAGTCAAAGCGAAACCGTAGACTGAAAGAAAAATGAATGGATGTAAATCAAATTATGATTTCCGCTATCGATGTCAAATAAATTTTCCATGGCAAACTGAATTTTGAATGCGAAAGAAGTCCTCTGAGTAAATGGTATCATGGCTGAGACTAAGAACTACAATTATATTTACTTAGAGCAAAGCCCGAAGCAAAAACCAAAATAAAAGGGCTGAAAACCTGATTTTTATCAGACCCGATAGGATAGCGGGGTATCGATTTCCAATATCGGAGTCAAATAAGTCATCCAAGGATAAACTAAGCTTAGTAAGTCGATGTAAATTTATCTTACCCATCGTGAGTAAAATTGAAGAAAATGGGCCATATTGATGGTTGAATATCAATTTTTGATCAGATTCGATAAAGTATCGGGTGTATCCATTTTTGATATCGGGGGTGGAACTCGGAAAAAATAAGTTGCCCATGACCTGACTGGAAGTATAAAGAATATTTGTGTGAAGTTTGGTGAGAATCGGATAAAAATTGTGGATTTGTATAAAGAACATACAGACAGACAGAGATACGCAAACATCTTGTCTTTTATAAATATCGAAAACGTCAGTTTAAAACATGGTAAAAACTTTTTCGAGGAGTGAAGAAATGTATGCTGAAGACATTGTCATTCATTGTTAACGTAAAAGAAATGGAAGAATCCTACCGAATGATTTGTACGTTTAGAATGCTTCTGAATTATTCCATCAATCTGTCTTGGATTTCAGATCGTATATTGAAACTTTTATTGCGTGTAATCAATTCTGCATTTGTCATACCGAATTTTAATCAAGTCACGTATGTTGGTTGACGCACATATCGCGTTGTGTAGACATCCGTCCTGGAACGATAACCAAAATTAAGCAGGATTGTGTTTGAGTAATACTTAGATATTTCTGACACATCTGGTTTGGTGCCTCTGTGATGTACATAGAGAATCTTGTTAACATCGAAAGAAAAATGTGAATTGTTATTGTCTCTGACTTAACAACTCGGATTAAGTCCTTCTTCCATTGCTGTAACCTCATGTGGCACTGGCACCAGTGACTTAATTTCGTCGGAGCAGAAGCCATGAAAATATTTATAGAACAGACTGAGGGAAGCCACTTCCCGTCGGTATTAAAGTGGCTGGAGTCAAACCGCCAAGTCAGTACCTATCACATTACTGATTCTCCTTTGGAGCCTGTCGAGAACACTAAAATGAACAGCGAGGGAACCCGACCATATATGGCAGCAGTATTCCATGAACGGACTAATAGTTGATTTTATGGATTCAGGAGAAAAATCATACTGGCCCGACACAGTGACACAACCTTCCTAGCAGTGGATTTAGCTATTGACTCAATGTAATGGTTCCACTTGAGATCGGAAGAGAGGGTAAGGACGAGGAGGCGCAGTGTATTGCTCTCAGGGAGACTCGCTTGGTCCATGCTTATGGGAGCCAGGAGAGTTTAACTGTGATGATTGACAGATAGCAGCTTCGCTTTAGACGCATTGAAGTTTACAAGCCACATTTTACCCCAGTCCACTACTGAGTGTAGATCTCTTTCAAGATCAGCAGCAGCGTTATGTTTGTCCGCCTCGCCGGATTTCTGACTGATGCGGGAGTAAATTGTGGTGCCATCTGCATAGATGCCTACTTGGCACCTGATCACGTCTGGGAGATCATTTATGGAAATAAGGAAGATCGTACATGGAAACTTTTATTGCATGTAATCTATTCAGTGTTTGTCATACTGAGTTTTAATCAAGTCAAGTCCCTATCGCGTTGTGTAGACACCCGTACTGGAACGATAACCAGAATATTTGAGTAATACTTAGATATAACTGTCACATCTCGTTTGGTGCCTCTGTGGTGTACTTGGAGAATCTTGATAAAATCAAAAGAAGAATCATAAATGTTATTGTCCCTGACTTAGCAACCCGGTTTAAATCCTTCTTCCACCGCTGTAACCTAGCTTCTCTATTCATTTTCTATAATTACTTTCATGGTAATTGTTTTGATGAGTTCCCTTCTCTAGTACATAGACTTTACGAATTTAAACGTAGTACTAGATTGGAGGGTAGGTCCCACCATTAATATAGTTGAAATGGTTAAATGTAACCGTAAAGTATTTCTGAAAATGTTATTGTTTCGTGCTTAACCATTTCTCGGTTTCTTGTTTTTTAGTTAACTTTGATTTCCTGAAATTTAAATGCAATGCTCTTCGTTATCGCCCCTCTTCTTAATTCATCACTTTTAATTATTGCTTCTTCTTAATAATGTTTTCCTTTTATCATATTCTTTAACGTTCAGTAACCCCTTACATTTTAGTAGCTTTATTTGGGGTGAAATGGCTAAAAATCTGGTTTTGTGGCTCATTTTTCTTTGAAGATATCATAAATTTTCTATAAATACTTTCATGGCTTCTGCTCAGACGAACTTAAGTCACTGATGCCTCCTCAACAGGTGTTTACTCATGCAACCAGACTGGCAACTGGCCACCCATTCACAGTCAGGTTAGCCAAAAGCAGACGACAATCCTGCAGCTTCTTCTTTCGCACTTCCCGCCTGTGGAACTCGCTCCCGTATTCTTGCTTTCCTGACGGCTACAACCTCCAGAAATTTAAATGCAAAGTCAATACTCATCTACTAACCACTGGCCTCTAGCTCTCTCCCCACCCCTGTATAACGTTCCCTTTCTCTCCACCTATGTATCTGTCATCGCACCTGCTTTCTCAGCTTTCTATTGTTCCTTTCTAACGAGGTTGTTCTCCTCACTCTTTTCTAATTAATCTTTTTACATTTATGTAGCCCCCTGCACATCAGTGGCGTTTCCGCCTTGCTCGGGGTGAAATGATTAAAAAAAAAAAAAAGACTCGCAAGGGACTTTTAATCATTTTGACACTGAGAACAAGCGAATTTATATACATATATATATATATATATTATTAAAAATAATATTGTTGTATCCTTTGAAGAGGTTACAAACAGACAAGGTGGTACCCGAGTGAAAGAACAGTAACATGCATAGATAAGATAAGAGAGGTTCATTTAAAGAGAATAAACTACAGCAAGACAGGGAATCTAGTGGCAGGATAGAAATTCCCGAAGCAAGGTTATTTAACACCTTCCCACCAAAGCAGGTGCGACACAAGGTCAATTTATGTTGAAATTCTGAGCCCTTAAGCTCAGCCAAAAATATCCCGTAGATGCAGCTTGAGGCTGGATCGGAATCTTGTTTATACAACCCAATGAGACTCTACACTTTGGCACAGCCTCGTTTGGGTCCCTCTCTGCCTGGACGCAGTAAGGTGAACAAGACTGCTTCCTCAAGTCTGATCACTCAATCCGTACGCAAGTCTCGTTGCCAAAGCAAGAGTATGTGTACTTTCACGCCAAGGCAGGTGTAACACAAGGTCGATTTATGTGGGAATTTTAAGCTCAACCAAAAATATCCCGTAGACCCAGCTTAAGGCTGGGTCGGGCTCTTTTGTTTTTTTTTTTTTAACCGAAGCGAGACTCTACACTTCGACCGACGCTCGCTTGGGTCCCTCTCTGCTCGGATGCAGAAACGTGGACAAAAGAGCTTGCTAAAAACACTGATCGCTCTTATGCATAAGCAAACCTCGATCAACCAGCTCTCTGAATCGACATGAACAAGTTCCACCCTCGCGTCCAGTGTGCGCTTGACCAGCAAAGAAATACCTCTGGCCTGTTGTTCCCCATATGCTGAATAGATAACAAAATCGTTAGACAGCACACAGTCATCTACGTCGCAAACAAAGTGAGTCTGTTGGATCGCGGTGACGTCCACACAGAATGACAGAAGATCACGAAGCAGGCGGACAGTCTTACTCTGATCCCTCAAGCCGCTCGCGTTCAGGGTGACTATCTTAATAGACATAATTTAGGCCGGCAAATAAAAGAAACAATGAAACAAGTAGCCCTAATCAAATACGGGACGGAAATATATGGGAGTAAGAACCCCGACGGCTTGTTCTAGACTCCCTGTGACCAAATCCGTCTTCATCCGACAATCAAGAACAACGCCAGCACCTTCCATTGGGTACGTTAGTTTTACCGCCCTAAGACCTCCTACAGAAGGTAGCAGAAGAAAATAACAAAAAACGACTATAAATAAACTGCACGAAAACCGAATGCATGGTCATCAGTAAAAAGGGCAGCCTAAAATGCCAAATTCAGGTCGGGAATACCAGAATCAAGCAGGTACAAAAATTTAAATACCTGGGAAGTGTTCTAACAGAAAACGTAAAAGTGCGACACAGAGATCCGAAGGCGAATTGGAATGGCGAAGGAAGCATTCCCGAAGTTGAGTAAAGTATTAAGAAACAGGACAATTTCGCAAAAAACTAGGAAGAGGGTACTAGATTGCTACGTGCTGTCCCTCCTTCAATATGGCAGTTAAAGCTGGACAATATCATCAAAAACGAAGGAAAAACTTGAAGCAGCTGAAATGTGGTTCTACAGAAGGATGCTGTGAATATGATGGATCGAGCATGTGAGCAATGATGAGGTCTTGGAAATGATGGAAACAAAAAGGAAATTAATACTGAGCATCAGGAAGAGACAGCAGAAGTTTCTGGGACACGCAATGAGGCAGGAGGGCTTGGAGAATCTGATACTGACAGGCCAGATAGAAGAAAAAGAGACAGAGGAAAGCAGCGGATAACATATTTGCAGGGCCTAATCAGGTGGATGACGGAACGAGGATTGCATGGTGTAACAGAAGAAGACGTGCTCTGAGCCATCAGGGATAGGGAAACGTGGAAAGTCGTGATCGACTACGTCCTGAAGGGACAGGACACATAGAAGATAGTGAAGGTTAGGAGAGTACTAGGACCCTCCCTTCACAACATTTGCCTAGTTTTTTAAGTTCTGGTGTTCCCATAACAAGCATAAAAACCGGGATGCAGGTGATGTCAGTTTGAAATATGCACCTGATTATTGCATACCGCATGAAACTCCGAGTCGTGCAATATGTGTATTCATTAATATATATAAATACATATCTGTTCATATATTGAGAACTGTTTTATTAACACCTGAATAATAATACTATACATATCTGCACCCTCATGTATATTTATTAATTCACAATATTATATATATACACACACCCTTATATATTGTTATCCGCAGACAGATCTGTTTCGCTGTATTATTGCTCATCAGTGCAGTTAAAAATCTGATTGCTTCTAGCCAGGATTGAAACCCGACCGAATTGACATCAGTCGGCGATTCTAATTCTGACTCTATGGGCGCTCGGCAGAGGAAAGCTTAATTAGCGTGTTATATACAATTTAAACAGACGCCAGGAGCCGATGACACTGCTAATAACGCCTGGTACGCCTCCTTTAGAATGGTGTAATAGAGCTCCGTCATCGCTTTTTTAATTTCCTCTCGCGCTTAAATCGCCTCTCTTTAATCGCTTTTAGATTAGGGAAAGAGCCAGAAGTCACAGGGTGCCAACTCGCAAAAGTAAGAAGGCCTCTCAAACAAGTTGCGTGCAGTTCTTGACCAGAAATGCCTGGATTATCTCGAATCAAGTGAGTGAGTTTCGCCGAAACTTGTTTGTCAAATGTGCATGCCGATAGTCCTAATAAATACTGTTTAATAAGTAAAAATGGTATGTCTCTTTCAAATAAGGCGTTTCCACTATAATAATATTTGAAGTTATGTGAGTGTACAAACACAATAGTTACATTTGGATATGGATAGACGGATGGATGCATGTATGAATGACACATTTGTATCTAAACTTACTTATAAATGGAACTTTGTCTCTGTGTGTGTGTCTGTGTGTGTCTGTGTCCGTTACCTATAGAAAGAATAGGAGGCATATAGATATGTAAGATTTATTCTGAGGGGGGAAGAAATATCTCGCACTACACAGTGAACTAACTTTCTGAGCGGTGGATCTAAACTTATTTATAAATGGATCTTTGTCTCTGTGTGTTTGTATGTGTCTGTGTGTGTGTGTTCGTTACCTATAGACTCCGAAACGGCTGAACCGATTTTCTTGAAATTTACACAGTTGAACTATAAGTGTCTGCGAGTGTTCTTAGCTGGGATTTGTGTCGAGGTACCCCCAATAAATATCGAAAACCGATAATCGAAAAAATCGGGTTATAGAAGGAGTTGTCCGATTTTAGTCAAATTTGATACACTCATAGACAAAGACATAAGAAACGATATTCAGAACTTTCAAGGTTGCAGTTCTTACAATAGTGCAGAAAATCGATAATATATATATATATATATATATATATATATATATATATATATATATATATAAAAGGCAAGATGTTTGTGCGTGTGTTTGTTTATCTGCCTGTATGTCTGTATTTTTTTCAGCCCTTTTATTTTAGTTTTTGCTTCGGGTTTGGCTCTAAGTAGGTATAATTGTAGTTCTTAGTCTCAGTCAAGATACCATTTACTCAAAGGACGTATTTAGCCTTCAAAATTCAGTTTACGACAAAAAAACTTATTTGATATCGATACGAGGAAATCAAAATTTGACTTACATCCATTCATTTTTCTTTCAGTCTACGGTTTCGCTTTAACTGGAAACAACTATTGCTTTTTAGTCTTTCGTGCCAACGTCCAAAGAGTCTGAGCTCCAGGACCATGGATTAGATTTAAAGCTTTCATTGCACCCGAGCAACGCCAGGCTATACTGCTAGTCTACATATATATATGGGTACGGACATGCGTGTAGAGAGACATACGTATATATGTGTGTATGTGCGTAAGCATGCAAATCTATGAGTGTTTTCTGAGTATATATATATATATATATATGTGTGTGTGTGTGTGTGTGTGTGTGTGTGTGTGATTTGTTAGTATACTCGCGTAAATATGTGTTACTATTAATTATACGCGTATAAATCTAGTCTTCATAAATATGTATGTGAATGTTCGAACAATATTTATGTGAACATGAATGGATGTGTGTTTGTGGGTATATGTAGGTGCACTCACAGACTCATTAGTATACTCATTAGTATGTACAGATGTGGAAGTATGGACATATGTGATTTTAGATATAAGTAACTATTGTGTTAATATGTAGGGTTATATGTATATACGTGTTCATGTGCTTGTGAGTGGGCGTGTAATGTGTTTATGTTGACTAGTTAAGAACAATGAACTCTTCTCGACTATTCTAATGATCCCCAACTGAGATAAGGCTAAAGTTTCTGTTTTAAATCAGGTTATTTGTTTTCCATTTCATTTTAAAGAAATATTTATTCCGAAAAAATATTTATACCGAATGGAACGAATATAGTATGGTCTGATGAAATGAGCTAACTTTAGCTCATTGAAATAAATTATAATTTATAACCAATCTAAATAATGTGTTGAGTTTTTCTTTATATATATATATATATATATATATATATATATATATATATTGATTGTTTAATACTTAGTTTTTTGCTCCTAATAGGGTTAGACCAGTACACATTTGTATTAAAAGTGTTCTATACAATTATATTGTAGGATTTTTGAATACCTTTCATTTATAAACGAGTGGTTTCTTCAGGCGATTTTTAATAACTAAAAAATTAAAAATTAAATCAGTACGTTATTAAAAAATGCCTGAAGAAACCACTCATGGTCGAAATAACTCGTTTGTAAAAGATATATATATATATATATTCTGAATTCTATATATATGTTTATATGTGTACATGGAAGGATGTTTGTATGTGTGCATATGTAGCTGTACACACAGATAT